>JAEIFT010000255.1:0-385202 GCA_018904225.1 Lordiphosa mommai | reverse complement strand
CCATCTTGGGCGGACACTGAAATTTTTAAAAATGGCTTTAACTCGGGAAATTTTTTGTTTATCTCTTTTAAATTCCTTAAACGGTTAAACATTTGATGATGAGTCTCTAAAACATGCTCTAGGTCCAGTTTTATACACTTTCCTTTGCACTTGCATTTGCCCGTCTGTCTGTTTCTAAGCGAACTAGTCCCTCAGTTTTAAAGCTATCGAGCTGAAATTTTGCACAGAGTCTTATTTTTCCAGCACACAACTAATATGTCGGAACTGGCCGGATCGGATGACTATATCATATAGCTGCCATAGGAACGATCGGTCAAAAAAATAGTTGTAGTTAGAAAAACTTTTTTGTTTTCCATCGAAGCGTCCCTAATCTTGGTATATTTTAGTTTCATAAGCTTCCACATAATTCTGGATGAATATATAAAAATCGGACGACTATAGCATATAGCTGCCATGGAAACGGTCGGTCGGAAAGTGTTACAAAGAAAAGCTTTTTTATGGAACCTCGATGAAATTATGATTCTCAATGATTTTGAATTTAAAAATATCTGATATCTATATCCAATATATATTCTACAGGTTAAATCAGTTGGAGTGAACTTTTGTAAGTGTATTAAAACATCGGCATAGTCGAAGTTAGCTTAGCCTTCTTGTTTACCAATTGGGGCGCTATGAGCGTGGAATTATGCAGTTGTTTAAAAGATCGCGGAACAAGACGACCAATATGTAATCGACAAATGTTTATTCTTTATTTAATAAAATTCACAAATTGGTTCAATCTATTTATTTTCAGGATAGCCTATGAATAAGCAATATTTTCTAGGCACGGTGTGAAATGATTGCTTTAAACTTTAGGCCTCATAAAAGAGACTTGTATAAATTCTCCAGCCTGTGTAACATGCATGAGAATTCAATCAATAATTATGTGAATTGTTTGCATTTGTATAAGTTTATTTGACCAAGTTTCGGCCTGTGGAAGCCGATCACACACACTTAAATAGCAGTTAACCCGGCGCGCTTCGCTTCGCCACCATCAGTAAAGCCGCCAAAATGATGAAAAAACGTTTGGCGTTTCAGAAATGAGAAAATTGAGCGTACAAACCCTGAAACCACCCCCTGCACCCATTATCCGACCTTGAGGGTGAGTATGCGCAAAGCTAAAAACTTTATCCTATTTAATTGGCCCATAGAACTTTCAAACCAAATTAAATAAATAAATAAAAACCCACCCCCGCACCCATATTCCGACCTTTGCAGTGAACTTCCCGAAATAAAAAAACACGTGTTTCCATTTATTCGACCCAGAGCTTACAAAACGAATTTTATTGATCGGCTCACAAATAGCCATTGTCACTGAACCGAAATACGCCGACCATTATTCTTGCCTGTGGGCGGAAATTCCACCACCGAGAAATCAAATGTCTAATTATTTTCAATAGTGTTCACAAACCCATTTTGAAGCCAATCGGATTAAAAATAGGTTTTACCATTAAATTTTCCAGGCATTTCCCACTCTTGGGTCGAATTTTCCAACTCGGATAATCTCAAGTCAACTTATTTTGTATACTATCGCTACAAACCAAGTTTGAAGTCAATCGGATGAAAAATAGTGTTTTCCATATAGAATTTTCCGGCCATTTTCCTTGTGGGTGGATTTTCCACAATCGAAAAATCACATGTCAAATTATTCAGCATACTATCCTACTATACTAACCAAGTTTGAAGCCAATCGGATGAAAACCAGTTTTTTACATATGGAATTTTCCGGGAATTTCCCGAATTTTCGGGCGGATTTTCCAACATCGGAAAGTCTCAAGTCTAATTATTCTGCTTACTATCCTCACAAACCGAGTATGTAGTCAATCGGATGAAAAATAGTTTTTTTCATTTTCCATTTTCCTTGTGGGCGTATTTTCCGGAGTCGGGGAAACAGGTGTCCAATTATTTCGCTTACTTTAGTTACAAACTAAATTTCAAATCAATCGGATGAAACACAAAATTTTCCCCATAGTAGCTTTTCCGGGAGTTTTCCACCCCTTAGGGGTGAAATTTTCCAAAACCCCGCCTTAGTGCTCACTTTCAACTCATAAGGAAACTTCTGTAAAAATTTCAGCTTTCTATGTCTTACCGTTCAGGATCTACGTTGATTGCCAATCAGTCAGTCAGGACAAACTCTTTTATATGTAGAGAGATTGTGTGGATTATATTGAACAGCTGATATTTCTTGAGGAATTATTGTGCAGCCATTGATAACTTTTGTCAGTTGTCAACTTTAAATTTAGCGCCAAATCAAAATTGACTGCAAAATGTATTAATCAATTTAATCTTTGCTGGTTAAAATGATCTAAAAATATCAATTTTTTCATACTTAATATAAATAGTTTCTTAGACGTCTTTTCATAAATGTGTGCCTTGGCTGACTGCTTTGAGACGTCACGCAAGGTCTCGAGTTCGATCAAGTTAATCTTTGTCATATCGGAGTGAAATTGATATGAAAAAATGTGGAAATGACTGCCATTTCATATCGATTTTTTTCTCTGTGTAGGAAAAGTGGCTGTGATTGATGGAGATGAGACAAAAAAAGGTTAATGGGACATAACAAATTATCAGCGGGTTTGAATTGAATTTGAATTACAACAAATTAAGTGATTTTAGTAATTCAAGTTGTGTTTTATTGTATGTTAATTTAATAGTCGCCATTGCATTTGCTATTATGGTAAGCACATCAAAACCGTTTTCAATACTGTTTGGAAGCAAAGTGATAGCATTTTTACTAAGTTGTTGTTGGCCAGCAAGGCTTCGCGACAGGCTGCCAAAACAAAAACAGGTGTTCGAGCTGTGTGAACAGCCCCAAATCGCTGAAAAATACCAAAACAATTTAATTTTCAGCATAATTTTCTGATCGATCCGGTCACACCTAAGGAATATATGGCATATTCCTTCAAGCAAAATTCGAACGCCCTCAGTACCTAGCTTAAACCAGGAAAAGCTTATATTGGGAAAAATGTATTTTTCATCCGATTGACTTAAAATTTGGTTTGTAAGTAAAGTAGGCGAAATAATTGGATACCTGCTTTTCCGATTTCGGAAAATCTGCCCACAAGGAAAGTGGCCGGGAAACTCTTCATGAACAAACTATTTTTCATCCGATTGTTTTTAAACTCAGCATGATGGCTCCTTTTTGTAATTTGTCGGTTCAAATCCCGGCAAAGACAAAAGAGGATTGTTTTTTTTTATATTTTTTTTGTGTCTTTTTTATGAATATGTTATTTATTTATCATTCCCGTTATTGTAGACTAAAAATGGTACACTGTTCTAATGCAAATTTATGTAACTGGAAGAGAAAAGAATTCCCGACCCGCTAAGTATAAATATCAATATCAATGAATCTAAAGCCGATATACTTAAGTCCGTCTGTTAGTCCGTAGTCTTGATGAACAATAAGATCTCGGAGAGAAGAAAAAAATGAATAGATCAACCAAATTTAAAATTTATGCAATTTATTTTTGAATGAAAGT
The DNA here is from genome assembly GCA_018904225.1 of Lordiphosa mommai. Lineage (NCBI taxonomy): Eukaryota > Metazoa > Arthropoda > Insecta > Diptera > Drosophilidae > Lordiphosa > Lordiphosa mommai. Next base: position 381,684 of record JAEIFT010000255.1, on the reverse strand, counting down.
AAAAGCGCCAAACTATTACCGATTTAAGAAACGTATAAAAACATAGGCTCAACCTACAAACAAACGATAATAAAACTAAAAAAAAAAGTGTTTATCACCCACCCCCTTCAAGGATCGAACACACAACCATCAGTTTTGGAGTTATGCATTCAGCGCCCCACGCCACCGACCTAGCAGAAACTGGTCGTAAATATTAAGCTTTGAATCTACTCTGGTTTACTACTAAAATTAGTATAATGAATCACAAAGGGTCGTTCAGTAGCTAGTGTGTGGTAAATTTACCATTTAACATTTTACGAGGACTAGTGAAAACCCTCATTGTAAATTTTACATGTTGATTTCAATGACAATAGTTTGTTTTTACATCTAATAACATTTTCGTTTTCGATTTTATAAATGAAATTACCCCTTTTAATTGGTTTTATTAGCATCTCGTCACAAAGTTCTTTTTCAGTAATCGGAATCTTAATAATGTAAATTAGTGACGATCCACTACTTGCAATGCTTACATCGGCTATTTGCATTGCTTCTTCTAGATTAACATATGGAATCTGATCAGTTTCTATTATCTCTTTTACTTTATTGATTTCCTGTTCACTTAATATGTAGGGGTTGCTGATGTCAGCTTTTGCCCATTGTATGGCGTAACTGAGATTGAGAATCTCGTCTTTAAGAATTGGGATTTGATACATTAGAACCATTCCTATTTCTTTTTGAGCGCTGCCTTCGTATTTAATATAATTCATTATATTTTGCGTCGTATGTGTCATATTGTTTATTTTATCCATTATAAGTCTATTAATGATAACTTGGTTATTATTATTTTGCAAGGCGTTATTCATTTTTTCTGTTATCATTATGGTCGGGGGAACCTGCAATCCACTTCCAAGCGGTTCCTATTAAGTCAATATGTCTTTTATTTCGTTTTCTGATTACTAGTTTGTTAAGCAGATTCTGTGTTTTACTGAGTTCTTCATGCGCGAACGGGAGAATGGGATCAAAAGTTTTGAGTCTTGTCCGTATTGTCAGGTTCATAATGTCGAGAGTCTGTTGGTATTCCTCAAGGTTTACTAGGTGAATGAGTCTGTACGTTCCACTCTGTACTTTTACTAGTCCGGTGGTCATGGTCACTGTCTCAGAGTTCGTGTAGTCAATTATTTGTACGTCTGCCGCACACGTTGTGCGTATCAGTAGCCTAGAATGAAAATAGTCTATTAGTTTGAGTTCTTTGTAAACTACTCGTCCTGTCTCCGTCAGTATTGTAGTGTTCCTATCCTCTTTAATTGTCTCTTCTTTAAATCGGGGTGATAGTTTCGTTCCTATTCTTTTGTAATTTTTCACGAATATTTTTTCCCCAGGAACATATGTTTTAATCTGTTGTCTGCGTTTGTTGTGGTATTCTATATCGTTCTGTTGTTTGAGTGCTATCTGTTCTGAGTTCACCTTTCTTTCTTTTTGTAATAGGCGTGGATCGTTAGCGACACGTCTACAAAAAAATAAATCAACCGGTTTTCGTTTTGTTGTTATAATTATATTTGCAAACAGATCTGTCAATGAAATCCTCGAAAGAAGAGTGCGTTTTCTCTTCTTTTTGACATCTGATAACCTCGCCTAGTGTGGAGTGGAATCTTTCTATTTGACCGTTCGCGAGACTATTGTATGGTGGTGCTTGATAAACTTCGATGTTAAACTGGTCCTGCAGCATTCTGATTATTGGATTCGAGTTTAGAGACTTTTTGTTATCCATTATTATTGCTTCCGGAATTCCAAAACCAATAAGCATTTCTTTGAATCTTGAGCAGCTCTAGAGTTTACCACCTTGGCTACAGCGAACTTTGAGAATTTATCGATACCTGTTAGGACAACTTGTTTTTTTCAGTTAGGCTGGGTTCACACTGTTCGACGCATGATACATGACAATCTAGTCAGCCTTCATATTGTATTGTTTTAATTGTCAAATAACAAATTATTCTCAATGAAAATAAGACAACATAGGGGCCTACTAGATTATCATGTCTCATGCATCGAACAGTGTGAACTCAGCCTTAGGTATAGGTCAATATGAACTAAGTGACCTGGGTACTGCGGAATAGGGGTATGGTGCAGCAGTGGTTTGTTAGGATGTCTTTCGTATTTTTGTTCCTTACAAATTTTGCATTCCTGAACTATTTTTTTTTACTTTTGCATGCATTTCGATTTCGTCTATAAGATCTGTAACAATATTACTTGAAAACCGCACCCTGTAACTAGAGAAGTGGAGAGGGTAGATTTATTGAATTTGACCAAGTACAGGGTTGTCCATATTCGACGGACCCATCTGGCAACGCCATAACTTTTGACAGAGATGTCAGATCGCTTAATGACATACCGCGTTTGAAGCGTCAGTCCAAGCAGATTTTTACCATGGAACAATACACGCCACGCGAGCGCTCTGAAATAGTTGAAATTTACATTCAACAGAACAAGTCAATTGTGAAAACTCAACTTAAAAAATTAAAAAATGTGAAAAGTGCGCCTTCTAAGAACACCATTAAGCGTTTATACGAAAAATTTTCGCCACTGAAAATCCTCAGGAGATTCAAGAAGTGCCTCTTCATGACGAAAAAGTCACAGTTTGGTGCGGCGTTAGTGCGAAAACGGTCATTGGGCCGTTTTTCTTCCAAAATGAAAATGGCCAAGCTGTTACCATCAACCAGGAGCGTTATCGCGACATGATGACCAATTTTGTGATGCCAATTATTCGTCGAAAGCGTATGAGGCAGTTCTGGTTTCAACAAGACGGCGCTCCACCGCACACAAGTCGCATAACAATCGATTTTCTGAAGAAATTGTTTCCGGGCCGTTTGATGTCGAAAAGTGGTGATTTGGACTGGCCACCGCGTTCGCCCGATTTGACGCCGCCTGACTTCTTCTTGTGGGGATATTTGAAGTCAAAGGTTTACGTTAACAAGCCAAGGACCGTAGAAGAGCTCAAGGACAACATTCGTGAAGAAATAGCCGCTATTCCGGCCGAAATGTTGGCGAAAACGATGGAAAATGCTGCAAAAAGGGCACAATACGCCATCAACGCCAGAGGCGGCCATTTGAGAGATATCATATTCAAAAATTGATGTAAACAAATCTACTTGAAACAAATTAAATGATTAAGATTGCCAACCGCCAAATTTTTATTTTTTTCTTTGAGTTTTAAAAAAAAAACATGGGTCCGTCGAATATTGGCAACCCTGTATGCGTTCCTCGGTATGTAGGCCATTAATAACTGATGGATTGAGACTAGTCTTTAGAATGTCTATTAACTTTTGCGAGTTGAATGACGTTTCTGTTATGGTATGTCTATGATATGTGGGAAAAATAATTTCGAAGTTGTACGAAGATTCTTCACCTATCTTAAGCACAATTTGGTTTTTGAAAACATTAATCGGTTCTTCAGCCATTTGAATAAGATTCTCTGAGAAGCTGTCACTACTGTGTATTGTTGCAGATATGGAATTTATCTCCGATGAAGTGCACAGAAAAAAAAAGATCAAATATCAATTTAATCTTGGCTGATCAATATGATATTTTATCAAATATCAATTTTTTCATATCATTTTGATGATAAATAATATTTAATTAATCGTACTAATATCAAATTGATAAGATAATAAATAAAATGAGAAAAAGGAAAGAGACAAAAAATGCTTATTATCGAAAACTTAGGCACCGTAGAAAAAATATAAATAGTACCTTAGACGTTTGCCCGCACGCGTGTGCGGTGGCTCATTGCGTTGAGACGTCATTCCATTCGTGTAAAGTGCGAGTTCCCGGTTCCGGGTTCGATCCCCAGACAAGGTAATGTTTGTTAACTAACAAAAATGTTTAAATTTCTTTGCTTTCCAAACGGCTATGGCGCTAATATTATTACATAATCATTAAAATTCTGAGCGGGGGAATATATATAATATAACTTATATAAATAATATATATGCGCCCAGCCATTTCCTAATATTTATTTTTTTTATTTAAAAATAATAAAATAATATTTATTTTTTTATTTAAAAAATGACACTTTGATCTTAAACATATCATTTTGATATGATCGAAAATATCGGTTTGATATTTTCGAACAGGTCAATTTCATCTGCATCTTATCGGCTTTTTTTTGATATGAAAAAATGTCATATTGAGTCCCAGATCATATTACTTTTTTTCTGTGTGGGAAGGGGCGGTCTACTCATCATTACTTATCGAGCTCCCATACATCGTTTTCAGATCAGATGAACGATAGTAGAGTTGCCACCCCCGCAATTTGAAAAACACCTCAAATATCCCGCAATTTTAGAGTTAGGTGTTTCGAACCTTCTAGACATATATTCTACTCATCATTACTTATCGAACCCCCATACATTGTTATCCGATCAGATAAACGATAGTAGAGTTGCCACCACCGCAATTTGAAAAACACCTCAAATATCCCGCAATTTTGGAGTTAGGTTGTTCGAACCTTTTAGGCATATATTCTACTCATCATTGATATGAAAAAATGTCATATTGAGTCCCAGATCATATCACTTTTTTTCTGTGTGGGAAGGGGCGGTCTACTCATCATTACTTATCGAACCCCAATACATTGTTTTCCGATCAGATGAACGATGGTAGAGTTGCCACCCCCACAATTTGAAAAAAATCGAATATCTTCCACAATCTTAATGACAGATTGTTTGAACCTTTTAGGCATATATTTTAATCGTCATTACTTATCGATCCACCATAAACCGTTTTCAGATCAGAAGAACGATATTCGAGTTATAAGCAAATCAAATAAGTTCGCTGGGAAGCACTTGCGCAGTTTTTGTGACCCCACACTTTAAAGTTATCTCTCTACATATAAAAGAGTTTGTCCTGACTGACTGACTGACTGATTCATTGGCAATCAACGCAGAGCCTGAACGGTAAGAGATAGAAAGCTGAAATTTTCACAGAAGTTTCCTTATGAGTTGAAAGTGAGCAGTAAGGCGGGGTTTTGGAAAATTCCACCCCTAAGGGGTGGAAAACTCCCGGAAAAGCTACTATGGGGAAAATTTTGTTTTTCATTCGATTGACTTGAAATTTGGTTTGTAAGTAAAGTAAGCGAAATAATTGGACACCTGTTTCCCAGATTTCGGAAAATCCGCCCACAAGGAAAATGGCCGGAAAATTCTTCATGGAAAAAACTATTTTTCATCCGATTGACTTCAAACTCGGTTTGTGAGGAATAAGCGAATAATTAGACTTGAGATTTTCCGATGATGGAAAATCTGCCCGAAAAGTCGGGAAATTCCCGGAAAATTCCATATGGAAAAAACTATTTTTCATCCGTTTGGCTTCAAACTCGGTTTGTAAGGGTAGTATGCTAAGTAATTGGACATGAGATTTTCAAATGTTGGAAAATCCGCCCACAAAGAAAATACCCGGAAAATTCTATATGAAAAACTATTTTTGATCCGATTGACTTCAAATTCGGTTTGTAAGGATAGTATGCAAAATAATTAGACATAAGATTTTCCGATGTTGGAAAATGCGCCCGAAAAGTCGGGAAATTCCCGGAAAATTCCATATGGAAAAAACTGTTTTTCATCCGATTGGCTTCAAATTCGGTTTGTAAGGATAGTATGCTAAATAATTAGACATGTGATTTTTCGATTGTGGAAAATCCACCCACAAGGAAAATGGCCGGAAAATTCTTCATGGAAAAACTATTTTTCCGATTGACAGGGGGAATAGTTTGATACAAACTCGGTTTGTGGGGATGGTAAGCAAAATAATTAGACATAAGATTTTCCGATGTTGGAAAATGCGCCCGAAAAGTCGGGAAATTCCCGGAAAATTCCATATGGAAAAAACTATTTTTCATCCGTTTGGCTTCAAACTCGGTTTGTAAGGGTAGTTTGCTAAATAATAAGGCATGTGATTTTTTGTTGGTGGAAAATCCACCCACAAGGAAAATGGCCGGAAAATTCTATATGGAAAACACTATTTTTCATCCGATTGACTTCAAACTCGGTTTGTAAGGATAGTATGCAAAATAATTAGACTTGAGATTTTCCAATGTTGGAAAATCCGCACGAAAAGTCGGAAAATTCCATATGGTAAAACCTATTTTTAATCCGATTGGCTTCAAAATCGGTTTGTGAACACATTATAGAAAATAATTAGACATTTGATTTCTCGGTGGTAGAATTTCTGCCCACAGGCAAGAATAATGGTGGGCGTATTTCGGTTCAGTGACAATGGCTATTTGTGAGCCGATCTGAATAAAATTCGTTTTGTAAGATCTAGGGTCAGAATAAATGGAAACACGTGTTTTTTTATTTCGGGAAGTTCACTGCAAAGGTCGGATTATGGGTGCGGGGGTGGGTTTTTAGCCGACATGTATTAAATTTGGTTTGAAAGCTCTATGGGCCAATTAAATAGGATAAAGTTTTTAGCTTTGCGCTTACTCACCCTCAAAGTAGGATAATGGGTGACGGGGGTGGTTTTAGCGTTTGTACGCCTAACGGGCCAAGTAGGTGGAAAATAATTTTCTCATTTCTGATGGTCGGAAAATGGGGGCGGGGGTGGTATCATTGCCAACGTTTTTTTCATTATTTTGGCGGCTATACTGATGGTGGCGAAGCGAAGCGCGCCGGGTTATATGCTAGTCTCTATATATATAAAAGAGTTTGTCCTGACTGATTCACTGATTGGCAATCAACGTAGAGCCTGAACGGAAAGAAATAGAAAGCTGAAATTTTCACAGAAGTTTCCTTATGAGTTGAAAGTGAGCACTAAGGCGGGGTTTTGGAAAATTTCACCCCTAAGTGGTGGAAAACTCCCGGAAAAGCTACTATGGGGAAAATTTTGTTTTTCATCCGATTGACTTGAAATTTGGTTTGTAACTAAAGTAAGCGAAATAATTGGACACCTGTTTCCCCGATTCCGGAAAATCTGCCTACAAGGAAAATGGCCGGGAAATTCTTAATGGAAAAAACTATTTTTCATCCGATTGACTACAAACTCGGTTTGTGAGGACGGTAAGCAGAATACTTAAACTTGGGATTTTCCGATGATGGAAAATCCGCCCGAAAAGTCGGGAAATTCCCGGAAAATTCCATATGGAAAATACTATTTTTCATCCGATTGGCTTCAAACTCGGTTTGTAAGGATAGTATGCTAAGTAATTGGACATGAGATTTTCAAATGTTGGAAAATCCGCCCACAAAGAATATACCCGGAAAATTCTATATGAAAACCTATTTTTTATCCGATTGACTTCAAAATCGGTTTGTGAACTCATTATAGAAAATAATTAGACATTTGATTTCTCGGTGGTGGAATTTCCAACCACAGGAAATAATAATGGTGGGCGTATTTCGGTTCAGTGACAATGGCTATTTGTGACCCGATCTGAATAAAATTCGTTTTGTAAGCTGTAGGGTCAGAATAAATGGAAACACGTGTTTTTTAATTTCGGGAAGTTTACTGCAAAAGTCAGAATATGGGTGCGGGGGTGGATTTTTAGCCGATATATGTTAAATTTGGTTTGAAAGCTCTATGGGCCAATTAAATAGGATAAAGTTTTTAGCTTTGTGCAGACTCACCCTCAAGGTCGGATAATGGGGCCGGGGGTGGTTTCAGGGTTTGTACGCTCAATAGGCCAAATAGGTGGAAAATAATTTTCTCTTTTCTGAAGGTCGGAAAATGGGGGACGGGAGTGGGATCATTGAAAAAAGGTTTTTTTCTTATCATTTTGGCGGCTATACTGATGGTGGCGAAGCGAAGCGCTGTAGCATACAACGAACAGTTGCATCCTAACCGAGCAGATGGAAGAAGTAGACCTATGCGGAACCCGTGCTTGATCCGGCTATCTTCGTCGGCAATATGGGGGAGGTCCAAATTATGTTACCGCAGGCTACGCGCTCAATGATTAGGGCATTATCATCTAATTTTAATATTCACGGGTTGTTTTGGGATTACTAGGGTAACCGAAGCCTATCATTTAGTCGAGGAATATTCAATAAAGGGTATGAGAGCGGACATAAGAAAGAAAAGGAAAGAAAGTTGGTTCAGAAAGCCATATTAGTGTTTAGGCCACGCTTAGGTGTTATTCAGCGGCCATGTTCCCCACCCTACCATGATCACCAGGGGCAGGTATGAACTAGTGTCCATTGGTGATCCCTAGAACAACTAACAGTTGATCACTTTATCCCATGGCGGCGCATTATGATTTCCGGAATAAAAAGGTTAACTTATCTGGACTTCATTATAATTTTATTTATATACTTCATAATTCTAGCGGACTAAACATATCAAGGAGAGAACTGGGTTTAAGAAAAAAAAAGTCTAAAAGTAATTTTAAAGAGCTAATATTTAAAGGGTATCAATTAAGTCTAAGCATTATCTATAATTTGATGAAGCAGGATGAATTCAGCCTTGTTTCCAAACATTATTTTTAGTATGTATGAAATCTATTACTAATTGTAGTACTTAAGGGCAAATTCATTATAAGCACAAGTGAAATTAAACGAAAAGGAAGCTGCAAAATTAAAGGTTAATTAATTATAAATGACAGTTCGCCATTAATTGTAGGTTAACATATTATTAGGTAGTATTAAGTAATAAGAATTAAATTAAAGAAAGAATTTAAATGGATTTTAAAAATATTTAGATAGGCGTCATCGCCAATTATATGCCATTAGGTTTCGCTTAACGAGGTACTACTGTACGCAGCCAAACAGCTGGCTTGATTTTGGTAACAAGCCCAACAGCAAGCAGAAATCTTCCGTTGGTTTTGAGCGATTTTGTTTTGATTATCAGCAGCGATTTAACGGCAGTCCAGATTTCTCCAGATGATGATCAGCTGTGATGTTAAATTTTGCTTTGGGGGGTTTTAAATGTTTTTAGCTTGTTTACGAATTTTTTTATTTTGGGTATTGGACTAAGAGAGCACAAACACACTTAAGCACGTGTAGCCAAAAGAGAGGGTTATGTACACTAAAAAAAATTCTTTAAATGGCTTTTACGGGCTCCATGAGAGCATTATGGCAATTTGGCCATCAACTTTTCTTTAGATGGGTGTACTGATTCGCTTCTTTCTTTTAATTTCACTCAGCTTATGCTTTTTTCACTTATTTTCTTTAAACACTATCCGATGGGGGCTCCAGGGTGTGCACTGGGCTTTTGGTAGCATACTATTGCTTCACTTCACTACACTAGGTTATGTTGTTGGGTAGTAGCTGGCCATTCAAGGGTTTTCCTTAGGCATATGTTGAGGTCAGCTGGAGATCGCCTTTTCGGCCACTTAGGCGGTTTTAAACACCCAATCAGGGTTTTGCTGGCGAGCTAAAGTTCGGCAACTAGCAATCTGGGACTAGGGGCCAGACCTTAATTATGGAATGAGAGGTACCACGAAAAAGGTGATTAGAGTAAGGCTATGGGATGAATGAGCAGTATTTTTATTTACCATTAATTGGCTGGCAACCCAATAATTGTTTGCCGTTTGATGCGGCTGGCAGAGCGGCTCCGCCACGAGGTTAGGGACGCAGATCAATTTTAGACTTGACCTTTGCCTGGATTGGTTTGTTTATCTATAGGAAATTCAAAATTAGCTTACGCCGCTTGATCCAACAAAGGAGTAACTCACCAATTGAGGCTAATTTTGTTTTGGGTATAATGCCAAAATGACGCTCATCGACGCACAAAAAAAAATAAAGATGCAATTTTAATGCACTTTAGTGCGGCTGCAGCGGCAGCAAATATTAATTGCCACAAATTCTTTGCTGCTCGGGTTACTGGGATTTTAGCAAATTTATTGAACCCTCGTAGGTGAGGTTAAACACGGATTTAATTGATTTTTCCGCTGTCGCGTCTGCTTGGCTTGAAATCTTTTTGGAAAGAGCGTGTTGGATGGATGACAAGCTCAGCTTGATCGGAAACGCGTGGCGAGAGGGGATGCATTTTTCGATATGTAATCGCTGAGGTGCATTTCGAATAGGTCGAGTGGCTGAATGATCGGTGGCGCTAGTAAAATTTAATTATTTTAAGAAAATTAATTTAACTAAATTTTACTAATTTACTCAAGGGTCGTCAGCAGCTGCCTGCTTTTTCTATTTAGATTATTAATATCAGACAGAGAACTGATGGCTAAAATCTAAGAAATATAGTGCCACTGATATTGCATACTTTTAGGCGGATAATTTTATTTTGGTTTGACAAGCGCTTCTACAAGTCCCCCCGGCCAAAATCACACTTGGGGGGTAGCATCAAGGGTGATCCACGCTTGTCACTGGCTTAAAAGGATTGTGGACTCATTGTTTGATGTCCTTCGCGTGAAATTTACCGACTAATTTTCCTTGCATGTCCTCTAAATCGTAGTAACTTTGACCTAATTTGCGCCTTATTCGAGCTTTTACGAAAGTCGGTGCCAATTTCGCATTAAAGCCTTTTACGAAACTACTTTGTTGAAAGTTTCTTCGGAAGACTTCTTGGCCGACCACAAAAGAAACATTGCTACTTCGCAAATTGTATGCATTTTCGTTACGGGAATGTTGCTTGCGCATACCTACTACTGCCTTGTTTCGCATTATGTCAAAGGAGTCGTCCTTGTTGAAACAAACAGAACGATCTTCCAACAAATTTAATTCCCGCAAAAGATTGTATGCTGAACCGTCGGTCACCATGTGCTGGCCGAAAACTAACCGGTATGGGCTATTATTAACTACACTATGCCAACTAGAACGCAGCGAGCAGCAAATTCTACTCAAGTTTTCGTCCCAGTTTGACTGGTTGGGATGAATGTAAGCCTTGATGGCTGCTATAACTGACCGGTTCACGCGTTCAGATGCGTTGGCTTGGGGTGAGTATATAGCAGTGTATGAATGAGTAATTCGATACCTCTGCAATAAATCGTTGAATGCATGAGATCTAAACTGCACGCCGTTGTCTGAAAGAATCGACTCAGGCACTCCGAAGCAGTGAAAAAGTTATTCTTCAAGATATGGCAAAATTGCATCTGTAGTAAATTTCTTAACGGGTTTAAGAAACAGGAATTTGGTGAAGTGGTCTAGAACTACAAGTATGCCTATATGGCCAGACTTCGACCTAGGGTATGGTCCTAAATAGTCCACAAACAGTTTTTGGAAAAACCGTTGAGTTTCTGCTGTTTTTCCTAAAGGAGGTCTTAAAACTTTATTGGGGGATTTGGTGCTTTTACAGATGTCACACTGATTGATATATTCTTTAACATCATTCACCAGGTTAGGCCAATTATAGTAGCGTCTCACCCTTTCGAGTGTTTTGTTGATGCCACCGTGAGAAGACAAGGGATCATTGTGAGCTATTTTTAAGGCCAACGGCACCAATTCGCGTGGCAGCAACAATTTCCAGACTAAATCATCAGCTATCCTATCTCCAGAAGCATGCTCAGTTCGGCGATAAAGGAATCTCTCTTTCACCTTTATATCGGGCAAATGGTTTTCGTTCTGAACAACTTTGGCAATTAGATCCTTGTAAACAGAAGTCTCAAAATGAGGGGATTTCAAATCTATGAATTGATCGGCGTCTATAGTAGATAAGTCCTCACAATAGGTTCGCGATAACGCATCTGGTACGACGTTTTTTGTTCCCTTTCGATGCTGTATAGTGAATATAAGCATATAAGGTATAAGCTTGCAGCTTGAGTGCCCAACGAGCTAACCGTGTTCCGAGGTCTTTTTGCGACATGAGCCACTTTAAGGACGCATGGTCGGTAATTACTGTGAAAGGATGGCCTTCTACATATGCCCTAAATTTCTTAATGCTCAATATTGCAGCCAAGCACTCTTTTTCAGTAACCGAGTAGTTACGTTGGCATTTATTGAGTTTTTTGGACATATAAGCAATCGGGATTTCATCTCCATCCTTGCTTATCTGCATAAGAACTCCTCCGATTCCGGTGTGACTTGCATCACAATGAATGTAGAAGGGGGCCTCAAAATCTGGAGTGTGTAATACGGGTGACTGGCACAGTTCAGCTTTGAGAGCTAGAAAAGCATTTTGGGCCGACTCGGACCAAACAAAGCGCTGCTTATGCTTCAACGAGTCTGTAAGCGGAGTGGCTAAGGAAGCGTAATTTTTAATGAATTTCTGGTACCAACCAGTCATACCGAGAAATCGGCGAAGTTGCTTCACTGAGCGAGGGGCTGGGTACTCAGAAATTGCTTGGATTTTATCTGCGTCCATTGAAATGGAACCATTCCCGACTACGTGAGCTAAATATTTCACTTCTTTTACGCAAAACTGACTTTTCTGTACATTAATAGTAAGTCCAGCTTGGGATAGACATCGGGATATCTCTTTTAAAACATCGAGATGGCGTTCAAAGGAGTCAGAGACGATTAGCAAATCGTCTAAATAGACGAATACTTCGTTTCGGAATTTGACGGGGATTACGCGATCCATTAGTTTAGACATGGTTGCGGTCGCATTGGTGAGGCCAAAAGGCATTACAGTGAATTGATAAAGTGCCCTACCTGGCACGGTAAAAGCTGTCTTATCACGCGAGCTTGGCTCAAGGGGGACCTGCCAGTAGGCGTCCTTTAGGTCAATACTGGTGATGAACTCGGCCTTTGGTAATCGGCTCAACAATCCATCTAATATGGGAGTAGGATAAGCGTCTTTGCGAGTTGCTAAATTGACCTGTCGGCTGTCTAGGCAGAGACGAAGTTTGCCTGGCTTATTCACCAGGACGATCGGAGAAGACCATGAGCTTTCGGATTCTTCGATTACTCCTAGGGCAATCATTCGATCCAGCTCTTCATAAACGAGTTTTTCCATGGCTGGAGAAATAGCGTAATGCCGCTGTTTGATAGGCTTGGCATCGCCAACGTCAATCACATGTGACAGCAGAGAAGTTTTTCCGAGACCTTTATCGCCAAATGAGGGAAAACTGCGAATAACAATGTCTAAACTTCGTTGCTGGGATTCGGACAGGGGTCTAAACCGATTCGAGTCTAATTCAGATATATTAGGCGTCGTGGTTCTGTTAGACAAGTCTGAAGGCAACAATTGAAAGGCTTTCCAAAAATCTATTCCTAAATATAATGGCTGTACCAATGTGGGTATCACGTAAAAAGTAAGCAATTCGGTCTGATCGTTGTAGCAAATTTTTGTTCGTATTTTTCCTACAATGCCTTGAGTTTTTCCATCTGCGGTACGCACAGTGGAAGAAACGGGCTTAAAAGGTGTGTTTTCATTAATAAGCTCTTTGGCAAAATCTCCACCGATGCAGCTTATCGAAGCGCCGGTGTCCATTAACCCGAAAACAAATTTTCCTAATAGTTTTACTTGGGCGTAGGGACGAACGTCATTGTCCACTATTGCCGATACTAAAGACCTGCGTTCGGATTTGCGAGTTTCTAGGAATCCTATTCTACGCTGTCTGGAACGTGCAGTTCTTTTACTAGCTAAGCAGGCGGTTTGAGATTGAAATTGGTTTATACGTTGGTGAAGAGGTAAAGCAGGTAGTGTGGACAAATCAGGTAAATTTGGAGTAGAGGATGCGACTTCCTCTAGTCCGTGTTGGTTGCTTTCGAGGCAGTCGGTCAGCGTGCACTTTTCTTAGGTGCACGAGACGTGAAGTTTTTTGCGCCACCGCATTTGGGACAAGAAGGTCGGTACGTGTCAGCTTTGCCACATCCGTAGCAAAATACACGTCGTTCGGATATACAATCCTGGAAGATATGACCTTTTTTCCCGCAATTCCAGCAAAGCAGATCAATTGCTGAGATATCATTCTCGCTGATTTCGGATTCGCACTCAGACTCAACCTCAACTGCGTGCACAAGACGGCGAGGTGCTGCTCGAGGCTTAAACGAGGGTGGCTTTAAGACATTTTGCATGAATACCTCTCGGGTACGCACGACATGTCTAAGCTCTGATATTGTGTGGATTTTCGCGTACAGCAATTCGTGCTGTATTTCGGGCAACAGGTTGGACCGTACAGACTCCAAAATAGATGATTCTGGCAATCGGACAGACAATTTATCGGCTAGAATGACAATTGACTCGTAATATTCATCGAAAGATTCTCCGTCTTTTTGCTTACGACGATCAATGGCGGCTCTTATGTTGACGTCGGTCATCTCATCTTTAAACTGAGTTCGAAAAGCTACGCAAAAACTTGACCATTCTACTTGACGCACGCTTTTGTGGTACCGCCAGTACCAGGCGTTGGCGCTGCCTTCAAGAACATTGCTAATATGGCACGCTAAAATATCGAAATTGCCATCTAACGTTTGATGAGTTAAAGCCTCAAGTCGATAGATGAAATCGTCTACACTAATTCCGGATCTGCCAGAGAACTTGATTTTCCAATTGCTTATAATTTGGCTAATCCGGTCGGGGCGTAAGTCCGAACTCATTGAGGAATATCTTGGAGCTGGTTGAACAGATGCAGCCCTGAGTGGAGTTGGATTTTCTAAGATTGGGATTTGGTTATTCGGGGGATTGCTTGAACTGGCTGGAGCTGAAGGTTGTTCTACTCTAGCGGACATAGCGGACAAAAGACCTTGAAAGCCTGCATTCATGGCCTGACACAACATCTCGGTTTGTCTGACGGCTGCAGCTTCCATGGCATTAGCTATTGCTTGTTGCATTTGGGTAGCTGAGGGGGACGGGTCTATGCTTGAATTGTTAGATACAGGAGCGTGTTGCTCAGTTGACTGAGTGGTCTCCATATGTTCAGTATTGGTGTTTTCCAATCTTTGTTGGCTCCTAGTAAGTGTCGGCATTGCTGTCGATGGCATACTCTGGGTCGACGTGCTTAGTTCAGTATTCACTGTAAGGTTTAGTAGGGAGGTTTGCAAACGTGCTTTGCAGACTGGAAAAAACTCTCTGTTGGCTACTCTAGTGTTGAAGCACACCCAATGAAATGTGTGGTTACAACTGGTGGACAACAACTGGGCAGAATATTCGATGGCTCGGAGACAAAGGTAGCAATGTATATCACCTGCTAAGTCGTCACAGCTGCGGGCTCCATACATGACAACTAGCGGCCAGTATTAAAAGATTTGGAGAACTCAACAACTCTTAAGGTTGTTACGAAAGAATAGTTAAATATTACTTAGCGATTCACTATGAACAAAAAAAAATGTATTGAAATAATCTTAAAATTAAAGAAATGGTCAAAAAAATATAAATTCGAAAACAAAATTCATAAAGGTTATCCGGAAATCATAATTTGCTTTCATGGGTAAAGATGGAACTATAAAATGAGCTTCTGAGAAAAGATAGAAAAGGAGTTTTTTCCCATTGTGTTGATGTCAGTATTCAACAGTTATGCTGACAAGGCAATGTTTCACCGCATAGCAAACGCAATATGCCTGAACATCAGAATTGCCAAGCGTTGTCTGGAAACTGATACTAATGTTAGCTAACTATCAGCGGTGTATCTAAAATGAGACCAATCATCCAAGGATTTGGGTGACGAGTCTCTGATACGCATCCAGGAAGATAAAAAGCGTATAGTGTCGACACTCGATGTAAAGGGAATGGTCTGTGAAGGAACCAAATAAAACAACCAGCAGCCGTACCGCAGAGCGCAAAGTACCTGCTCGTCAGGGTTATTTGATTCAAACGGACTAAAAGGGACTGTTAGAGACGTGGATAAACAACAAGCTGCCGTACAGCAGAACGCAATGTACCGCTCATCAGAGTTATTTACGTCGACTAGTCGGAAAAGAGGGGGAATGTTGGTACAGAAACCATATAAAACAACCAGCAGCCGTACAACAGAACGCAATGTACCTGCTCGTCAGAGTTATAGGATTCGTACTAACTAAATAGGGGCTATTAGAGACATATATAAACAACAAGCTGACGTACAGCAGAACGCAATGTACCGCTTATCAGAATTATGTACGTCAATTAGTCAGGATGGTTTTACCTAAGGCAACGGTATACTACAAAATTAGAGAACTTCCTACCTAACCAAGTTTTGAATACGCACCAGCAAAAAAAATTTAAAACTGGCATGGTAGGTCTAAATCCGTGTATTTAGTCCAGAAGACTTAGTTAAACGTAAGAAATGAAAAGAGTGAAGAATTAAGCTTATCTTGTAAGCACAATCGTTCGAAAAAAAAAGAATATGTGGATTGTGGGAGGGGATCTGGTTATAGGAGTAGAGAACCAATCTACTTAACAACCAAGGGTGCACTATTTATCTGCTTCTGTTTAGCGGTAGGCCACCGATCTCGTCCATGAAAAACCTTCGTCCAGCTACAACTTCACAGAATAAATATTAACACAAGGATTAATCACGAAAAGCTAGTAAGAATAGCGGCGTTAAATCAATTTTGTTGATAAAACTCATCCAGAAATTCTAAGCTAATGTGCGTACGTTTATTGGTTTCACTCAGGCCTGGTAATGTAGCTCATCTGAAACTACCATTGGGTACTCGCCTGGTGAACCAATAAAACAGGACAGGGGGATAGAATAATAAACCAAGACTAAATGAGTTAAGTCAGATGTTAGTGACTGAAGAAATTGTTTTTGTTTTGGTAGGGGCTTAACGGATCATTCGGGCCCCCTAAGTTGGGCGCCAAATAAAATTAAATAAATAATAATAATTGTAGCATACAACGAACAGTTGCATCCTAACCGAGCAGATGGAAGAAGTAGACCTATGCGGAACCCGTGCTTGATCCGGCTATCTTCGTCGGCAATATGGGGGAGGTCCAAATTATGTTACCGCAGGCTACGCGCTCAATGATTAGGGCATTATCATCTAATTTTAATATTCACGGGTTGTTTTGGGATTACTAGGGTAACCGAAGCCTATCATTTAGTCAAGGAATATTCAATAAAGGGTATGAGAGCGGACATAAGAAAGAAAAGGAAAGAATGTTGGTTCAGAAAGCCATATTAGTGTTTAGGCCACGCTTAGGTGTTATTCAGCGGCCATGTTCCCCACCCTACCATGATCACCAGGGGCAGGTATGAACTAGTGTCCATTGGTGATCCCTAGAACAACTAACAGTTGATCACTTTATCCCATGGCGGCGCATTATGATTTCCGGAATAAAAAGGTTAACTTATCTGGACTTCATTATAATTTTATTTATATACTTCATAATTCTAGCGGACTAAACATATCAAGGAGAGAACTGGGTTTAAGAAAAAAAAAGTCTAAAAGTAATTTTAAAGAGCTAATATTTAAAGGGTATCAATTAAGTCTAAGCATTATCTATAATTTGATGAAGCAGGATGAATTCAGCCTTGTTTCCAAACATTATTTTTAGTATGTATGAAATCTATTACTAATTGTAGTACTTAAGGGCAAATTCATTATAAGCACAAGTGAAATTAAACGAAAAGGAAGCTGCAAAATTAAAGGTTAATTAATTATAAATGACAGTTCGCCATTAATTGTAGGTTAACATATTATTAGGTAGTATTAAGTAATAAGAATTAAATTAAAGAAAGAATTTAAATGGATTTTAAAAATATTTAGATAGGCGTCATCGCCAATTATATGCCATTAGGTTTCGCTTAACGAGGTACTACTGTACGCAGCCAAACAGCTGGCTTGATTTTGGTAACAAGCCCAACAGCAAGCAGAAATCTTCCGTTGGTTTTGAGCGATTTTGTTTTGATTATCAGCAGCGATTTAACGGCAGTCCAGATTTCTCCAGATGATGATCAGCTGTGATGTTAAATTTTGCTTTGGGGGGTTTTAAATGTTTTTAGCTTGTTTACGAATTTTTTTATTTTGGGTATTGGACTAAGAGAGCACAAACACACTTAAGCACGTGTAGCCAAAAGAGAGGGTTATGTACACTAAAAAAATTCTTTTAATGGCTTTTACGGGCTCCATGAGAGCATTATGGCAATTTGGCCATCAACTTTTCTTTAGATGGGTGTACTGATTCGCTTCTTTCTTTTAATTTCACTCAGCTTATGCTTTTTTCACTTATTTTCTTTAAACACTATCCGATGGGGGCTACAGGGTGTGCACTGGGCTTTTGGTAGCATACTATTGCTTCACTTCACTACACTAGGTTATGTTGTTGGGTAGTAGCTGGCCATTCAAGGGTTTTCCTTAGGCATATGTTGAGGTCAGCTGGAGATCGCCTTTTCGGCCACTTAGGCGGTTTTAAACACCCAATCAGGGTTTTGCTGGCGAGCTAAAGTTCGGCAACTAGCAATCTGGGACTAGGGGCCAGACCTTAATTATGGAATGAGAGGTACCACGAAAAAGGTGATTAGAGTAAGGCTATGGGATGAATGAGCAGTATTTTTATTTACCATTAATTGGCTGGCAACCCAATAATTGTTTGCCGTTTGATGCGGCTGGCAGAGCGGCTCCGCCACGAGGTTAGGGACGCAGATCAATTTTAGACTTGACCTTTGCCTGGATTGGTTTGTTTATCTATAGGAAATTCAAAATTAGCTTACGCCGCTTGATCCAACAAAGGAGTAACTCACCAATTGAGGCTAATTTTGTTTTGGGTGTAATGCCAAAATGACGCTCATCGACGCACAAAAAAAATAAAGATGCAATTTTAATGCACTTTAGTGCGGCTGCAGCGGCAGCAAATATTAATTGCCACAAATTCTTTGCTGCTCGGGTTACTGGGATTTTAGCAAATTTATTGAACCCTCGTAGGTGAGGTTAAACACGGATTTAATTGATTTTTCCGCTGTCGCGTCTGCTTGGCTTGAAATCTTTTTTGGAAAGAGCGTGTTGGATGGATGACAAGCTCAGCTTGATCGGAAACGCGTGGCGAGAGGGGATGCATTTTTCGATATGTAATCGCTGAGGTGCATTTCGAATAGGTCGAGTGGCTGAATGATCGGTGGCGCTAGTAAAATTTAATTATTTTAAGAAAATTAATTTAACTAAATTTTACTAATTTACTCAAGGATCGTCAGCAGCTGCCTGCTTTTTCTATTTAGATTATTAATATCAGACAGAGAACTGATGGCTAAAATCTAAGAAATATAGTGCCACTGATATTGCATACTTTTAGGCGGATAACTTTATTTTGGTTTGACAAGCGCTTCTACAGCGCGCCGGGTTATATGCTAGTTAGTTATATACAAACAGGTACAGAGTATATTACAGTCGGGCTTGACCAACATTCTTACTTGTTTTAGACTTGTGTTTGGACGTCGTCCTCCCTCCCCCCTTAAAAGGGCTGTGAGGTTTTGATAATTTGACATAGTCGGCGATAATATCCCGAAAGTCCTTAAAATGAGCGAAGATCTTTAATTGTTTTCGGTGCTGGGAAATTAAGAATTGCTTCAACTTTCATGGGATTTGTCTTAACACCATTCTCTGTGACTATGAATCCTAGAAATTCAACTTCCGTTTTAAGAAACTCGCATTTGTCGAGTTGAACCTTCATGTTTACTTTTTCGAGAGTTTCGAAAATTTTTTCAACATCGTGTAGATGTTTTTCTTCGCTTTCGCTGAAAATTATAATGACGTCTATGTAGACGAAGCATCTCTTTCCGATATGTTCCCTAAGGATATCGTCAAGGGCACGTTGGAATATTGAGGGGCATTTTTCAGTCCAAAAGGCAATCGTGTGTATTCATACTTGCCATTATAGACTGAGAAAGCAGTTTTTTCAATGTCTGATTCTTTTAGTGGAATCTGATGAAATCCACTTTTAAGATCTATTACTGAGAAAAATTTGTTATTTCCCAGTTGTGCAAGCACTTCGTTAATGTCTGGAATAGGGTACTTGTCTGTCTTCTGTCGCTTCTTGTTGCCTTATTCTTATCTTGAGCTTATTTTGAATTGAAATATAACCCCGCGTGTTAAAGATATCTATCTGAAGTTCGAGCAGTGAGTCATTCTCTATAATCGCGTGGAATGTTGTAAGCTGAGGTAATATGAAAAACTTGACATTAGTGTCGTTAAGACCAAATGGGTTAGCTATTGTGTGGTGTGTAATTTTAACTTTACCCCCAACTGAACTTATCATGAAGGGCTGTTTGTTTTTAATTCTTCTTGAATATAATTTTTATTGAGTCAATTAATATTTTGACAAATTCTCCGTTACCGAGTTTGCACTCAATGTATGGTAACGAAGAATATTTTATGCTACAAAATTTAGCTCGACATGATCGACAATTCTTCTTCTTCTTCTTCGGCATATTCTTCTTCTGTTTTTAAATAATCGGCTAGAGCTTCGCCATTTATTTCGTCTTCATTATTCATAGCTGCATAATACTCTTCTTCCTCAGTTGTCATGTGGAAGTTTCTTTGCCTTTTGTCTAACTGATCTCGGGAAATATTGGGTGGTGGTCTTTTTCCGACTGGATCGTTATATGGTTCATACACAGAAAAAAAAATGCCGGGATATTTTTAAGCCGAAAAAGCTTGATTTAATCCCGACGGAAGGATTGAAATTTTAAGCCCGTTTAGGATTGATTATCCGTAATTGATCCCGTTTGGGATTGTTTTTAATCCGATTCGGGCTTAAATGTCGAGTGAGAGAGCGAACAAGCTGAGAGCAGTAGCAAATTCGCTCTCTTGGCTTCTCTCTTTTGTCGTCTGGAGCAAACGCTCTTGTATGTCATTGGGAGCCAAGTCTTGCAAGCGCGCTGTGGTCGAGTGCGCTGAGACGCAGACGTTCTTGTTCTTCAGTCCCCGAGGTCCCGAGTTCGATTCGCAGACAAGGCAAGTTAAAGTAAGTTCTTATTAATTTACATATGTTTCTTCAGATTAAAGAAGACTTAAGTCAATCCAAATATACAATTAATAAAATATATATGCAAAGTTATAAGAAAAAAAAAAAATCTCTCTCGGGCGTTCTAAATTTTTTGAACTTTTATCGGGCGGCTATCCCGACTAGGGCTCAGTTTAAGCCATTCCGGGATCAACCCATTATTGAGCCCGTTGTTGAGTTGTTGAGTTGAGCCCGAATGGCACAGTTTTTTTTTTCTGTGTATAATTGACCCTCTTGGTTTGGATACTCTGGTCGACCTCCATTGCCTCTGGTCGGGGCATTGGTTTTGGAGCTATCGGACGTTGAGGTTGTGATGGCACGTAGCCATTCGGACGAAAATATGGATTTCTTGGGACAAATTGTTGTTGCGGGTCGTATTTCTGTATTGTTTGCGGTGTGGATAAAACTGATGTGTAGTTATGCGTTGCATGTTTCTACGAGGTGGAATGGGAGAGGCGGATGGGGTTATTATTATACACTTGAAAAGTGTATATTAATTTTGCCCAGAAGTTTGTAACGCATAGAAATATTCATTTCCGACCCCATAAACTATATATATTCTTGATCAGGACGACGAGCCGAGTTCATTTCCGCTTGTCCGTCCGTCCGTCTGTCCGTCTGTCTGTTTTAAAGCTATCGAGCTGAAATTTTGCACAGAGTCTTCTTTTTACTGCACGCAACTAATATGTCGGAACCGGCTGGATCGGATGACTATATCATATAGCTGCCATAGGAACGATCGGTCGGAAAATAAGTCTTAGTGAGAAAAACTTTTTTATTTTCTATTGTAGCGTCACCAATCTTGGTATATATTAGTTTTAGATGATTTTACATATTTGTGGAAAAATTTATCAAAATCGGATGAATATAGCATATAGCTGCCATATAAACGGTACGTCAAAAAACTAGTTCTAGTGGGAAAAACTTTTTTATTTTCCATCGTAGCGTCACTAATCTTGGTATATATTAGTTTTATATGCGTTAAAACAATTCTGGAAGATTTTATCAAAATCGGAGGACTATAGCATATATCTGCCATAGGACCGATCGGTCGAAAAATGTGTTTTACTAAGAAAAGTTTTTTTTAATGGTATCAAATTTTTATTATCAATGATTTAAAAATTTAAAATTTCTGATATCTATATCCTCTATATATTTTACCGGTTAAATCAGCTGGAGTAAAGTTTTTCAAGTGTATTAAAACTTCGGCACAGTCGAAGTTAGCTTTGCCTTCTCGTTTTTCTTAACATGCCCTGGCTGCTTTTGGCATAACTAGTTCTGAATTTCTGATTTTCCAATTTCTCGCATAGTTGAAGAGCTTCAGGTAAGTCTGCTGGCCCTTTCATACCCAATAGACTTGGTAAATCACGTTTAGCCCTCTAATGAATGTATCGAGAGCTTTGTCCCTATAACTTTTGGAGAATAATTCTAGCGATTCTTTGCTCATTTCCATGCATGAAATTTTGCTAAAACTCAGGAATTGTCTGGCTTCCCTGCATCAAAGAAGTCATTTGATACTCAAGTGTGCCTATGTCTCTATTGTCAGCTTAATGCGCAGTCAAGCATTTAGATATTGCAGTCCAATTCAAAGGCGTGTTGTATGATTCTAAAACTAAATCTGCGTTTCCAACAATTTTATTTCTGATCACGCTTAGGATTCTATAGAATTTTGGTGAGCCCTGAATTGGAGTAAAGATTTGCAAAATGCGTTCTACACTTTTTTTCCATGAGCTAATGAAAATTCACGCAGGCATCTCACTACATCTGGAATTTTGTCAAGATCACCTAAATTTGTCAGGTTTACGTTAATTTCTTGCTCCATTAGATTTGTTTGTGGATTTTTGGATTGTTTGTCTGCTATTTAGCATACCCTGAACTATAGCGCTTATTTGAGCCTGTAGTTCTGTCGCTGTTATTTGAACCGGTGAATTCTCTGTTCGTTCGTTCGGTGAGCTATTGTTTGTATTTTGTGAAAGCTGAGAAGGTCGAAGTAAATTGTTTGTGTTTGTTGCCATTTTTGGATAATTTTTTTATGTTTCGCCCAGGGTGTCAAAACGGAACCCGAACCGGAACCGTATACCGTAAATAACCGATTGAAACTCAGAACCAGAACCGGAACCGAAACCGTTATTATTTATTTTTTGCGTACCGGTATTACGGAACCTTTATTATTGGAACCGAAATGACCGAAAAGAACCGAAACATTGTACCGGTACAGTTTCGGTTCTGAGTTTTTTTTTTTGTAATTTCATTTTTATTACTTCAATAAGCGATTTCTTCAGGGTAAAACGCAGGGTAAACGTAAGAAAAAACTTACAAATGTAAAGTTAAGGGACCATCTGGTATATACTGAAATTTTCAATAAAAATAACAATTTCATCTTATTTCGTTGCTTCTATTTTGGTTCAATAAATTCCAAATATTATTAATTTATTCTAAATTTTTGCATTTACAAAGGAAATGAATTACTAATTGGCCCAAATGGACTTAACCTAAAAGCAGGGTTAAATTGTGATCGGTAACGTTATCTGAAAACAGTGTATTTTTTTACATTTCATCAGATATCAAAAGATCTTCTTGCTCTTCTATTATTAGGACATTTTTTTCTGAGGTAAAGTTTATAATGTTTAATTTTCCTTCTTTATAACCACTTTCTGTTGGATTAAAAGGTTTTTAAATTATACCGGTACATACCGGTACGTACCGGTATACCGAAATAAAAACCAAGGTACCGGTACGGAACCGAATACCGAAATAAACTAGAACCGAAACAGAACCTTTTACCGAAACATTAGTTTCGGTACGTACCAGAACCGGAACCGAAATTCGATTTGGTTTGATTCCCTGGTTTCGCCTTTTTTTTCGAGATATTTTTTTTTGTGAGTTGGATTTTTATACACTTGAAAAGTGTATATTAATTTTGCCCAGAAGTTTGTAACGCATAGAAATATTCATTTCCGACCCCATAAACTATATATATTCTTGATCAGGACGACGAGCTGAGTTCATTTCCGCTTGTCCGTCCGTCCGTCTGTCTGTCCGTCTGTCCGTCTGTCTGTCTGTCAGTCTGTCCGTCTGTCCGTCTGTCTGTTTCTACGCGAACTAGTCTCTCAGTTTTAAAGCTATCGAGCTAAAATTTTGCACAGAGTCTTCTTTTTACTGCACGCAACTAATATGTCGGAACCGGCCGGATCGGATGACTATATCATATAGCTGCCATAGGAACGATCGGTCTAAGAACTAGTTAGAACTACTAGAGTTAGAAAAACTTTTTTGTTTTCCATTGTAGCGTCACTAATCTTGGTATATGTTAGTTTTATATGCTTCCACATAATTCTGGAAAAATGTATCAAAATCGGATCACTATAGCATATAGCTGCCATAGGAACGATCGGTCGAAAAATAAGTCTTTGTGAGAAAAACTTTTTTGATTTCCATCGTAGCGTCTCCAATCGTAGTATATATTTGTTTTATATGTTTCCACACAATTCTGAAAAAATTTATCAAAATCGGATGACTATAGCATATAGCTGCCATATAAACGTTCGGCCAAAAAACTACTTCTATTGAGAAAAATTTTTTTGTTTTTTATCGTAGCGTTCCCAATCTTGGTATATATTAGTTTTATATGCTTTCACATCATTTTGAAAAAATTATCAAAATCGGATGACTATAGCATATAGCTGCCATAGGACCGATGGGTCGGAAAATGTGTTTTACTAAGAAAAGTTTTTTTTTATGGTATCAAATTTTTATTATCAATGATTTAATAACTTTAAATATCTGATATATATCCTTTATATATTTTTCCAGTTAAATCAGTTGGAGTAAAGTTTTTCAAGTGTATTAAAACTTCGGCACAGTCGAAGTTAGCTTTGCCTTCTCGTTTTTTTTATGCAGATAACTGACTTTGTGAAGAAATAAACAAAATATTTTGATTTATAAAAAAAAGGGTTTTTTTCGGGGTTTTATCATCAAGAGATTTTTTTTTCTTTAAATTTGATTAAAATTTTTGGACAGCAATTTTTTCTTTACTTTTTCTCATGGGGTTTTATTCACGATTTCTTCTTTTGAAATGCTACTCAAATTTCATATTTGCGTTTGAACATTTTTGTTCTTTATCTGGGTTAGCTTTTCGCTTTTTTCTTTTTTTTTAAAACTTAAAACTACTTACAATATAATCCAAAACATTTGGTAATAATAATTTCATCAATTCAATCTCGGTTTGTACGTAAAGTAAACGAAATAATTGGATACCTGTTTTCCCGATTTAGGAAAATCTGCCCACAAGGAAAGTGGACGGGAAACTCTTCATGAAAAAACATTTTTTTTATCCGATTGTCTTTAAACATGGTTTGTAAGGATAGTATACAAAATAATTAATCATGAGATTTTCCGGTGTTGGAAAATCCGCCCGAAAAGTCGGGAAATGCCCGGAAACTTCCATACTAAAAACTATTTTTTATCCGATTGGCTTCAAACTCGGTTTTTAACGATAGTTTGCAAAATAGTTAGAAATGAAATTAGCCGGAAATTCTTTATGATAAAACTATTTTTCCTCCGATTGACTTTAAACTCGATGTGTGAGGATAGTAAGCAAAATAATAAGTAATGCGATTTTCCGATGTTGGAAAACCAGCCCGAAAGGTCGGGAAATGTCCGAAAAATTCTTTATGAAAATATGCAAAAACAATTTTTTATCCGATTGGCTTCAAACTCGGTTTGTAAGGATAATATGCAAAATAATAAGACATGTGATTTTTCGATTGTGCTTATTCAGTAAAATGATTGTTTTGTGACCGCCTTCGTTAGTGATTTCTCGTCCACATAAATCATTTGTACACAGAAAAAAAAGCTGTGCCATTCGGGCGCAACTCAACACCAAACGAGCTCAATAATGGGTTGATCTCGGAATAGCTCAAACTGTGCCCGACTGGCCCGATAAAAGTTAAAACGAGAGCGTAAGTTGAAGTCGGCCCTGCTCGACTTCGATATACCCGTTACTCAGGGTAAGGTTTATTTAAGAATATTTTATTAGATCACAACATGCCCAAATTGTGGGAGAGATGAGTTTTTTTCCAAATTGCGGGGGAGGCAACTCTACTATCGTTCATCTGATCAGGAAATTATGTATGACGGATCGACAAGTAATGATGATTAAAATATATGTCTAGAAGGTTCGAACAATCTATTTTCAAAATTGTGGGAGATATGAGGTATTTTTCAAATTGCGGGGGCGGGAACTCTACTATCATTCATCTGATCGAAAAATGATGTATAGCGGATCGATAGGTATTGATGATTAAAATATATGTTTAGAAGGTCCGAACAATCTATTTTTTTAAAATTGTGGGAGATATGAGGTTTTTTCAAATTGCGGGGCGTGGCAAAAATTTGAAACAACCTTGATGACGGACATGTCTATATCGACTCGGCTATTGATGCTGATCAAGTATATATATACTTTATGGGGTCGGAGATGCTTCCTTCTGCCTGTTACATACATTTGCACGAACTTAGTATACCCTTTTTACTCTACGAGTAACGGGTATAAAAATTTAGAACGCCTGTTTAAACTTGAATATGAGACGCCCCAACTACTGATATAGCGTTAGAGAATATAAATAAGTACACATCCTAAATCCTAGGATGATCATAAATATGTCTAGTGAAGTAATTAAACTCAAGATAAACAGCGCGTGTGACGAGGATCAGAATGTACACGACACCACACTTGAAAAGGTGCATCCGGTGGCGCCCACTTGATATGCATTGTGTGGGAATGTTTTACCACTAGACCAACGCGTCCATTACACAGACAGCGTTAGTTAAGTTAGATTTAAGGGATGAAGAAATATTATGAATAAAAGAAGGATCGCTCGCCAGAGCTATTCAGTACAAATCAAAACCTACAACCGTGCTCACTTAAAAGTGTATATTCTATACATTTTTTGGTCCTTCGAATCGACAAGAGGCTTGTAAATTCAAATTAGTGTGAAGCGTTTTCCGTGGCTTAGGACAACGGACTTTGTGGTTTTTAATAAAACTGTGTATTATAACGACAGGGTCAACTTGGTGACCTTATTAAAAACATTTAAAACAAAAAACGGAGAACAAAACAAAATCAACATGCTGGCCGAGAAAGTTATTGAAATGATGAAGGTGCAGGTGAAGATCCAAAGCGAAATTCATCAACTCATCAAGGAAAAAGCGAGTGTGCGAGCTATTGACAAAAAAGTAGCAGAATTTACTGCTAATAAATCATTTTTAATGAAATGTGGAGTGGTCGATCACGAATATTTTAACAATAAAGTGTTCGACAAAACTATGGGGCTAGTTATGTCTTACAAGGAGACACAATTTAAAGCCGAAGTAAGTAACCAAGCCATAGTTGAAGTTGCCGGGCCATCAGGGAAAATTGATGTGCAGCGGAAAGAGAAAATGACACCCACGCATAATATTGAGACTGGCAGCATTCGAGCAACAAGCCCAGTAGACGAACTGGTCAATCTATTGGATATCAACGGAGACCGGCTGAGGCAATTAATAGAAGAAGCCGGTAAATGCAAAGACGCAGAGAAAATAATCCTATTAAAAGGAAGGATTGAATACTTGATTGCATTGTTTGAAAATGATCATAAAATGCTGAGGGATGCGTATCATCTTTTTGCATTCGAGAATGATAAAATCACGGAAATTAAGATGGATGCCAATGCGATGATAAAACTTCTTGACTACAGAATGCGAAAGTTAGAAGCAGCAGAGGTAGCAATGCCAAGGGTATCAGCTCCATCAGCTGCTTGAGGTATTTGTACCACTGGTACTATTTGCTGAAATTTGGAGGGGACTCTTAGGAGTGGAACACATTCTGCAGCTTGTATAAGCAGAACATACACGATAGAACAGATATCAGCGATGGTCAAAAACTGAATTATCTGAAATCGTACCTGAAGGGTAATGCAACAAAGGTAGTCAGCCACCTACTTCAGGGTGAAGCCGCAAATTACCCAATAGCATGGGACTTAATTTTTAAACGGTACGAGAATAAAAGAAAAATATTCAATGAACAATTGGAAAATATTTTGGAGCTGGATTTCCTACGTCTAAAATCTCAAGACGACATACGCACATTTCTGGATACGGCAAAAGACTCAATTTTTGCCGCAAGGGAGAAAGCGAATCTTGGCGACACCGCAGATACCATTTTTGCTCACCTTCTTCTGCGGCGGTTCTCAACGGAGGCCCTTCAACTTTACGAGCAGCACATCAGAACAAAAAACAGGGAAATTCAATTATTGGAAGATGTGTTTGAATTTATTGAGCATCTATTCAACTCAGTAAACACAGCAAAAAAGGAAGTAGTTGTTGGATCGCAAGCACTACAAAGGAGTTGCCGCTTCTGCTCTATGAATGGACACGACTTGCAGCGGTGCGAAAAATTTAAAGGAACAGCAGTTAATAAGCGAAGTGACTTCATTAAAGCTCAACGCCTGTGCCTTCGCTGTTTTGGTCAACATAACTTGATGGACTGCAAAAAATCGTGGAAATGCGGCATATTTCACAAAAACCACAATACATTGCTTCATGTGGAATCCAAAAAGGAGAGTGTAAACTGCCTTAAACAAAATGACGGGCAGGAAACTCTTTTAGCAACAGCTCTGATAAATGTCAAAGATGCGTTTGGCAACTAACAAATTTTAAGAGCACTTATGGACGGAGGATCGCAAAGAACGATCATATCAGAGGAAGCAGCTCAACTTCTTAAGCTGCCAAGAACAATAGAGATGGTGGAGATCCAAGGCTTTTTTTCTAACGGCATAGAGGTGTCAAAGAATAGTGTTCAATTGAAAATGAAATCGAGATTCTTAAACAAGTTTGAGACAAGCACTGAAGCATTAGTGCTGCCAAAATTACAGAGAGTCTTACCAAGCAAGAATATTGACATAAACGTCAATAAGGACTGGAAGAATTGTCATCTTGCGGATCCCAATTTTAATAAGGCCAGCAGGGTCGACTTAATTGTTGGCGCAGATTTGTTTCCGGCAATTATGATGGGCCAAGTGAAAACCATTCAAGGAACACTGGGCCAAAAAACGAAATTTGGTTGGATAGTGTCAGGAAACATCTCAAAGGCCAAGCCAAATAAAATCATCACGGCGGTAACAACAATTAATCTTGACGATCTGGAACGATTTTGGGAACTGGAGGAAGAAGAAAGCATAAAAAGAAACGAGGATTTAAGCTGCGAAGACCATTTCCAAAAAACTACGACTGTTAATACTGATGGGCGCATAGTAGTTTCGATCCCCTTTCGCAGCAAGTTTGAGCTAGGGGACTCGCGCAGGCAAGCAGTAGCAAGGCTGATGCAGATGGAAAAAAAGATTTTAAAAATGAAGACATATTTCAGCAATATAAAGCTTTTATGGAAGAGTACCTAGGACTTGGACATATGGCGGAGGTGAAGGCAAAAGGACAAGGAAAGTACTATATGCCACACCAAGCAGTCATACGACAGTCATACGACATACGAACGATGTAACGGCGATCGGCCCCAAGATTCAAAGGGATATTTACGACATTTTGATAAAATGGTGTTTGTGAAAATACGTAATGACTGCCGACATTGAGAAGATTTACCGACAGATCAAAATTAAGTTGGAGGATCAAGAATATCAATACATTCTATGGAGAGAAGATCCCAAGGAGCCAATACGGGAGTATAAACTGGCAACCGTAACATATGGAACGTCAGCGGCACCATTTTTAGCAGTACGCTCATTGCAGCAACTGGCTGATATTCACTGCCAGAATGATGAGGCATTAGCTAAAGTCATAAGGGAAGACTTTTACATGGATGACCTGATGACCGGAGACAGCACTGTTGATGGATGTATCGACACTCAACAATAACTTCGGAACGTAATGGAAAAGTCGGGCATGAACTTAAGGAAATGGATCGCGAATGATGAGAACATTACTGCTATGATTGAAAATAGCAACAAAGTGGACAAAATCACAATAAAAGGGGACGAAACAGTAAAAACATTGGGCCTGCTATGGGATCCATCAAAGGATATCTTTACCTTCAGCGTTAAAATACCAAAGTTGGATCTGATAACCAAACGAAGCGTCTTGCCACAATTGGCACGAATATTCGACCCGCTAGGATGGCTTACACCCGTAACGTAGCAAGGGAAGAGTTTTATCCAAGAATTATGGAAATTAACACTTTCCTGGGATACAGAGCTCGATGAAGTGTCTGCAAAAATTTGGCGTGACTATGCAAGTGAACTGTCATGTCTCACAAAACAGAAAATCCCTCGTTGGATAGGAAGCACTGGATCTGAAGCAATCGAGCTACATGGGTTTTGCGATGCTTCAGGAAAAGGATACGCTGCCGTCGTTTACACTAAGACGGGTAGCCGAGTCACATTGCTTGCAGCTAAAAGTAAGGTGAATCCGATAAAAAACAAGAAGACAATACCAAAGTTGGAGCTATGTGCCGCTCATTTGCTATCGAAGCTGCTGTCCAAGCTCCAGCAAACCTTAAA
Source organism: Lordiphosa mommai (assembly GCA_018904225.1). Lineage (NCBI taxonomy): Eukaryota > Metazoa > Arthropoda > Insecta > Diptera > Drosophilidae > Lordiphosa > Lordiphosa mommai. The sequence goes on along the minus strand of JAEIFT010000255.1, from coordinate 351,418 downwards.
TAGCTTAAGCAAAATAGTCGCATGGAGTTACTCGCAAATAATAAAATAAGAAACCCTTGGAGACAAAAAGCAAACTTCTTCCGCTGAACCCGTTCCTCGACGAGCAAGGTGTACTTCGAGTAGGAGGCCGACTGCAAAATTCAGCACTTTCATATGCAATGAAACATCCAATAATTTTGGGAAAATCGCATATCACTTCGCTGTTAGTAAGAAACGCGCATAAAACTACACTTCATGGAGGTGTGAAGCTCATGAGAAATCTATTGGAGCGGGAATACTGGATATTTGGCTTACGGAATATGATAAAAAAGCATCTTCGAAATTGCGTACCCTGTATACGGTACAAAAAGGAGTCAGCTAATGGGGAATTTACCTGCTCACAGGGTGACTGCAAATCATCCATTTCACGCCACTGGAGTGGACTATGCGGGACCCTTTCAAGTACGCTGCTCAAAAGGAAGAGGTCAGAAATGCCACAAAGGATATGTGTGTGTTTTTGTGTGTATGGCCACAAAAGCAATACATTTGGAACTCGTCAGTGACATGTCAACGGATAAGTTCCTGGAAGCCCTTCACAGGTTCTTTGCAAGGAGAGGCAAAAGTTGTGAACTATATTCAGACAACGGCACTAACTTTGTTGGGGCAGCAAGAAAGCTGGATAAGGAGTTAGCTGCGGCAATTAAAAATAATTCCAAAATCGGACCGGAATTAAGCAAAGAAGGAATCACCTGGCACATTATCCCCCCGGAAAGTCCCCACATGGGAGGTTTGTGGGAGGCGGGGGTAAAATCATTCAAGCATCACTGTTGCGAGTTCGTAAGATTTAATTTAACCACCATTATTTATCATCACTAACATATCGATGCTCATATATCGATGCCCCATTACATTACTCAAACGAGCGAGTTGTCCACCTCGAGAAGTTCAGTTACGAGAGAGGCTCAGGCGGCACGACAACACGTTTTAATAAATATTTCTTTTTCTTTGCTTATCATTGGATCCTATCAGTCTGGATAATAAAATTAAGTTATTCTATTTGGTGTTGTTTTGTGTTATTGGCCACAAGAGGTGCCAAAGTCTAAATTAAACTGAGAACATTCTACAGCCGTGGATTGATCTGTCCAATGCCACATGAAGTGGCAACATTCTTTATTAAAACTGTCGACTGTCTTTATTAAAACAGTCTTGATAACTGAGCCTTAGTCGGAATTCTGGAATAAAAGTTCGCCTATAATAGAGACGTCGTGGGATTTTCATTGAAATCGTCGTGGGACTTTGTATGAACGGAGGATCGTCAAAGAAGCAGCAACAAATTTGAAACGCAATAGCCTTGTGGTGAAATTCAGACATACACAGACATACACATATATATGTATGTGCGTGAGTGAGAGAGAGCGAGGCTGATGAAATTGCGCAGTAATAAACGTTTGGGATTTGATTCGAGCAACATGGCTGGTACATCCACACCGACGCCAAACAGTCGATCAAATTCAGAAGACGAGATAGGATCCGATATAGAAGATACAATCGTCGACAACTCAAAGAAAATGGATCCAAATGCGGAAATATTGAGTGAAGTGATGGGCATGCTAAAAAATGTGACAAATACGCAAATGGAGTTGGCTGCCCAGATTAAAAACCTGAAAGATGCTCAATTGGAGCAAGTGACAAATTTGGAACAAAAGTTAACCAACATGTGTAGATTGGAACTTCAATCTGCACGAGAAACACAGGAAGATTTAACGAAAAGTGGCTTGTCAAATTCAGCCACACAGCAAGAAGACGAGCACAGACATGTCAGTAAAACATCAACACATTATGGTGAAATTCAAAAAAGGTCTGGTATTGAACAAGAACATTCTGGCGCTATTGGAGGCGCACATGATCTCGGCGCTATTGGAGGCGCAGATAATCACCCTGGTGCTACTGGAGGCACACATCGTACTGGCGCTATTGGAAGCGCATATAATCACCGTGGTGCTACTGGAGGCACACATCGTTTTGGCGCTATAGAAGGCGCACATGATCTTGGTGCTATTGATGGCACACATCGTTCTGGCGCTATTGGAGGCGCACACGATCTCGGCGCTATTGGAGGCGCTTATGATCACCCTGGTGTTACTGGAGGCACACATCGTCTTGGCGCTTTTGGAGGCGCATATAATAACCCTGGTGCTACTGGAGGCACACATCGTTCTGGCGCTATTGGGTGCGCACATGATATCGGCGCTATTGGAGGCGCACATGGCTTTGGTACTACTGGACCGTGCGATAGACAAGGGAATTGTGCAGATCAGGGTATCGGTATGTATGGGCTCGATAATGTTGGTGGTTCAATGGGTATGGTTAATGGCAACAGGGTCGAATCGCAACTCTCCCCATATATACATCCAAGAAAATTGATAGATTTACCAGAGTTCAATGGGAACCCAGAAGAGTGGCCCGTGTTTTCACAAATGTTTTGGGAATCATCAGGTGCATTTAGGTATACAAATTTGGAAAATTTGTTGAGACTGCAAAAGAGTCTGAAAGGTATTGCAAAAGAAGAGGTCAAGGGTTTGTTGATCAGTCCTTTAAATGTTAATCATATCATGGGCCGGTTACAGTTTACATATGGAAGGCCAGAGTTGCTAATTAAGAGCCAAATGGATATGGTTAACCAGATTTCGCCTGTTACAGAAAACAATTTGGAAAAATTGGTCCCATTTGCCTCTAAAGTCGAAAATTTGGTAATATTTTTGCAGTCGGCAAATGCAGCGCAGTATTTGCAGAATCCTTCTCTTATTGAACAGTTGGTGGGCAAGATACCCATGACTAAACGTATTCAATGGATAGAACACACATCGACACTTCAATCGTTTCCCAATCTGAAAGATTTTAGTGTTTGGATCAGCCTTTTGTCAAGGAGCATTGCTAGGGCAGTAGTTGTGTCCCCGATAGGTGCGCAACAGTCAAAAAATGGGTATAAAGGTCAACAAAAATCGGTTATGCAAACTACAAAGGCAACTGAAGAGAGGAAAGAATATAAGATCGAGTGTTTTCAATGTCATGGAGACCACTATTTCAATAAATGCGAGGTTTATGCAAAGGCAAATGTAAAAGACAAATGGGCTATGGTAAAAAAGTTTCGTTTATGTTTTGGATGTCTTCGGCGAGAATTGCAAAAATAAAAGAGAATGCAATAAGAATGGATGCAAGAAAGATCATCATACATCGTTGCATACTGAAGAGAAGCCAAAAGAGGAAACTGTCTCATCACAAGAAGCCGCGATTAATACAGTTCAGCCCGGTATGTCAAAAGTATTGTTCAAAGTGGTGCCTGTTGAAATAGCAGGACCAAATAATACTGTAATGGAAACATATGCGTTTTTAGATGAAGGTTCGTCTGCGTCTTTGATAAATGAGAAGCTGGCACATATGTTATGTGTACGAGAGCCCAAAACTAAACTTACTCTCAATTGGATAGAGAGTCGAGCTACAGATGTCATATCAATGGAATGTAATCTTCGTATTCGAGCACTCGGTGGTGGTACAAAATGGTTGCGACTCAATGGCAACACAGTTCCTAACTTACAGTTACCACTTCAGTCCGTAAATATTGATGAGCTGAAGGAAAAATACAGGAAATTAAAATATTTGCCAATTAAAGGATATGTTGACGCAGATCCAATGTTATTGATTGGAATAAATAATTGCCACTTGGTTACAACTCTTAAGAGCGTTTATCTGGATAGAAACTTGTTTGCGGCAAAGACACCATTAGGGTGGAACATTTATGAATCAACTGGGATCCAAAAAGAGAGCTCGTCAATATTGTCAGTGGTGTTTCATGCATGTATACAGGAAGAAGACATTGAAACAGAAATGCATGAAATTATAGCAGATTACTTTACCACGGAAAATTTTGGAGTAAAGGCAGACACGGAACTATTGGAATCAGCTAGCGTATCCAGAGCTAGGAATATCCTAAAGAACACGACTAAACGATTAAATGGATCGTATGAAACTGGTCTTCTTTGGAAAGAAGACGAAATAAGTTTCCCGGATAGCTATGACATGGCACTCAAAAGATTACTCGGAGTTGAAAATAAGATGCACAGTTTGGGAAAATTGGATGAATATGAGAAGGCAATTATGGATTTTGTACAAAAGGGATACGCAGTCAAAATGTCCCAAAAGGATGCATCTGTAGTTGGTCCACGTACATGGTACTTGCCTCATTTTGGCGTTTATAACATTAACAAGCCAAAGAAAATGAGATTGGTCTTTGATGCAGCTGCATCCGTAGATGGAGTGTCACTGAACACTAAACTTTTGAAAGGACCTGATGAAAACCCGCCATTAACTAAAATATTGTATAAATTTCGTCAAGGCAAGGTAGCAGTATGTGCTGATATCAAGGAAATGTTCCTGCAGGTGCAGGTACGCAAAGAGGATCAGGATTCATTGAGATTTTTGTGGAGACATGGCAATCGGAACAAGGAAGTGGACACTTACAGGATGAAAGTCATGATTTTTGGAGCTGCTTGCTCTCCCTGTTGCGCCCAATATATAAAGAATCTTAACGGTCAAAATGCTACAAATCACAGGGACCAAGTGATTGACGCTATCGAGTCAAAACATTATGTAGATGATTTCGTCGCTAGATTTGAGTCTGAAGATGAGGCATTGGAAATTAGTTCTGAAGTCAAAAGGGTGCATAAAATGGGAAATTTTGATCTTAGAGGTTTTGTATCAAATTCTATGGCGGTCCAAAATTCATTAAATGAGTGCGACACGGTACACACAGCTGTCAACATGGATAGCGAATCTATTGATAAAATTTTGGGCATGTATTGGGACAGTCAAAGGGACGAATTTGTGTTTGACCTGAAATTGAATCGCGTTGATAAAGACATTGTAAAGGGAATCAAGTGTCCCACAAAGCGTCAGCTGCTGAGTCTGATTATGTCCGTATATGATCCCTTTGGAACGCTAGCAGATCTGATGATATATGGTAAAGTTATGGTGCAAGATGTATGGTGCACAGGAATCCATTGGAATGATTTGTTGCCTGATAACATATATGCCTGCTTAAAGCAATGGGTTCTTCAGCTGGAAAAGGTAAAAGACTTTAAACTAAATAGATGCTATTCATCGGACATTTTGAGGTCAAAAGATTGTATTGAGCTGCATATATTTGTGGATGCAAGCGAGCAGGCCTTCGCAGCTGTGGCATATTGGCGTATATCGTGCAGTGGGAAGGTTCAAAATTGTATTTGTGTCTGGGAAAACTAAATGTGCTCCATTGAAAATGTTGTCCATTCCCAGACTAGAACTGCAAGGAGCAGTACTGGGCACACGTCTAAAGAAATCGATTTTGGAATGTCACGATGTGAACGTGAAGACTTCCACGTTATGCTCAGACTCAAGAACAGTAGTCTCATGGATTCGATCAGATCATCGGCAATATAAGCAGTTTGTTGCTCATCGCGTAAGCGAAATTTTGGATTCAACTGATGAAAATGATTGGCGTTGGGTACCAACAGACTTGAATCCAGCAGACATAGCCACAAAGACCAACAAACGTCCAGAATATGTTGCGGGAAGCGTTTGGATTAGGGGCCCTGAGTTTCTTCTTATGGACAAGCATTTCTGGCCCTCAATGGATTTCGGTTGCTCTCCAGAAGATTTGACTGAACGTCGGAAAAATGTAATGGCTGTGTTTAACGAACCCGTAATCCAATTAAATCGATTTTCGAATTACCTACGATTGAAGCGCACAATGGGATGGATATTGAGATTTTTACTTAAGTGCCGTAAACAGAGCTATCCAGAAGACCAAGGAGAACTAACAGTTCGTGAGTTGTACTTGGCAGAGGTCGAATTATGTAAAATGGCGCAATATCAAGCATATGGACAAGAGATTGAGGATTTAAAAGAGTAAGGGATCGTCTCAAAGGGTAGTTCCATTTTTAGTTTATCGCCTAAACTGAATGTGGACGGTATTATAGTTGTTGGAGGCAGACTTGATTTTGCTATGGCCATTCCGGAGAGATCACGTCATCCTGTAATATTGCCGGTGCGACACACATTGACAGAATTAATTGTGAAATGGTATCATGAAGTTTACCATCACCAAAACGAAGAGCTCATAGTAAATGAAATAAGGCGTAAATTTTGGATTATAAATTTACGAAAATCTGTTAAGCGAGCAAAATCAGCGTGTCAACTTTGTAAAAATGAGAAGTCTCAACCAATGCCTCCGTTAATGGGTCAGTTACCAAAAGATAGGGTGACACCATATCAGCGGCCGTTTTCCTTTGTAGGGTTGGACTACTTTGGGCCAGTTATGGTAACAATCGGGCGTAGGCATGAAAAAAGATGGGTAGCGCTTTTTACATGTCTGACAATTAGAGCAGTACATATGGAGCTTGCTGCCGATTTGTCCACGGATGCATCCATCTTATGCATAAGGAATTTTGTCAACAGGAGAGGTATTCCTGTCAAGATCCGATCGGACATGGGAACTAATTTCGTCGGTGCTGGACTACATAAAATCCGAACTGGGGAAGCTCGGGAGGATGCTGGGAACGAATGGTGAGGACCACAAAACGTGTATTGGCGTCAACATTAAAAGAGAAAGCCCCACAGGTGGAAACTTTAAGGAGCTTGCTCATCGAGGCTGAGAATATAATATATAGTCGTCCATTGACTCATTTGCCCGTCAATATAGATGATCCGGAACCACTAACACCGAATCATTTCTTGCTTGGCTCAACAAACTCTACACAAATTCCTGGGGATGGTGGCAATTTGTGCCTTCGTAAGCAATACCGCATTGCTCAACAATTAAAAAATAATTTCTGGCGTCGTTGGATACGAGAATACTTGCCAACTCTGACAAGGCGTACAAAATGGCATGCACGCACCAAACCAATAACCGAAGGAGACGTGGTCATAATTTGTGAGGATAATCAATCCAGAGGATGCTGGAGAAAAGGAATTATCGTTCGTACCATACCTGCTAAAGATGGTCATATCAGGCTAGCTGAAGTTCAAACGTCAACCGGCATTTTGAAGCGTCCGGTTTCAAACCTAGCAGTCTTAGATGTTTTAGGTAAAACTCCGGAGTAGTTTTACGGTGGGCGGGATGTTGCGAGTTCGTAAGATTTAATTTAACCACCATTATTTATCATCACTAACATATCGATGCTCATATATCGATGCCCCATTACATTACTCAAACGAGCGAGTTGTCCACCTCTAGAAGTGCAGTTACGAGAGAGGCTCAGGCGGCACGACAACACGTTTTAATAAATATTTCTTTTTCTTTGCTTAATTACTTTTTATATTACATTGTTCTGTAATCATTGGATCCTATCAGTCTGGATAATAAAATTAAGTTATTCTATTTGGTGTTGTTTTGTGTTATTGGCCACAAGAGGTGCCAAAGTCTAAATTAAACTGAGAACATTCTACAGCCGTGGATTGATCTGTCCAATGCCACATGAAGTGGCAACAATCACCTTAAACGAGTTATCGGTGAGAACGCTGTTATGTAGAATCGAAGCAGTTTGAAACTCCAGACCGTTAGTTGCGGCAGATGGCTGTGACGAAATTGACGACGTGCTCATTCCCGGGCAGTTTTTAGTTGGAAGACCACTAATTTTAACACTGGAAGACGATAGAAATAATGAAAAAACCGGATCCCTGGATCGATGGAGATACCTGCAGCGAATCCGAGCGGAATTCTGGAGAAAATGGAAGGAAAACTACTTAGTATCTCTACAAAAAAGGGTCAAATGGAAAACGGAGAAGCCCAACCTTCAGGAAGGCCAGATAGTTTTACTGAAGGAGGAAAACACTCTACCAGGAAGATGGCCTTTGGGTAGAGTAGTGAAAACTGCTCAAGGGGCAGACAATAAAGGTAGAGTTGTCACCATCAAGACCAGCAGTGGTGAAATAAAAAGAGCCTTAAACAAGATATGCCCAATACCAATGGGAAACGATGAATCAAGAGAGGAGAAGTCAAAGCGAAACGCCACCAAAGGCAACCAGAGTACAGCAATTGTACTGAGCTTGCTGATGATTTTGCAAGCCGCTAGCGCAGTAATTATTCCAATGCAAAATAGTAGCAAACTACAAATCCGCACATTGGAAAATGATGCGGCAATTTTTCTGGATAAGGTGGGCCAAGTGGAAGTCGTATCGTCGAGCTGTAAATTTTTAATTTACTACGACCTAGAAGCCTACTTTGATGTTATAAAGCAAGCGCCGGAAATATTAAGAAAAGCACAGAGAATATGTCCAAGGCTAAAAGAATTTAGTACGCAATGTGATGTGATAACAGAACGCGTCAAACAGCAGTTGCTACAAATAAAGGATAACAACAACCTCTTCATGGAAACGTCAACCCCGAGGAAGAAAAGAGACTGCAGCATGATATTTGTTTGCCCAGGTGGATTCTTTGACATATCGGAGAACGTGATTTCAATAATAAATATGAAGTCTATGGGAGGAGTGGATGATCAATCTCCCATGTGTTGAACTGTGCGTTATTAAATAAAACTAGCCAATATTTAACAACTTAAACTTTATTTGTAACACAGCTTTATTATGACGATGAAGAAATATGGCGCGCTGATCGCGTGGTTTGTGTAGCTAGAAGAAAGTTCTAGAGTCAATGTGACCATTAATTGATATGAGAAAAATGTATGATTAGTCGTTAACTGGCGCGTTGCCAGAGGGTTGCCACAGTACTCCCTCCTAGACTTCAAGTTGTAAAGCGAACGGGGAGTCTAATTGTGCGACGAGGCCTGGAGGATTGTTGAACTGCAGGCGTCTCTGTGATGGTTCTGGCTGCGTCGTCCAGTTGACTTGAAGGTTGTGAATGAGTATCCGTTGCGTTGGTGGATGATGATGATGGTTGAGCTTCTATAAAAGCGGGTTTTAGGCGGTCTATTGATACTTTCGTATCGCGACCATTTACAGATATGGTGTAATATTTTGTTTGTTTTGATTTTACTTCAAAGGGTCCATCGTAGGGCGACTGAAGTGAACCACGAACCGTGTCGTTTCGCAAAAAGACGTGGGTTGCATTGTCCAATTGCTTAAAAACGAATGGTTTGGAGGTGTCGTGGTGAGCGGTTTGAGTTGGTCGAATTTCGGACATCATCTTTGCTAGATCCTTGGCGAATTCTGTTTGTGGTTGAAATTTACTGTTTGCGTGTAAAAATTCGCCAGGCAGTCGAAGTGTTGTGCCGTAAACCAGTTGTGCTGCTGTGGTTTTAAGATCTGGTTTGTATGCTGAGCGCAGTCCAAGTAGAATCATTGGAAGTTTGAGTGGCCATCCAATTCTATTTTTGCACATGATGGCTGCTTTTAAGGTTCTGTGCCAGCGTTCAATGATTCCATTTGCTTGCGGATGATATGCGGTTGTGCGCAAATGATCAATGCCAAGGAGTCGGGACAGCTCGGTAAATAACCTGGATTCGAACTGCCTACCTTGGTCCGTTGTGATGCGTGGGGGGACTCCGAAACGGGAAATCCATGTATTAATTAGTGCTGCTGCTACTGTGTCTGCCTGGATATCTTCGATTGCAACAGCTTCTGGCCAGCGGGTATAGCGATCGATGACAGTCAAACAATATCTAAATTGGCTAGATTGAGGTAGTGGCCCAATCAGGTCCAAGTTGATGTGTTCGAATCTTTGAGTTGGCAGTTGATACTGTTGTAGTGGCGAGTGAACGTGTCGAGTGACTTTTGATCTCTGGCAAGGGATGCAGTGCTTGACGAAGTCGGTTATCTCCTTGTGCATAAAAGGCCATACGAATCGTTCCTTGATAAGTTTGATTGTCGAGTTAGCTCCACTATGAGAAATATTGTGAAGTTTGCCGATGATTAGTCTTATGAGTGGCTGCGGGATGAATGGTCGTACTCTGGAAGTAGAAAAATCACATAAGATAGGATTCGTCGTATTCGGAATGGTGATAGCTTTGAGTTGCAGCGTTGTAGTGTCATCTTGAAGCAATTGCTTTAGCTCAGGACAACTTTGTTGGGCAGTAGCGATTTGATTGTAGTCGATGATGTTAGCTTCAACGGCTGCGATGCGAGAAAGAGTATCAGCTGTTGTGTTTTCGCTGCCGGCTATATGCAATATTGATGTTGTGAATTGACCTATGAAGTCCAATTGTCGAAGTTGCCGTGGAGAAGCTTTTTCGGGTTTCTGGGCGAAAGCATATACCAATGGTTTGTGGTATGTGCGAACATCAAATATTCTTCCTTCAAGCATGTAGCGGAAATGTTTGATGCTGAGATATATTGCTAATAGATCTCGATCGTAAGTGCTATACTTGCGCTGTGCGTCTGTGAGTTTGACGCTAAAAAATCCCATTGGCTGAAATTCCTGATCAATGATTTGATGTAGTACGGCACCGACTGCTATGTCACTTGCGTCTGTGCTGAGCGATAGGTGGGCAATTGGAGCTGGATGAACTAACATGGTTGCTTCTGCTAACGAACGTTTGCATTCATTGAAGTGCTTGATGGTGTCATCTGTCCAGCTGATCGGAGTAGAGTCATTCTTTTTGTTGCCAGGAATCAGATGAACTAAAGGTGCTTGGTGTTGAATAGCATTCGACAAAAATCGCCTGTAAAAGTTGATCATTGCCAAAAATCGTCGAAGTTCTTTTGCAACTTTGGGCAATGGAAAGTTAGCGATTGCTTTGATCTTCTCTGGCATAGGCTTGATGCCGTTGCAGTCTACGTGATGGCCTAGAAATTCGATTGATTTCTGACCGAAATGACATTTGCTTGGATTTATAGTAAGGTGATGTTGACGAAGTCTTTCAAAAACTTGACGAAGATGGATTTTGTGTTGTTCCATGTTGTCTGATGCGATGGCAATGTCATCTACATAAACGAAAATAAAATCCAAGTCTCGTAATGCGGAATGCATGTATCTTTGGAATGTTTGTGCAGCGTTGGACAAACCAAATGTCATATGAGTAAATTCGAATAAACCAAAGGGTGTGGTTATTGCTGTTTTTGGAATATCACGTGGTTCGATGGGGATCTGGTGATATGCACGGTTGAGATCGATTTTTGAGAATATGTGTTTGCCATAGAAAATATGTGTGCAATCTTGAATATGTGGTAGGGGATACCGATCTGGAGTTGTTTGAGAATTGAGAGCACGGTAGTCGCCACATGGCCGCCATTCACCAGTGGGCTTGCGGACCATGTGCAAAGGTGAAGCATATGAACTTTTGGACGGACGGCACACACCAATATTGATTAAGAATTCAAATTCACTCTTAGCTGCTTTGAATTTGTCGGGAGTGAGGCGTCTTGGTCTTGCGAATGGTGGTGCACCTTTTGTATCTATGCAGTGAGTGACATCAGCTACGGTTGGTTTGGGTGCGGAAGCGTTGAGCTGGGTGATGTCTTTGAATTCCTCCAGCAGCCTTGCGAATTCACAGGATGTGTTGAATGTTTTGATTTGATCTGATGAATGCAGACTGCAGATACCGTGGCGTGACAAAAGTGTTTCGGCGTCGATTAGCTTGGCATCCTTAATGTTGACCAGTAAGTTGAAGTGTTGCAAAAAGTCGGATCCAATGATTGGGATTTTGGTATAAGCTATTATGAAATTCCATGTGTATGGACGGCGTAGTCCAAGATCAAGGGTGAGACGAGTTGTACCATAAGTCTTAATTGCAGTGCCATTAGCTGCAAAAAGTGAATGACCATTGGTGGCTGTGATACGTCGATTTATTGCAACAGAAGGTATAACGGAAACGTCAGCGCCCGTGACGATGAGAAATTGTTTTCCTGACTTGATATCTGGAACGAAAAGTCGATTGGATGTCGATATTCTAAATACATTTACCCTAAGTTTGGAATGGGGTTGGTTTTGTAAGGCATCTGCAGTTGGTCCGCCGAAGTTGCCTTCTTGATCTCCGACGGTGGATTTTAGTTTTTTTGATCGGCGTTGCTGGTTTGATTGAAAGAGCATGGAGCATTGCAGTGTTGTGCATCACTCCCGGTGTGGTACCAGCAGTGTTTGGATGAGGTGTTGTTCGCAATTGGGGTGTTGCTGCGATTGTGGCTGTTGTTGCTCTGTGAGCGATTGCGACTGCGGGAGCGTTGGTTGTTGTTGTTGAGTAGCTTACCAAGCTTGTTGCTGATCTGCTGAAGCATTTTGTCGTTGTTGTCGAGGCGTTTCTCTATTCGAGTGAAGCGTTCCTCATTTGATCCCTCAGCAATGCTGTTGCGCGATACGGCATATATATTATCACCTGGAGAATAGTTAAGTGAATCCATCACAGCGTCTGCGGCAGTTGCCAGTTGTGATAGAGTTGTGTTGGGTGAGCTTTCCAGCATGCCTACAATGACGGCACGTGCTGCAGGTGGAAGACGTTTGATCCAGTAACGACGTACGACAGATTCGTCATTTGTGGCGTTTGTTTGTTGAAGCTGGCTGAGTAGATGGCTTGGACGTCCCTCGCCGAGTTGGATTCCAGTGGCAAGTTTATCAAGACGTGCCATTTCAGATTCTGCGAATTTAGCAAGAATCGCTTGTTTGAGGGTGGAGTACGGATTCGTTTGAGGTGGATTTCGAACTAGATCATATACTTGATCTAGGTATTTGGGATCAGCATATGCAATAACTGCTGCGTACTTTTCCTGTTCCTTACGCGCGCCGAGCCCTTGTAGCAGAAACCAGTTTTCCAATTTGGTGAAAAACATTTCTATGTTTGTAATTGAATGAAGTTGCGGAAACGGCATTTTGCCAAAAACCGAATTTACATTATTCGTATTTTCGATATTATTATTAGCAATTTGCTCGTTTGGTTGTGCGACGGCGTTGTCTTCATCGTCGGACATTTTGGATTTTTTTTTTAATACGAAGTTTTCACTTTCTTAGGTTAGAGTGAGTTTGTATGTTTGTGTTTGTGTCCACCGGAGCGCTAGCTGGCGTATGTTGAAATTTGTCGAAAATTGTCAATTACGGGGACAGTATTTGCGTTTGTATGGGTGAGTGTGTCCACCGGAGCGCTTGTTTGCGTATGTAGAACTAGTCGAAGATCACCAATTGTGGTAACTATTCGTGTGTGTATGGGTGAGTGTGTCCACCGGAGCGCCAGGTTGCGTATGTAAAGACAGTCGAGGGTCACCAGTTATGATGACTGTATTTGTATTGGTGAGTGAGTCCACCGGAGCGCCAGGTTGCGTATGTAAAGACAGTCGAGGGTCACCAGTTATGGTGACTGTATTTGTATTTGTATTGGTGAGTGAGTCCACCGGAGCGCCAGGTTGCGTATGTTAAGAAAGTCGAGGGTCACCAATTATGGGAGGAGTGGATGATCAATCTCCCATGTGTTGAACTGTGCGTTATTAAATAAAACTAGCCAATATTTAACAACTTAAACTTTATTTGTAACACAGCTTTATTATGACGATGAAGAAATATGGCGCGCTGATCGCGTGGTTTGTGTAGCTAGAAGAAAGTTCTAGAGTCGATGTGACCATTAATTGATATGAGAAAAATGTATGATTAGTCGTTAACTGGCGCGTTGCCAGAGGGTTGCCACAAGTCTTTGGAAAAAATCAGCATCGATTAAAAGAGTATGTCGACAATCAAACTTCCGTTATCAGCGCAACATAAAATTTGGTGAAAATAACGTCAGAAAAAGTAAACCGCAGTTTCAAAGAAATGTCCGAGAAAATTGACAACATCACTGACACGATAAATGAACAATTTATGATTTATCGGGAATCTATAAAATTCTTTTTGCTGATGAATCAAATGCAAGGATGGGTCAATGAGACGGAAAAGATGCAGGCAAAAATTATGGATCTGCTAATAAATATTAATAATGGGAGAATCAACCCCATAATTGTGACTTAGAACTTGAAAAGTTGCTTGACAATGAAGCATGCTTCAAAAACCTAATTAGGATAAGAATTAATTAGGCTCGTTTTTGATTAAATTGTGCATGCCCAGGCATTGACAGAACTAGTTACTTTTGAAAGAAATATAAAGTTACTGCTTGAAACTTGAATTTTTGTCTGTGACTATGTAGAATTCTTTTTTCAAATAAAGATTTTTGGTCAATGAATGATTTCATATGTTTGGTCAATGAATGACTTAAAACAAATTACACTTGACAATAGCCAAAAAAGGCTTTTTGTCACTGCTTTCACATATTTCGCCATAGCTTCCATGATCACACCAATTTAAAAATTAAATATACGAAATCCCTGCCAATAAATAGGCCACAAATAAGTCAAGGAACTTTTATACTTTATATTAATCGTTTTTGGGTTATTTAGCTCAAACCTTAAAAAAACGAGAGCGTAAGTTGAAGTCGGCCCTGCTCGACTTCGATATACCCGTTACTCAGGGTAAGGTTTATTTCGCGAGCTAGCTTTCGGCTTACTCAGGAATGAGTTCGACCTTTGATGGCGGGACTAGTCGGTGGGTAATAAAAAATGTATTTACATCAAGATCTCCACTATCTGCACCGGACATTAGATGGTGTAAGGCCGAGACTTGTCCTCCCTTCCATGGATCGATTTTCTTGAATGTCATTGATCCCCCTGATTCAAATTATGGGGCATTCGACCTCATCTCACCCCATTATAGACCGCGTAAGCATTCATCTTCATGTTCTCAATTATACAGATATATATAATTTGCTACTGCATATTAAATATAATATTTTAACCAACCTAACCAAGGTACCCTGGGACGTATTTAAGACACTTAATCAATATTAATAAATTAACCAAATGATTAACAAAAGAAATATACATTTAAATAAATCGTTTTTCTTGGGCTCAGGAATTGGCTTAAATATTTATAAAAACCTGAAGCCCCCCAGAGGTGGGTGGCCAATTTTTGCTTTGCAAACTGGATCCTCTGGGGTGGTTCTGACTTGCCAAGTTCTTTTCTGGTAGTCGCGCTCTCACTAATGATTTGATAGAAATCATCCCTAGCGAAGAACTTAAATAAATTATTTGCCACAGAATTAAGTTTATAACTCCTACCGAATTCACGTTTCCACACTTTCGAAGCCACTTTTTTTTTCAAAATTTGAATTAAATTCTAATAGTCTATGCTATGAGCAATGTCTATTCTAATTTTTTACACTTCTTCTTCGCCTGGGAAACTATTCGCCCAGGACGGTCCAACTTCAAATTCAAATCTGTTCCCCACTGCACTATCGAAATAACCACGAGCCCTAGACTCACGCTCTCCTCCCCAAGCACTGAAAACTATCGATAGCTTTGCTACCTCCAGTTCTCCCATCGCTATCAGTGTTGACAATTTGAATAATCATAATGTGCTCTTTTTTCTTTTTCGGTCAAAAAACTAGTTCTATTGAGAAAAACTTTTTTGTATTCAATAATAGCTTTACCAATCTTAGAATATATTAGTTTCATATGCTTTTACAAAATTTTGGTGAAATTGATTGAAATCGGATTACTATAGCATATAGCTGCCATAGAGTCGATCGTTCTAAAAATTGGTTCTAGTGAGATATTCTTTTTTATTATCAATGGTAGCGTCTTTCAAAATTGCAAGGGTATTTAAAACATCGGCGCACTCTTTGACTCCAAAGGTTTGACTTACTAAATTTTAAATGCAAATTTGCACCTTTATCTTTACGTCTTGTCCTGTCTGCGGCAGGTACTCTCTCTCTCATATTTGTAATCTGTGAAATTTTACAAAAGATAGGATAATAAATAGCGGAATTTTGAAAATTATAAATTTTTCATATATTTTGTGTCAATGTGCGCTTAGTCAGCCAACTTAATGTTAATCATTACATTTGATGTTAATATCAGGGCTGCAAACGCAAATTATTTTTAATGAGGTCCGGTTGGCGGGTTCCAACCAAAATTTACAAGTTAAAATTCCAGGTTTTTGCGCTAAGTTTTTGGTTTGAACCTTGGTTCGTCCCAAGTTTTACTAAATTTTTTATAAAAAGCAATTAATTTGTTAAAAATATTACAAAATACTATTCGGAATTTTTGTTTACTTGAAGATACGAATTCATTTATTTTCAATTTAAATTTATAAGTAGTATTTCTTCGAGCTATTGTTAGACTATTGTTCTTTTTTGATCAAACAAAATAAATATTATGGTTGTAGAAGCCCGCTTTACTAAAGCAAAGGTCCTACAAGCAAATAATTTGCCCAAATGATTATGAAAATTTGCTGAAATTTGCCTTAATAGGGATTTTACCGGACTGTTTGAAAAAATGTATTTGCTTTTGGATCCATCGAAAACTGTTCATCAAAACTTGGGCAAATTATTAGCTTGTAGGACCTTAGCTAAAGACTTTTGCTGAACCTTACCGAAAGTTTTTGGTTCGGAACAGGTTCAGGTTCAACTAATTTTTTAACAAGAGGTTCGGTTCAAGGTTCGATTTACAGTAAAACAAAAATCAGAATTCTGTCTTCGAACCAGTTCGGTTCAAACCCGGGTTGCAGCCCTGGTTAAATTAAAATTTAGTGATTTAATAAAAGATTTTAAATTGATTTTTTCTGAGCAACGAGTATATCGAAGACGAGCAGGGCCGACTTTAACTTACGCTCTCGTTTCATCTGCACACAGATCAAGATTGTTTAAAATTTTTGCTACGGCCCACAGTGGCTCGATTGTCCGATTAAGCGTTGCAAAAATCAAATTTTGATGTTCGATTTTTTTTGACCACAATATTTTATTTCAATAAAGGGACTCCAGATAGCAATAAAAACTTTGGTTTATTGAACTTGGTCAATTACTTTAGATTTTACAGTGTCTTAAAGTAGAACCATTTTTAAAAAATTTGAATTTGTGATTTTGTTGTTTTTAAATGTCAACTTTGGGAGCGTATAAAAACCAAGCGGAAGTTTCTTTTTGAATTCATATTTTTATATTTATTCGACGAGAATTCCTCGTGCTACAAGTATAAACTTTAAATTATCGCACCAGTCACAAAAACAAGTTGTTTGAATTACAATCGACTTATTCTACTTAATTCTGTAATCCATTGATTTTTGGATTTAATGCTCTTTCATTCTTGAATTTTAGACAATAAACTAAAATAAATAATTTAAGTTGATGATTTTATACATTTTTTAAGTGTATATTCAATTTTCCCTAAATTGCGTAGCACTACCAATATTCATTATGTTGGATGGAAGTTGGTTCCACAACCGAACAGGATTAACAAAGAATTGTCGTTAGAACATGCAATCTCAGAGATTCATAGCCATACAAATTAGATGGTTCTCTACTATATATTATCTTGTGCAAAAAAATGAAAGATCAGTATCCTGTCCAAGTTTTATATATTTGAGTAGCAAAGTGTGTAAAATTCTCAGTTCGTCATTTATTATAAACATACCTAGCAATATTATTAAATGAAATGTTGTCTTTTTTGGTATGCAGCATCACAGCTTCCGAATATCTCAATTCCATAGCACAGTGTAGGTTCAAAAGTATCTACATGCGTGATATCTCTTAACAGCGCCACAAATTGAGAGCCGTCGTAATATTTTTCTCTAATAATAATGCTCTGTGCCTTAGGGTGGAAATCAGCATCGTTGTTAGATGGAGCCCAAGAATCTTAAAACAAGGACTACAAAAAGTATAGATATGCGAACACGTGCAAAATATCTCGATATCAAGAAAACACGGACCATTTCAACATGTTGTCGGCCTTCTTTGATCCCCTTATCTCATCTCTCAGACACAACAGAACACTCGAATATTCACTAGAAATATTAGATCTATTAAGTACTAATGATATGAATAAATATATTGACAACATTTTTAAAGAAAATTAACAATTCTCACGTTAGAACAAATCTTGTATGAAAATGTTTCTTAGTAAAATTATATTTTTATTAAATTTAGTTAATTGACGTTAGTTTTACAACATCATTTTTAAAAATCGGTAAAAATATCAAAATGTTTTGCCTATTTCATGAAATCTTTTCAGTGTATTAAAATATGTACTTTAGCAGCCGATCCTGAGTTATCCAGTTGATCTACACAGACATGCTCATTTTAAAGCTACATAAATTCTCTTTCATCTTTACTTTAAAATTTTTCAAATATCTCTTTCCGTTCAAAAGTTATCATTTTTGCAACGCTAAATTAGTCAAACGAGCCACTGTGAGGGCCCTCCCGCCTTCGGAATAAGAAATGATGAGTTTCTTCTACAATTTAGCAGATAACAAGCTCTTTATGTGACCATTATCTATAATCTGTGAAATTTACAGATAAATCGAATAATATATAGCTGAGATATACAAAATTAAATTTTATTGTCATATATTTGGGGTCACTGTGCGCTCAGACTGACAACTTAATATTACTATTTACATTTTATGTTAATCTTATCATTTTATGTTAATAATTACTTTTTATGTAATTGCACTCAGACTGACTGCCAACTTAATGTTAATGTTAATATTAACATTTTATGTTAATGATTAAATTTGAAGTTATTAATAACATTTGTTATGTAAATGATTAAATTTGATGTTAATAATAACATTTTATGTTCATATTAAATAGGGCTACAAACCGGTTTTAAGCCTAAACGGTTCGGTTTCTTTTACTATGAACCGAACCTCTTGTGAAAAAAATGGCTGAACCTGAACCTGTTCCAACCCAAAACTTTTGGTTCGGTTCAACAAAAGTTACAAGTCTTAGTTAAGTAGGCATTTTATATTTATAAAAGAAGTACCATAGACCAACAATTGCTCGAAGAAATAATAATTATAAATTTAAATTAAAAATGATTGAATTTGTATGTTCAAGTAAAGAAACATTTTTTAAATCAGTTCAGTTTTTTATATTTTTAACAAATTAATTACTCTTCTATACAAATTATGAAAAACTTGGGACGAACCAAGGTTTGAACCAAAACCATAGCACAAAAATCTTGAACCTTAAATTTCTGAACCTTAACCATTGGTAAATTTTGGTTCTAACCAAAATCTAAAAATGATTTGGGTTTGCAGCCCTGATATTAACATATTGTGATTAAATAAAAGGTTTTTAACAATCCTATCCCTGTGCAACAGCTAAATCGAAGTCGGGTGTTTTTTATCGTAGCGTCTCCAATCTTGGTATATATTAGTTTTATATGCTTTGACATAATTTTGAAAAAAATTTATCAAAATCGAATGACTATAGCATATAGCTGCCATAGGACCGATCGGTCGGAAAATTTGTTTTACTAAGAAAAGTTTTGTTTTATGGTATCAAATTTTTATTATCAATGATTTAAAAATGTTAAATTTCTAATATATATATCCTATATATATTTTACTGGTTAAATCAGTTGGAGTAAAGTTTTTCATGTGTATTAAACCTTCGGCACAGTCGAAGTTAGCTTTGCCTTTTCGTTCAGACTCAGATATCCGACTGAACGTATGCTGGGACTGTGAACTCGATAATAAACTCGGTAAACCACTGGATAATCACATATGGGGTGGCTAAAGAACGATGCTACATTAATAAAATTAAATAACCTTTTATATTCTTGTCGAGGATATTATAAAGCGCGAATAGGAAAGCGTCTCCGACCACATAAAGTATATGAATTCTTGATCAACTAGCTGAGTTGATATAGACATGTCCGTCTGTCCGTCTGGGGCATCTATTCAATATCCTGTCATTTTACTGCACGCAACTAATATGTCGGAACCGGCCGAATCGGATGACTATATCTTATAGCTGCCATAGGAACCATCGTTCAAAAAAAATAGTTCTGGTTAGAACAATTTTTATGTTTTCCATCGTATTAAATATTTTTTATATGCTTCCACATCATTCCGAAAAAATTTAATAAAATCAGATTACTATATCATATAGCTGCCATAGAAACGGTCGGTCAAAAAACTAGTTCTAGTGAAAAAAAACTTTTTTTTTCCATCGTAGCGTCACCAATATTGGCATATATTTGTTTTAGATGCTTCCACATATTTCTGAAAAAAATGTATTAAAATCGGATGACTATAGCTTATAGCTGCAATAGGACCGATCGGTCGGAAAATGTGATTAAGTAAAAAAAACAAATTTTTTATAGTAACGCAATTCCACCCCTGGTACCTTACGCACCGTTGTAATCCCAATTATTTCGATCTAGTTCGTTGCACTCAATTGGGCAACCATCAAGTTTGCTAGTTCGCGCTTTTCAAAGAATTACAATCTGCCGGCCACAGAATGAAACGAAATACTCTTTCATTAAGCCAAAAAATGGATATCTTAAATTTTCAGAGGGAACAGAAGTTGTCAGTGCGTGAACTAGCAAAAAGGTAAATTTATTTTCGGTTTGGATAAAGCAAAGTGTTCGCCATTTCATTAAATTTCAGATTTAGCATTGAAAAACCCAAGCTGCCGCTATAGTAAAGAATGAGGCAGCCATTAGAGCCAAATGGGAATCTAAAACAAATGTGAACCAAAAGAGGAACGGTCGTTTCGCAAAAGGTGCTCAGCTGGACAAACTGTGTTTCGAGTGGTTTATAGAGGCAAGAGCAAAGCATATTCCCCTTTCGGGATCAATTGTCAAGGAAAAAGCTATTGAAATAGCAAAGAGTATCGGACGAGCCCTAGACTCACGCTCTCCTCCCCAAGCACTGAAAACTATCGATAGCTTTGCTACCTCCAGTTCTCCCATCGCTATCAGTGTTGACAATTTGAATAATCATAATGTGCTCTTTTTTCTTTTTCGGTCAAAAAACTAGTTCTATTGAGAAAAACTTTTTTGTATTCAATAATAGCTTTACCAATCTTAGAATATATTAGTTTCATATGCTTTTACAAAATTTTGGTGAAATTGATTGAAATCGGATTACTATAGCATATAGCTGCCATAGAGTCGATCGTTCTAAAAATTGGTTCTAGTGAGATAAACTTTTTTATTATCAATGGTAGCGTCTTTCAAAATTGCAAGGGTATTTAAAACATCGGCGCACTCTTTGACTCCAAAGGTTTGACTTACTAAATTTTAAATGCAAATTTGCACCTTTATCTTTACGTCTTACTTTTTGTACGTCTGTCTGCGGCAGGTACTCTCTCTCTCATATTTGTAATCTGTGAAATTTTACAAAAGATAGGATAATAAATAGCGGAATTTTGAAAATTATAAATTTTTCATATATTTTGTGTCAATGTGCGCTTAGTCAGCCAACTTAATGTTAATCATTACATTTGATGTTAATATCAGGGCTGCAAACGCAAATTATTTTTAATGAGGTCCGGTTGGCGGGTTCCAACCAAAATTTACAAGTTAAAATTCCAGGTTTTTGCGCTAAGTTTTTGGTTTGAACCTTGGTTCGTCCCAAGTTTTACTAAATTTTTTATAAAAAAGCAATTAATTTGTTAAAAATATTACAAAATACTATTCGGAATTTTTGTTTACTTGAAGATACGAATTCATTTATTTTCAATTTAAATTTATAAGTAGTATTTCTTCGAGCTATTGTTAGACTATTGTTCTTTTTGATCAAACAAAATAAATATTATGGTTGTAGAAGCCCGCTTTACTAAAGCAAAGGTCCTACAAGCAAATAATTTGCCCAAATGATTATGAAAATTTGCTGGGATTTTACCGGACTGTTTGAAAAAAATGTATTTGCTTTTGGATCCATCGAAAACTGTTCATCAAAACTTGGGCAAATTATTAGCTTGTAGGACCTTAGCTAAAGACTTTTGCTGAACCTTACCGAAAGTTTTTGGTTCGGAACAGGTTCAGGTTCAACTAATTTTTTAACAAGAGGTTCGGTTCAAGGTTCGATTTACAGTAAAACAAAAATCAGAATTCTGTCTTCGAACCAGTTCGGTTCAAACCCGGGTTGCAGCCCTGGTTAAATTAAAATTTAGTGATTTAATAAAAGATTTTAAATTGATTTTTTCTGAGCAACGAGTATATCGAAGACGAGCAGGGCCGACTTTAACTTACGCTCTCGTTTCATCTGCACACAGATCAAGATTGTTTAAAATTTTTGCTACGGCCCACAGTGGCTCGATTGTCCGATTAAGCGTTGCAAAAATCAAATTTTGATGTTCGATTTTTTTTGACCACAATATTTTATTTCAATAAAGGGACTCCAGATAGCAATAAAAACTTTGGTTTATTGAACTTGGTCAATTACTTTAGATTTTACAGTGTCTTAAAGTAGAACCATTTTTAAAAATTTGAATTTGTGATTTTGTTGTTTTTAAATGTCAACTTTGGGAGCGTATAAAAACCAAGCGGAAGTTTCTTTTTGAATTCATATTTTTATATTTATTCAACGAGAATTCCTCGTGCTACAAGTATAAACTTTAAATTATCGCACCAGTCACAAAAACAAGTTGTTTGAATTACAATCGACTTATTCTACTTAATTCTGTAATCTATTGATTTTTGGATTTAATGCTCTTTCATTCTTGAATTTTAGACAATAAACTAAAATAAATAATTTAAGTTGATGATTTTATACATTTTTTAAGTGTATATTCAATTTTCCCTAAATTGCGTAGCACTACCAATATTCATTATGTTGGATGGAAGTTGGTTCCACAACCGAACAGGATTAACAAAGAATTGTCGTTAGAACATGCAATCTCAGAGATTCATAGCCATACAAATTAGATGGTTCTCTACTATATATTATCTTGTGCAAAAAAATGAAAGATCAGTATCCTGTCCAAGTTTTATATATTTGAGTAGCAAAGTGTGTAAAATTCTCAGTTCGTCATTTATTATAAACATACCTAGCAATATTATTAAATGAAATGTTGTCTTTTTTGGTATGCAGCATCACAGCTTCCGAATATCTCAATTCCATAGCACAGTGTAGGTTCAAAAGTATCTACATGCGTGATATCTCTTAACAGCGCCACAAATTGAGAGCCGTCGTAATATTTTTCTCTAATAATAATGCTCTGTGCCTTAGGGTGGAAATCAGCATCGTTGTTAGATGGAGCCCAAGAATCTTAAAACAAGGACTACAAAAAGTATAGATATGCGAACACGTGCAAAATATCTCGATATCAAGAAAACACGGACCATTTCAACATGTTGTCGGCCTTCTTTGATCCCCTTATCTCATCTCTCCAGACACAACAGAACACTCGAATATTCACTAGAAATATTAGATCTATTAAGTACTAATGATATGAATAAATATATTGACAACATTTTTAAAGAAAATTAACAATTCTCACGTTAGAACAAATCTTGTATGAAAATGTTTCTTAGTAAAATTATATTTTTATTAAATTTAGTTAATTGACGTTAGTTTTACAACATCATTTTTAAAAAATCGGTAAAAATATCAAAATGTTTTGCCTATTTCATGAAATCTTTTCAGTGTATTAAAATATGTACTTTAGCAGCCGATCCTGAGTTATCCAGTTGATCTACACAGACATGCTCATTTTAAAGCTACATAAATTCTCTTTCATCTTTACTTTAAAATTTTTCAAATATCTCTTTCCGTTCAAAAGTTATCATTTTTGCAACGCTAAATTAGTCAAACGAGCCACTGTGAGGGCCCTCCCGCCTTCGGAATAAGAAATGATGAGTTTCTTCTACAATTTAGCAGATAACAAGCTCTTTATGTGACCATTATCTATAATCTGTGAAATTTACAGATAAATCGAATAATATATAGCTGAGATATACAAAATTAAATTTTATTGTCATATATTTGGGGTCACTGTGCGCTCAGACTGACAACTTAATATTACTATTTACATTTTATGTTAATCTTATCATTTTATGTTAATAATTACTTTTTATGTAATTGCACTCAGACTGACTGCCAACTTAATGTTAATGTTAATATTAACTTTTTATGTTAATGATTAAATTTGAAGTTATTAATAACATTTGTTATGTAAATGATTAAATTTGATGTTAATAATAACATTTTATGTTCATATTAAATAGGGCTACAAACCGGTTTTAAGCCTAAACGGTTCGGTTTCTTTTACTATGAACCGAACCTCTTGTGAAAAAAATGGCTGAACCTGAACCTGTTCCAACCCAAAACTTTCGGTTCGGTTCAACAAAAGTTACAAGTCTTAGTTAAGTGGGCATTTTATATTTATAAAAGAAGTACCATAGACCAACAATTGCTCGAAGAAATAATAATTATAAATTTAAATTAAAAATGATTGAATTTGTATGTTCAAGTAAAGAAACATTTTTTAAATCAGTTCAGTTTTTTATATTTTTAACAAATTAATTACTCTTCTATACAAATTATGAAAAACTTGGGACGAACCAAGGTTTGAACCAAAACCATAGCACAAAAATCTTGAACCTTAAATTTCTGAACCTTAACCATTGGTAAATTTTGGTTCTAACCAAAATCTAAAAATGATTTGGGTTTGCAGCCCTGATATTAACATATTGTGATTAAATAAAAGGTTTTTAACAATCCTATCCCTGTGCAACAGCTAAATCGAAGTCGGGTGTTTTTTATCGTAGCGTCTCCAATCTTGGTATATATTAGTTTTATATGCTTTGACATAATTTTGAAAAAATTTATCAAAATCGAATGACTATAGCATATAGCTGCCATAGGACCGATCGGTCGGAAAATTTGTTTTACTAAGAAAAGTTTTGTTTTATGGTATCAAATTTTTATTATCAATGATTTAAAAATGTTAAATTTCTAATATATATATCCTATATATATTTTACTGGTTAAATCAGTTGGAGTAAAGTTTTTCATGTGTATTAAACCTTCGGCACAGTCGAAGTTAGCTTTGCCTTTTCGTTCAGACTCAGATATCCGACTGAACGTATGCTGGGACTGTGAACTCGATAATAAACTCGGTAAACCACTGGATAATCACATATGGGGTGGCTAAAGAACGATGCTACATTAATAAAATTAAATAACCTTTTATATTCTTGTCGAGGATATTATAAAGCGCGAATAGGAAAGCGTCTCCGACCACATAAAGTATATGAATTCTTGATCAACTAGCTGAGTTGATATAGACATGTCCGTCTGTCCGTCTGGGGCATCTATTCAATATCCTGTCGAGCTGAACACAGAGTCTTCATTTTACTGCACGCAACTAATATGTCGGAACCGGCCGAATCGGATGACTATATCTTATAGCTGCCATAGGAACCATCGTTCAAAAAAATAGTTCTGGTTAGAACAATTTTTATGTTTTCCATCGTATTAAATATTTTTATATGCTTCCACATCATTCCGAAAAAATTTAATAAAATCAGATTACTATATCATATAGCTGCCATAGAAACGGTCGGTCAAAAAACTAGTTCTAGTGAAAAAAAACTTTTTTTTTCCATCGTAGCGTCACCAATATTGGCATATATTTGTTTTAGATGCTTCCACATATTTCTGAAAAAAATGTATTAAAATCGGATGACTATAGCTTATAGCTGCAATAGGACCGATCGGTAAGAAAATGTGATTAAGTAAAAAAACAAATTTTTTATAGTAACGCAATTCCACCCCTGGTACCTTACGCACCGTTGTAATCCCAATTATTTCGATCTAGTTCGTTGCACTCAATTGGGCAACCATCAAGTTTGCTAGTTCGCGCTTTTCAAAGAATTACAATCTGCCGGCCACAGAATGAAACGAAATACTCTTTCATTAAGCCAAAAAATGGATATCTTAAATTTTCAGAGGGAACAGAAGTTGTCAGTGCGTGAACTAGCAAAAAGGTAAATTTATTTTCGGTTTGGATAAAGCAAAGTGTTCGCCATTTCATTAAATTTCAGATTTAGCATTGGAAAAACCCAAGCTGCCGCTTTAGTAAAGAATGAGGCAGCCATTAGAGCCAAATGGGAATCTAAAACAAATGTGAACCAAAAGAGGAACGGTCGTTTCGCAAAAGGTGCTCAGCTGGACAAACTGTGTTTCGAGTGGTTTATAGAGGCAAGAGCAAAGCATATTCCCCTTTCGGGATCAATTGTCAAGGAAAAAGCTATTGAAATAGCAAAGAGTATCGGACTCTTTAAGTTTAAAGGATCCACTGGATGGTTGCGGGGTTGGCGTCTTCGCCATAACATTGCTTTCCAGCCAACATGTCGAGATTCAGACATAAGTACAAAAGATGTCAACGAACTTAAGGAAAAGCTTTCTCTCATACTGCCCAATTACAGAGCTGAGGATATTTACAACGCTGATGAAAGCGGACTCTTTTTTCGAGCATTGCCTAACAGGACACTTGGCTTAAAATCCGAAAAATGCATTGTTGGAAAGATGCTCGCGAAAGAAAGATTTACGCTTTTGTTTTGCGTAAACATGGCTGGTGAAAAAGAACCTTTGCTAGTCATTGCAAAATCTTCCTCTCCCTGTGGATTTGAAAATTTGTCCACCGATCAGTTTTCGATTTGTTGGAAGTCCAACAAGAAGGCATGGATGACGATTGATATCATGACGAAGTGGCTTCAAAATTTGGATGAAAAAATGGGCTTGCAAAACCGAAAAATTCTGTTAATTTTAGACAACGCAGCATCACATCCTAGAAATATGCTTTTCAAGAACATTACCGTAATGTTTTTACCTCCAAACGCAACAAAAGTGTGCCAGCCATTAGATCAAGGCATAATTCAAAATTTTAAAGATCAATATAGAGGCATAATCTTAAAGCAGCTTATCGCAAAAATGAATACACCCATATCAGCTTTAGAGCTGTCGAAATCTGTCACCGTGCTTGCAGCGTTAAATGTTGTTAAGTCTGCTTGGGATACAGTTGAAGAAACTACCATCAGAAATGGTTTTCAAAAGGCGGGATTTATGGATCGAGTTCCTGATTATGAGGGTGATTTACTGTTATCAACAAATGCTAGTCTTTGTAACCCTGTTTATTCAGAGGAACAAGTACACGAATGTGTGAGAACAAAGCATTCCATAAAATCATTTGATGAAGCAATAAATCAGATTGCACTCTTGAAAGAATTTGCTAAAAATAACGTGACAATAAGTGAGCTTTTAAACAAGTTGGAGAGTCAATTTGAGGAATTGAAGTTCGAACAGAAGCAGGATTAAAACCGAGAATTCGCCAACCGAAAACAAAATTTGCTTTTCTTTCTTTTTTAATAAATAACACCGCATTTTTTTTTCACGTCGTAATACTAATAATTTAGTTAATCTGATAAAATAAATCGAGAAGACAAAGCTAACTTCGACTGTGCCGAAGTTTTAATACAATTGGATTTGTTTTATTTGGCTGGGAAATATGTTGGCATGTTTGGGAAAAATGCTAAAAAATATACAATCTCTCTACATATAAAAGAGTTTGTCCTCACTGACTGACTGACTGACTGATTGGCAATCAACGCAGAGCCTGAACGGTAAGAGATAGAAAGCTGATAGAAAGCACCCCTAAGGGGTGGAAAACTCCCGGAAAAGCTACTATGGGGAAAATGTTGTTTTTTATCCGATTGACTTGAAATTTGGTTTGTAAGTAAAGTAAGCAAAATAATTGGACACCTGTTTCCCAGATTTCGGAAAATCCGCCCACAAGGAAACTGGCCGGAAAATTCTTCATGAAAGAAACTATTTTTCATCCGACTGACTTCAAACTCGGTTTGTGAGGATGGTAAGCAGAATAATTAGACTTTTTTTTCCGATGATGGAAAATCCGCCCGAAAAGTCGGGAAATTCCCGGAAAATTCCATAATGAAAAAACTATTTTTCATCCGATTGGCTTCAAACTCGGTTTGCAAGCATAGTATGCAAAATATTTAGACATGAGATTTTCTGATGGTGGAAAATCCGCCCACAAAGAAAATACCCGGAAAATTCTATATGAAAAACTATTTTTGATCCGATTGACTTCAAACTTGTAAGGATAGTATGCAAAATAATTAGACATAAGATTTTCCGATGTTGGAAAATGCGCCCGAAAAGTCGGGAAATTCCCGGAAAATTTCATATGGAAAAAACTGTTTTTCATCCGATTGGCTTCAAACTCGGTTTGTAAGGATAGTATGCTAAATAATTAGACATGTGATTTTTCGATTGTGGAAAATCCACCCACAAGGAAAATGGCCGGAAAATTATATATGGAAAACACTATTTTTCATCCGATTGACTTCAAATTCTGTTTGTAAACACATTATGGAAAATAATTAGACATGTGATTATTCGGTAGTGGAATTTCCGCCCCCGGTTCGGAAAATAGAGGGCGTGGTTGGGTTCATTGACAATAGTTATTTTTGAGCCGATCGGAATGATATTCGTTTTGCTAGCTTTATGGACTCAATAAATGGAAGCATTTTTTTTTATTTCGGGAAAATTTATTGCAAAGGTCGGAATATGAGTGAGTCCATTAAATTTGAGCTGATCTGTATTAAATTTGGTTTGCAAGCTCTAATGGGTGTCAGGGTGGTTTCAAAGCCAATTTTTATTTGGGAACCGAACTGAAAGTAGAAAATTCACTCCAAAATGAATAAAATTTGGTTTTGTTAGCTCTACGGGCCAAATAAAAAAATTTTGTAATATCGTAAAATCCGGCCAAGTTCAGAAAACGGGAGGTTCAAGATCAAAGCTGACTTTTTCACCTCGAGGAGGGATTTTTTAGTAAACCGTTGTATTTGATCCGAATATTGATATAAGAAGCTACAAATAATTTTCCAACTCGGCTATATTGATAGTGGCAAAGCGAAGCGCGCCGGGTTATATGCTAGTCTATATATATATATATATAAAAGAGTTCAACCTGACTGGTTTGTGACCGTCGCACAGCCCAAACCGTAACAGATAGCAAGCTGAATTTTTTACTGTAGTTTCATCTTACTCCGAAAGTGAGTACTAAGGCGGGGTTTTGGAAAATTCCGCCGGGAAATGTGGAAAATTCGCAGAAGACTGTTGTATGAAACTTTTTATACACTTGTAAAGTGTATATTAATTTTGCCCAGAAGTTTGTAACGCATAGAAATATTCATTTCCGACCACATAAACTATATATATTCTTGATCAGGACGACGAGCTGAGTTCAATTCCATCCGTCCGTCTGTCCGTCTGTCTGTTTCTACTCAAACTAGTCCCTCAGTTTTAAAGCTATCGAGCTGAAATTTTGCACAGAGTCTTCTTTTCACTGCACGAAACTAATATGTCGGAACCGGCCGGATCGGATGACTATATCATATAGATGCCATAGAAACAGTCGGTCAAAAAACTAGTACTAGTGAAAAAAACTTTTTTGTTTTCCATTGTAGCGTCACTAAACTTGGTATATGTTGGTTTTATGTGCTTCCACACATTTATGGACAAAGTTATCAAAATCGGATCACTATATCATATAGCTGCCATAGAAACAGTCGGTCAAAAAACTAGTTCTAGTGAGAAAAAATTTTTTGTTTTCCATTGTAGCGTCACTAAACTTGGTATATGTTGGTTTTATGTGCTTCCACACATTTATGGAAAAATTTATCAAAATCGGATCACTATAGCATATAGCTGCCATAGAAACGGTCGGTCAAAAAACTAGTACTAGTGAGAAAAACTTTTTTGTTTTCTTGATATATATTAGTTTTATATGCTTTTACATAATTTTGAAAAAATTGATCAAAATCGGATGACTATAGCATATAGCTGCCATAGGACCGATCGGTCGGAAAATGTGTTTTACTAAGAAAAGTTTGATTT
Organism: Lordiphosa mommai; assembly: GCA_018904225.1. Taxonomy (NCBI): domain Eukaryota; kingdom Metazoa; phylum Arthropoda; class Insecta; order Diptera; family Drosophilidae; genus Lordiphosa; species Lordiphosa mommai. The sequence goes on along the minus strand of JAEIFT010000255.1, from coordinate 321,786 downwards.
ATGTTATCAAATTGTTATTATCAATGATTTAAAAATTTTAAATATCTGATATCTATATCCTATATATATTTTTCCGGTTAAATCAGTTGGAGAAAAGTTTTTCAAGTGTATTAAAACTTCGGCACAGTCGAAGTTAGCTTTGCCTTCTCGTTTGTTTATCATCCGATCAGCTCCAAACTAATTTTAAAAAAACTGCAATAAAAATTCATCAATAACTGCATACCAGTTTTCCAGAAAATTAACCCACTATACCCCCATGGGTTAAAAATTAATTAATTGGCCGAAAGTATACTTTCCAAACGATTAGATCCAAATTCATTGTCAAAACTACACATTCACGAATATGACTTTTACATTTTGGAAAAACCTACCGGAAAATGGCCGGAAAAGTGTTGTTGTTCAAAACTCACATGTTTATCATTCGATTAGCTCCAAGCTTATTGGGAAAGCTCTATATTGCAAAAAATATTATCTACGCGATTTTAACAGTGTGGAAAATCTGGAAAATAGCCTGGAAATTATATATGGGAAAAAATATTTTTCATCCGATTGACTTCAAACTCGGTTTGTTAACACATTGTGGAAAATAATGGAGGGCGTGGTTGGGTTCAATGTTTATTTGCGAGCCGATCGGAATGATATACGTTTTGCTAGCTTTATGGTTAGAATAAATGCAAGCGTTTTTTTCAATACGGTAAAATTTATTGCAAATATGTGTGCGGGTTTATCGCAAACCATTATTTTTGAGCTGATCTGTATAAAATTTGGTTTGAAAGCTCTATGGGCCAATCAAATAGGAAAATAGTTTTAAGCTTTGAGCAAATGCACCCTCAAAGTCGGGTAATGGGTGTCGGGGTGGTTTCAAAGCCAATTGTTATTTGTGAACCGAACTGAAAATAGAAAACTCACTCCAAAATGAATGTAATAAGTTACAAATAATTTTCCAGATCGGCTAGTACAATATAAAGTAGGCCAATATGCGTTTAAATAATAACATTTGGAAATTTTTTTATTTTTTCTTTTGGTTTTGATTGTATATGTGTATGAGCTTTCAGCCCCTAAAGGAGCCGGCAAATTCTGATGGCCATAAAAATCGAAAAATTATAGAATTCTTCCCAAATGTTATTCAAATACTTCATTTAGGGCAATAACAATTATTACGAAAATTTTTCGATTTTAAATTTTAAATATGGGCATTTCCATAAAAATGTCTACCAGTAGTCAATTTTTGAAGTTGCGCCATCACAATCAAAATAATATTGATAGCTTCATATGGTAGCTTCATAGGCTACCTTTAAGAATATGTAAAGGAAATTTCTCTTCGACCATCCTAAGTCTTAATATCAACAAACTTTGAACAAAAATGTTGTTGCTCAAAAACATGTGATTTTCAAATGGCTTTATACTAAGTAAAGGTACTCCCTACCTATACCAACTTTTAATTTTACAAATTTTGTACCCTCTAACGATGAAACACATTTTAAAACTCTATTGGCTTGTCATTTATTAGCATGTTTAAATCGGGTAAAGTACGTAACGAAAAATACGTTTTTTTTTAATTTGGCGATAAGATAAATTAAATAAAAGCTATTTGTTAAAAACCCTACACGTAGCAATACACATTCTTTTCTTACCATAACCATAACACTAAATTAATTCAACTATATTCTACACTACATTATAAATTGCTTAAAAGTAACAATAACATGTAAAAAATTTTGTATTAGGGTTACATTATTTAAAAACCAAACTGATTCAAATTTCAAAAAATACGATAAAAAAAGCTAATTTTAATTGCAGCCAACTTGCTTTGCAAACACAACCTTTTCTGGCCTTGAAGCTGGAAAAAAATTGGTTTCAAATATATCACCGTTTTAGAGATTTTGCAAATTGAATTATGGAACGTACGAAGGAATTTCAGAATTTTCTTTCAGAACTGTGGCCCAAGTAGCACGACACGCATTGTTGCTTTGGTTTCGAAAAATTTAATTATTAAAATAAATTATAGTTGCTGGTCAGTAGTTCCCCGCAGAAAACCAATGATGATGAAGATCTAAATTCGGTAAACACTCCCCTTTTCTTTTGCCATCAACAATTTTGCTGATTGTACTGCAAAAATCGCTTAAAAAAAATGAAAATGAATGTTGATTTCAAATACGACTTCCGGCACTTCAAACAGTCATAACTTCTAAACCAAAGCGAACTGAGCAAACTGTTATACTGTTATACTGTTAAAACGTGCTTCAACTATTGTTCAAAATAATCCCTTAATTTACAATTTTGACCCAAATGCGTATAATAAAAAAAATATATTTTTATTGAAGAGCTGAGATTGTTTCCTAAAAAATGTGTATACATGAAAGTGGGATAAGGATTTTAATTTTTAAATGTCATTTAAATACATTTTTCATCTACTTTTTGAAAATAACAAATTAAAAAAAAAAAAAAATCAATCAATATTTTACCCAAATGGGTATTTAAAATAAAAAATGTTATCTTTTTTGAAAAACTGAGATAATTTCCTAGAAAATGTGTAAATAGGAATGTGAGACAACAATAATAACAATTAATAATGTCTGTCTGTTTTTTTGCGATTTCCCCCCTTAGTTTTAAAGCTATCTTGACCAATCTTTCCAAAATGTCATATATATGTCAAATACGCAATACAATTCGGATGGAACGATCGGTCAAAAAACTAGTTCTGGTGAGAAAAACTTTTTTGTTTTTCCATCGTAGCTTCAGAAAAATTGTTTTTAATTAGTATAATATGCTTCCACATAATTCTGAAAGTATTATCAAAATCGGATGACTATAGCATATGACTGCCATTAACATCAGGGATGCAAACCGGTTCTGAACCGAACCTAACCAAACCGTACCGAACCGCTCGTAAACCGAACCAAGAACCGAAAAGGTGTTCTTTCAAAAATGATGAACCGAACCGAGAACCGCATTTAAAAACGGTTCAGTTCGTTTCAGTTTATCGATGAGTTTAATGATGCAAAGACGATATTTCACTTATGAATTTATAAATTTTTCTAAGGTAGTAGTAGTGATTCCTCATTTATCTTGTAGTACCTTCAAGTTCTCTATTTAACGAATATAAAGAGATTAGTACTCGTTCTTTTTGATCAGAGGATGAAGTGAAATTCAGTTGATACGTATCGTTTTCGAATACACAGAAAAAAAATGATATGATCTGGGACTCAATATTACATTTTTTCATATCAAAAAAAAACTGATAAGATGCACTTGAAATTGACCTGTTCGAAAATATCAAACTGAACTTCGCACATATGAAAATGATATTTTTAAGATCAAAGTGGTGTTTTTTTATAAAAAAAAATAAGAAAGCGGCCGCAAATCATGCATATAATTTGATATATATGTGTTAATATAATCCACTCAGAATTTTAATGCATATGTAAATATTAGTAGCCATTGCCGTCTTCAGACGTTCTGAAAAACTAAGAAAGGGCATAGCCGGGCTTACTAGGCGTAGCGGCCCCCGATCTTATTTAAATTTCAAGTATGCAGTTTAAAAGTACATCAGCTGAAAGTAATTTATCGATTTTCTTTAAACTTCTAGTACCATCCCTGAATTTTTAACAACCATTTTTATCAATTCCAACACAAGCGTTTTTCGGGCCAACAATTTATTCTAAACATTTAAAATTTTGTATGGCAATAGGTGGCATGTCAACACTCTCCCAGAATAATTTTTCGAATTTTTAAAATGCAATCCGCGACTTACAAAATTCAGCGAAATTGTTAACACCAATTATTTTAGACTTCTAGTTGGAGTACCACTTTTGTATTTAACATGGCTAATTGTCATATCAAGATACAATTTGAGGAATTTTTGCAGAATTTTTGAAGGTGCGAAAGGGGTTCAAAAATAATAAAAAGAATTATATGTATTTATTTGTATAAATTTAACTAGCATATAACATTAGTATAGCCGACAAAATTATGAAAAAAACGTTTATCAATGATCCCACCCCCGCCCCCTATTTTCCGACCTTCAGAAATGAGACAATTATTTTCCACCTATTTGGCCCATTGAGCGTACAAACGCTAAATCCACCCCCGGCACCCATTATCCGACCTTGAGGGTGAGTATGCGGAAAGCTAAAAACTTTATCCTATTTAATTGGCCCATAGAGCTTTCAAACCGAATTTAATACATATCGGCTATAAACCCACCCCCGCACCCATATTTCGACCTTTGCTGTGAACTTTCCTAAAAAAAAAATCACGTGTTTCCATTTATTCTGACCCTAGAGCTTACAAAACGAATTTTATTCAGATCGGCTCACAAATAGCCATTGTCACTGAACCGAAACACGCCCACCATTATTCTTTCCTGTGGGCGGAAATTCCACCACCGAGAAATCAAATGTCTAATTATTTTCGATAATGTGTTCACAAACCGATTTTGAAGCCAATCGGATTAAAAATAGGTTTACCATATAGAAGTTTCCAGGCATTTCCCCACTCTTGGGGCGAATTTTCCAACATAAGGTAAGTTAAGTCGGCCCTGCTCGATTGATATACCCGTTACTCAGGTAAGGTTTATTTATATTTTAGTGATCATATTATTGAAATTGTGGAGATATATGATCATTAAAATATATGTCTTAGAAGGTTCGAACAATCTATTTTCAAAATTGTGGGAGATATGAGGTATTTCTCAATTTGCGGGGGGGGGAACTCTACTATCGTTCATCTGATCAGGAAATGATGTATGGCGGATCGATAGGTAATGATATTGAAATATATGTTAAAGGTTAAAATCTATTTTCAAAATTGTGGGAGAGCATGAGGAATTTTTTAAATTGCTGGGGCGGAACTCTTTTATCGTTCATCTGATCAGGAAACAATGTACGGCGGATCGATAGGTAGTGATGATTAAAATATATGTCTAGAGGGTTCGAATAATCTATCCTCAAAATTCTGGGAGATATGAGGTATTTTCCAAATTGCGTGGGTGGCAACATTACTTCCGTACATCTGATCGGGAATTGATGTATGGCGGATCGATAGGTAATGAGGATTAAAACATATGTCAAGAAGGTTGGAACAGTCTATTTTCAAAATTGTGGGAGATATGAGGATTTTTTCAAATTGCGGGGGCGGCAACTTTTCTATCGTTCATCTGATCAGGAAATGATGTACGGCTGATCGATAGGTAATAATTATTAAAATATATGTCTACAAGGTTCAAACAATCTATTTTCAAAATTGTGGGAGATATGAGGTATTTTACAAATTGCGGGGGCGGCATCTCTTCTATCGTTGATCTGATCGAAAAATGATGTATGGCGGATCGATAGGTAATGATGATAAAGATATATGTCTAGAAGGTTCGAACAGTCTATTTTCAAAATTGTGGGAGATATGAGGTTTTTTTCAAATTGCGGGGGCGTGAGGGGGCGTGGCAAAAATTTGTAACAAACTTGATCTGCCTGCAGACAATACAAGTCTACACTGAAAATTTGGTAGCTCTAGCTCTTATAGTCTCTGAGATCTAGATGTTCATACAGACGGACGGACAGACGGACAGACGGACAGACGGAAGACAGACAGACAGACAGACGGACATGTCTATATCGACTCGGCTATTGATGCTGATCAAGAATATATATACTTTATGGGGTCGGAAATGCTTCCTTCTGCCTGTTACATACATTTGCACGAACTTAGTATACCCTTTTTACTCTACGAGTAACGGGTATAATAATATTTCTGGTGAATATTCTTCAGTTAATTCGTCGAGGGTTCTGATGTGTCTGAGAGATGAGATACGGGGATCAGAGGAGGCCGACAACATGTTGAAAAGGTCCGTGTTTTCTTGATGTCGATATATTTTGCACGTGTTCGCATATCTATACCTTTTGTAGTCCTAGTTCTTAGATTCTTGGGCTTTTTCTGACAACTCTCCTATCGATAATAGTTGTCGTTGCGTTATCTGCTCACCATGATCTAATATTTTATGAACAGTAGGAGATAGTTTTTTTCGGATATTTTGTACATAAAAGATTCCTTGTCTCCTGTAGTGGCGCTTGGGTAAAAACCATTAAGCCTAAAAGTAGACCACATTTTGATCTTATAAGCCTAGCTTAGCATTAGAAGAAAAATTAAAATTAAAATAATGGATTAATAAGTTAGAAAACAAAAATGAGAAATTACATGAAATGACTAAATTTTTTTTGTGTTCTGTGCTTGCGATCGGATCTTGGAGTCCAACAATACCAGTGAATTGTGCCAAACCCCAATTAAAACAGGGTAAATTTCCAACATAAAGTTTTTTTGTTTTGGCGCAGCAGACGCTTATGTTTGTGCTCTCGCATTTTTGTTTGCAGGGAGTGGCCCCTAGGGTTAGCCCACCTAACCTCCACCCACGTTCAGGTGACGTCACAAGCAAGTGGCAATTGGGTCTTCGGCCATAAACGGCGAAAGCTTCCATCCGAGCATTAAAACCCAAACGAAGTGCTGATCGGTGGTCATTCCTACTCCGCTTTAGTCCCTCATACGCATTTGCCTGGAGAGCATGCCAAAATCGTGGATGTCTAGTCCAAGCAAAAGCCGAAGTGTCGCTTAGGTGAAGCCGAGATGCAGTAATATAATTATCATAATTTTGTTTTAATTTTTTTTCTATCCCTTGTGTTTGTGAGCATAAAGAAAGAGGTATATGTGAAAATGGAAGAAAAGTGGAGAAAATCCTAAATTCAAATAATTAAATTTTTTTTTTTGTGCAAATGCAGTTGCAATTTACCCACCCAAAAGAAATGAATACCTAAAATACCTAATTGCTGATCAAAAGAAAAGAAAACGAGAAGGCAAAGCTAACTTCGACTGTGCCGAAGTTTTAATACACTTGAAAAACTTTACTCCAACTGATTTAACCAGTAAAATATATATAGGATATAGATATCAGATATTAAAAAATTTTAAATCATTGATAATAAAAATAGGATACCATAAAAAAACTTTTCTTAGTAAAACACATTTTCCGACCGATCGGTCCTATGGCAGCTATATGCTATAGTCATCCGATGTTTATACATTTTTTAAAAAATTTGTAAAAGCATATAAAACTAATATCTACCAAGATTGGTGACGATACGATGGAAAACAAAAAAGTTTTTCTCACTAGAACTTGTTTTTTGACCGACCGTTTCTATGGCAGCTATATGCTATAGTGATCAGATTTTGATACATTTTTCCAGAATTATGTGAAATCATATAAAACTATCATATACCAAGATTAGTGACGCTACGATGGAAAACAAAAAAGTTTTTCTCACTAGAACTTATTTTCCGACCGATCTTTCCTATGGCAGCTATATGATATAGTCATCCGATTTTGATAAATTTTTTCGAAATTGTGTGAAAGCATATAAAACTAATATATACTACGATTGGTGACGCTACGATGAAAAACAAAAAAGTTTTTCCCACTAGAACTAGTTTTTTGACCGACCCTTTATAAGGCAGCTATATGATATAGTCATCCGATTTTAATAAATTTTTTCACAATTATGTGGAAGCATATAAAACTAACATACACCAAGATTTGTGCCGCTACGATGGAAAACAACAAAGTTTTTCTAACTAGAACTAGTTCTTAGACCGATCGTTCCTATGGCAGCTATATGATATAGTCATCCGATCCGGCCGGTTCCGACATATTAGTTGCGTGCAGTAAAAAGAAGACTCTGTGCAAAATTTCAGCTCGATAGCTTTAAAACTGAGAGACTAGTTCGCGTAGAAACAGACAGACGGACAGACGGACGGACGGACAGACAGACGGACGGACGGACAGATCAAGAATATATATAGTTTATGGGGTCGGAAATTAATATTTCTATGCGTTACAAACTTCTGGGCAAAATTAATATACACTTTTCAAGTGTATAAAAATCAAAGCCTACAAAGAAAATGCATCCCAACAACAATTTGAAAACGAGTGTTAAAATCAGTGACCAATAAAACAACAGAAATGTTGTGTTAACAATAACACTAGTTTACAAAAATAAAAAAAAATGAAGACCCATTGAAGCTGTTATTTTTTAATGATGTACTTTGAATGCTGAGCTCTAAAATTAAATTCAAAAATTTTTGTATTTTTATCTATAGGCTATCATATTCAATAATCAAGTTGAAGAACATTTTTCACTGTTTTGTCGGTTTTAAATCAGTATTGGAAAAAATTTTAGATTTTTTTAATATTTGATATTATATCCTATATATATTTTACTGGTTAAATCAGTTGGAGTAAAGTTTTTCAAGTGTATTAAAACTTCGGCACAGTCGAAGTTAGCTTTGCCTTCTCGTTTTTTTTTCTTTTGATCAGCAATTAGGTATTTTAGGTATTCATTTCTTTTGGGTGGGTAAATTGCAACTGCATTTGCACAAAAAAAAAATTTAATTATTTGAATTTAGGATTTTCTCCACTTTTCTTCCATTTTCACATATACCTCTTTCTTTATGCTCACAAACACAAGGGATAGAAAAAAAATTAAAACAAAATTATGATAATTATATTACTGCATCTCGGCTTCACCTAAGCGACACTTCGGCTTTTGCTTGGACTAGACATCCACGATTTTGGCATGCTCTCCAGGCAAATGCGTATGAGGGACTAAAGCGGAGTAGGAATGACCACCGATCAGCACTTCGTTTGGGTTTTAATGCTCGGATGGAAGCTTTCGCCGTTTATGGCCGAAGACCCAATTGCCACTTGCTTGTGACGTCACCTGAACGTGGGTGGAGGTTAGGTGGGCTAACCCTAGGGGCCACTCCCTGCAAACAAAAATGCGAGAGCACAAACATAAGCGTCTGCTGCGCCAAAACAAAAAAAAACTTTATGTTGGAAATTTACCCTGTTTTAATTGGGGTTTGGCACAATTCACTGGTATTGTTGGACTCCAAGATCCGATCGCAAGCACAGAATACAAAAAAATTTAGTCATTTCATGTAATTTCTCATTTTTGTTTTCTAACTTATTAATCCATTATTTTAATTTTTAATTTGCTAAGCTAGGCTTATAAGATCAAAATGTGGTCTACTTTTAGGCTTAATGGTTTTTACCAAAGCGCCACTACAGGAGACAAGGAATCTTTTATGTACAAAATATCCGAAAAAAAACTATCTCCTACTGTTCATAAAATATTAGATCATGGTGAGCAGATAACGCAACGACAACTATTATCGATAGGAGAGTTGTCAGAAAAAGCCCAAGAATCTAAGAACTAGGACTACAAAAGGTATAGATATGCGAACACGTGCAAAATATATCGACATCAAGAAAACACGGACCTTTTCAACATGTTGTCGGCCTCCTCTGATCCCCGTATCTCATCTCTCAGACACATCCGAACACTCGACGAATTAACTGAAGAATATTCACCAGAAATATTATATTTATTAAGTACTAATGATATGAATACCTATATTGACAACATGTTTAAAGAAAATTAACAATTCCAATGTTAGAACTATTTTTTTATGAAAATAAATTTTTTTAAGTAATTTCAAATTATATTTTTATTAAATTTAGTTAATTGTAGTTAGTTTTAAAACATAATTTTCAATAAATCGTTAAAAAAAAATTAAAATGTTTTGCCTATTTCATGAAATTTTTTCAGTGTATTGAAATATGAACTTTAGCAGCCGATCCTGAGTTACCCTGTTGACCTACAAAGACATGCTTTAGCTCATTTTAAAGCTACATCAATTCTCTTTAATCGTCCCTTTGAAATTTTTCAAATATCTCTTTCCGTTCAAAAGTTATGATTTTTGCAACGCTAAATCGGCGAAACGAGCCACTGTGCGTCGTGTATACTAGCTAGCTGCTGCCAGTGTTCAAAGCATTTTGTTCTTGATGCTAGTAACGTCGCTGCTACGGCATACGGAGCCCTGTTTTCTGCAAGTTTGAGGCATCTCCCAATATAGTTGAAGTGGGTTGGCAGAGTGTGTTCAAACATAGATGCCAGTCCTGTTTCCAAATAAATAGAATAATTAGGAGTATTAAGAGGTAGACGAAAAATTTTTTTGACAAAAAAGCGAAGTAATTTTTCTACATCGTCGTATTCCATGTAATCCCAGACCTGTGCGGCATAGCACATTATGGCTCTTGCTGTAGCTTGGAACTAGAGCTGTAAAACTATCGACGATATATCGATAATATCGATGGTGGCTGTGCTGCGGGTCATCATCGATTGTTTTTTCCACCATCGATACATCGCGATGTTGGAAAATTCGCTCCAAGAGTGGGGAAATGCCTGGAAAATGCTATATGGTAAAAGCTATTTTTAATCCGATTGACTTCAAAATCGTTTTGTGAACACATTATAGAAAATAATTAGACATTAGATTTCTCGGTGGTGGAATTTCCGCCCACAGGCAAAAATAATGGTGGGCGTATTTCGGTTCAGAGACAATGGCTATTTGTGAGTCGATCTGAATAAAATTCGTTTTGTAAGCTCTAGGGTCAGCATGAATGGAAACTCATGTTTTTTATTTCGGGAAGTTCACTGCAAAGGTCGGAATATGGTCGGAGTTTCTCATTTCTGAAGGTCGGAAAATGGGGGGCGGGGGTGGTATCATTGCCAAACGTTATTTTCATCATACTGCTATACTGATGGTGGCGAGGCGAAGCGCGCCGGGTTATATGCTAGTATATGTATATGTTTTGTTATTCACAGACTCATTTCTTGGTATACCCAAGCTTGGTGGAAATCGCCATGCGCTACCTCTGCGTATCGGCATCCCCTACCGAATCAGAGAGAATGTTTAGCAAAGCTGGTCAAATAATATCTGAGAGAAGGACATCTTTAAAACCAAAGCATTTAAACATCCTCCTTATGCTTAACAAAAATCAGTGGCTGCAGGACTGAGTTTATTTATTTTTTTTATCATTATGTTCCTTAACATCATCTTCCCAAAGAACGGATGATCTCACTTTTTTATTTAAATTATAATAATTAATATCAATATTTCCATCAACTTTCCGAAGAACGGATAATCCTTCAAACTTTTTAATTCTTTTGTAATCATTATAAATCAATAATATTAATATTCTTAAGTACTTCTCGAAGAACGGACACAACAACATTTTTTTTTCAATTTGCAGTCTTTATTAATCATTAATATCGAACAAAAAGTAAAAAAATGTAAATGAAAAATATTATTTTTTGCCCTTTTAAAAAGTACAAAAAGTGATTTCATTTTTGCCGCAGCTGTATATATGCAATGCAACCTGAATTGTTTAAACAAAATAGGTTTAAAAAACAATTTAAAAATTTTTATAAAAAACTTTTTTTTAGGTCGATAATATCGAAATAATCGATGGTTTAGACTATCACTATCGAAAACATCGATGGGGGGCACTATCGATGTTTTTACAGCTCTACTTGGAACATTTTGTACTTGGTACTAGAGCTAACATTATTCCGACTTAGAAAGGTGCTCCATGTGCTATTAAGAGCGATCTTCGAGTCACGTAGTTTTTGTTCAATATGCTTGTTAAAAGACATGTTATGAGTTAAAGTTACTCCCAAGTACTTGTACTCCTTGACCGTTTCTATTTCTACTCCGTTTAAAAACCAACGTTCACACCCAGCTAGTCGACCCCTGCCTTCTCGAACGCACATGACTTTTGATTTGCTCGTATTTATTTTTAAATTCCAAGTCTGACAGTAAGAATTGGTTGCATTTATCATGTCTTATAGCATTTTCGGAGACGTGGCAAGGATAACCATGTCGTCAGCGTACATTAATACCTTGTACAGGGTTGCCCATATTCGACGGACCCATCTGGCAACGCCATAACTTTTGACAGAGATGTCAGATCGCTTAATGACATACCTCGTTTGAAGCGTCAGTCCAAGCAGATTTTTACCATAGAACAATACACGCCACGCGAGCGCTCTGAAATAGTTGAAATTTACATTCAACAGAACAAGTCAATTGTGAAAACTCAACGTGCTTTTAAAAAATTAAAAATTCACATTGAATGGGACCGTAAATAAGCAAAATTGCCGTATTTACGCCACTGAAAATCCTCAGGAGATTCAAGAAGTGCCTCTTCATGTCGAAAAAGTCACAGTTTGGTGCGGCGTTAGTGCGAAAACGGTCATTGGGCCGTTTTTCTTCCAAAATGAAAATGGCCATGCTGTTACCATCAACCAGGAGCGTTATCGCGACATGATGACCAATTTTGTGATGCCAATTATTCGTCGAAAGCGTATGAGGCAGTTCTGGTTTCAACAAGACGGCGCTCCACCGCACACAAGTCGCATAACAATCGATTTTCTGAAGAAATTGTTTCCGGGCCGTTTGATGTCGAAAAGTGGTGATTTGGACTGGCCACCGCGTTCGCCCGATTTGACGCCGCCTGACTTCTTCTTGTGGGGATATTTGAAGTCAAAGGTTTACGTTAACAAGCCAAGGACCGTAGAAGAGCTCAAGGACAACATTCGTGAAGAAATAGCCGCTATTCCGGCCGAAATGTTGGCGAAAACGATGGAAAATGCTGCAAAAAGGGCACAATACGCCATCAACGCCAGAGGCGGCCATTTGAGAGATATCATATTCAAAAATTGATGTAAACAAATCTACTTGGAACAAATTAAATGATTAAGATTGCCAACCGCCAAATTTTTATTTTTTTCTTTGATTTTTTTAAAAAAAACATGGGTCCGTCGAATATGGGCAACCCTGTTCATTTCATTTCCAAACGCCGCTCCACCAGGTAGTACTTCCGCAATGTCATCTATGTATAATGCAAAGAGCAAGGGGCTTAGCAAACATCCCTGCTTTACTCCAAGATTGGTCTTAAACCACTCCGACAGTGTTTTTCCATCCCATACCGCTGTTTGGTTCTTTTCATATAAACTTTGAAGAATATTTAGCATTTTAGTTGATACCCCAAGATTGCTTAGCTTAAACATCAGGCTTCTTCTATCAATTTTATCAAATGTAGCTTGAAAATCGATGAAGAACAAGTACAACTTCTTTTTCAGCCTTAAAAAGTCGTTTGCTATCGAAGTAAGCACAAAAATGCTATCCACTGTTGAGTAGCCCTTCCGAAACCCAGATTGATTCTCGCTGAGTAGATTATTTGAATCGACAAAGTCAGTTAGCCGTTTTAATAGGATGCTTGTAAATATTTTTGTAGTAGCATTTAAAAATGATATCCCTCTGTAATTGGCTTCCTCTGTTGCATCTCCTTTTTTTAGCAATGGAAAAATTATATTCTTTTGGAAGCTGGAAGGTACGAGTGCTTCGTTAAATATGTTGTTAAACGCATTCCTTAGCTGTTCTTTAAAAGCTTGTGTGGCGTTCGTAAAATGTTAAGCTGGTACGCGATCTTCCCCTGGCGCTTTTCCGGCTTTACTACGGTTCAATGCACCTTGAAGTTCCTCCAAAGAAATCACTCTGTCCAATTCGTCAACATATGTTGATGGGAGAGCATATATAATTATATATAAGAACAAAATAAGAGCTTAGACCCAACTCTAATTGTCACGAATTCAATGTACATTTTTAATCTTTGAGTAATAAATTAATAAATAGCTGGCCTTACAGCCCCAAAAAGCCAAGCCGAGCTTCTCTCAATCTCTTGGCTCGTGTGTTTTTTTTTCAAATTTTCGCTCAAGAGAAAGGGCCCTACAGTTTAACGCCGAATCCGAAGGGAAAAGTTTGTGAGAAGCTTTTTAATGGCCACATACTTTACAGCTGCTGCCAGTTGCTGGTGAAGGTTACCTTATATGTAAAAGTATTTAAAGAAAACACTTTAAGTTAGATGTTTCGTGGTGGAATAGAAGGCCACAACTAGTAGTGGTTATAAAAAATGAATGTGAAATTCTAAAAAGCAACCTTATGCTTAAAATCTGGCTGGTATTTTAAATAAGGGAAGAATTTCATTGGCGAAAATGCAATCACATTTTAGTTTACATATGTGTGCCTTCTGCTGCCAGGCGGTGTTGACAGCCGATGCGCTGCAGGCGCAGGAGAGGATTCCTCAATAAGGGTTCAAAAGTAGCAGATATAACAATTAAATAAGCCGGTCAATTCGGTAATATACTCTGTACCTGCCAAATTTTGTGTATAACTGATCATTTTTAAGTGTGTGGGACAACACAAGCTGTGTAAGTCCTGACCATAGCGATAGCGGCCAGTGCTGCCCAGCGAAATTATTTGATTTGCTAATAACTCGACTATCGATCATCTGATCGGAAACAATGTTTGGTGGACAGATAAATAATGATAATTAATTAAAATGTCTAGAAGGTCCGAACAATCCATCAACAAACGTGTGGGAGATCTGAGGCTTTTTAAAGTGCAGGGGAGGCAGGGGGGCGTGGCAAAAAATGTTAAAATTGGAATCTATGACTAATAGCCTCATTCCACTACGTTTACATATATCGATATGTACATATATTTTTTTTAGAACGATTCCACTAGGATATGTACATTTTTTCAGGTTTGTTGACAATTTGACAATTGATTTTTGTTTGATTTGATTTGTGTTTGCCTAACAAACAGTAAAATGTTTGGTAAAAGAGTTTCCGTGTGGACAAACACAACTTTAAAGCAGTAATCGCCAAGAAGAGAGAAGAGAAAACGTGTATAAGTGTTGCTCTTCCCATAAAGAGTAGGTAGAGTTTGTCTCTCTGCGAATCAGTCACGCATAACTTTGACAAGCAATGGGCTCATATGCATGTGAATTGCCAAATGTGTTCGGCTCCTACGGGTTGGCGAACTATGCTTTAAACCAGGGTTCGCCAAAAAGAAAGAGAAAAAGTGTAAAAGTGCTTTTACGTGTTGCCTGGTAGCAAAACGACGTTGACGTGCTATCCAAGAAGCGTAGGTTGAGTTGAACTATCGTGCCAATCAGTCAAGCACAACTTCGGTAAGCAATCGGCTCATGTGCATTTGATTTGCCGAATTCTTTCGGCCCCCAAGGGCTATGGCTGGCGAACTCTGCTTTAAACTGCTCGTGGAGCATCTGGAATGCCTGTCAAAGCAGGACCCAAGTTTCTGAAAGGCGATTGCTTTGGACAAGCGCATCGCCATTACACTGTATACCAGTGTGGGGCGCGTCCGTATAGCGTGCGCATATCAAAGGCCGCAGTCGCAGCGACGTCGCTCACCGACAGCATACGCATGTTTCGCTGCTGTCGATTTCGTATCGGTTGCCAGGCACACATGCATAGCTAAAATATGATTGTATTCTATGCCATACACTGCTGCATACGCTTGGGTCTTCGGCAGAGTTCCGCACAGTAGGTAGGCTGTTTGGAGTTTCAACATCCATGGTGGCCAATCTTTTGGATTTTTGCAGGGAAGTGCTGCTGGTTCTTGGACACAAATATTTGCCCCATGAAAAATGAGAATATTTGATTGTATTTTGTTTTTCAGCACTGACAGCAGTCGATATGTGTATACATATCTTAAATATGTACATTTTTTTTCTATGGGAAATACGTAACATTTTTTTCAATATGTGAAAATATGTACATATCTGCCTTAGTGGAGAGAGGCTATTATCTACTGACAATCTTACTATATATTTGTGAGAGATATGAGGCAGGGGGTGTGGCAAAAATCCAAAATAAACTTTATCTACCTGTAAGTATAAGAAGTTTGCGTTTCATGGCTATATCGATTCGGATGTTGATGCTGTTACATTTGCACAAACTCATTATACACCTTGTACCTTTGGCACAGAATAAAACGAGAAGGCAAAGCTAACTTCGACTGTGCCGAAGTTTTAATACACTTGAAAAAGTTTACTCCAACTGATTTAACCGGTAAAATATATATAGGACATAGACATCAAATATTTAAATCATTGATAATAAAAATTTGATACCATAAAAAAAACTTTTCTTAATAAAACACATTTTCCGACCGATCGGTCCAATGGCAGCCATATGCTATAGTCATCCGATTTTGATAAATTTTTTAGAAATTATATACCAAGATTGGAGACGCTACGATAGAAAACAAAAAAGATTTTCTCACTAGAAGTAGTTTTTTGACCGACCGTTTATATGGCAGCTATATGCTATAGTCATGCGATTTTGATAAATTTTTTAGAAATTATATACCAAGATTGGAGACGCTACGATAGAAAACAAAAAGATTTTCTCACTAGAAGTAGTTTTTTGACCGACCGTTTATATGGCAGCTATATGCTATAGTCACCCGATTTTTATAAATTTTTTCGAAATTATGTGAAAGCATATAAAACTAATATATACCAAGATTGAAGACGCTACGATCGAAAACAAAAAAGTTTTTCTCACTAGAAGTAGTTTTTTGACCGACCGTTTATATGGCAGCAATATGCTATAGTCATCCGATTTTGTTAAATTTTTTCCGAATTGTGTGGAAACATATAAAACTAATATTTACTACGATTGGTGACGCTATGAAATCAAAAATCAAAAAAGTTTTTCTCACAAAGACTTATTTTTCGACCGATCGTTCCTATGACAGCTATATGATATAGTCATCCGATCCGGCCGGTTCCGACATATTAGTTGCGTGCAGTAAAAAGAAGACTCTGTGCAAAATTTCAGCTCGATAGCTTTAAAACTGAGGGACTAGTTCGCGTAGAAACAGACAGACGGACAGACAGACAGATAGACAGACGGACAGACAGACAGACGGACAGACGGACGGACGGACGGACGGACGGACAAGCGGAAATGAACTCAACTCGTCGTCCTGATCAAGAATATATATAGTTTATGGGGTCGGAAATGAATATTTCTATGCGTTACAAACTTCTGGGCAAAATTAATATACACTTTTCAAGTGTATAAAAATTGTTCGACTAAGTAGACGCATTCAATAATTTCGTTAGCACAAGAGAACAAAAGTTATTACGTAACTGCTTGAAAAATTTCTACCAAAATTTAAAGTAATTTAAAATTAAATGACTGATTACGATAGTTTGAATAATTCACACTCGATTGGTGCAGAGGATAACCATGTACGTGACGAAAGTAGAATAGGAACCGAGCAAGAAATAAAGCCGGGTGAGACATCTACGGACATCTACGCCCATCTACTCAAACGGCATATGCTCCTGTATCCCGAAGATGGCACACATAAACAGTGGGTTCATCCGCAATTAATAATTTTGTTCGCAACAGGCGACATAAACCAGGTGACTGAGGCAATTGTGCAAGACCTAAAGCACCCGATTGGTAAAGGTTTGATTGCCAGCGTGCTGGTGGAGGAGTCTTTACGTGAGGAGATCATCAACAAATTACGAGCACGTCTGCAGCCCATGGACGAGCGTTTACACCACCATCCGAATTATCTACGGTCGGTAAGGCTGATAGATCGCATGAACTGCTCGACGATTCATATAGAAGAGTTTGAAGAATCAGATACAAAGAAGCGTTATGGACACATGAAACATGGCTCTCCAATAGTTGTCTTAGACTTTCCTCAATACTATTTCGGCGAAAAGCCATCTGCTGTTATAACATTGAGCACATTTCGGAACTTCAATGAGGCCGTCAAGTTATGCAAAAGGGAGGGCTTAGATTTCAAATCTGTTTCTGTGTGGTCTGCCAAGTTGGCACAGAGCTTTGAGCTAGTGACCCGACTGCCGCTACCAACACACTGGACATTTAATTGTATAAATGTGTCTCTCGACTTTCTGGGGCAACTTCCTCAGTCTAATGCAACGGCTTTAATCAAACTAGACTTTCACCATGAGGTTCATACTATAAATGGCAAACTCAAAACTATCTCATTTCTCATAAATAAAAATTAATTTGCATGATTTTACCCAATTCTCATTTCTCAAACTTTGCAAAAAGTCTTTAAATACACATAGGCTGCACATTTGTCGGAACCGGCCGTATCGAATAACTATATCATATAGCTGCCAAAGGAACGATCGGGCCAAAAAACTAATACTAGTGAGAAAAACATTTTTGTTTTCCATCTTAGCACCACCAATCGTGTTATACATTAGTTTTATATGCTTCCACACGATTCGGGACAAATTTATCAAAATCGGATGACTATACTACCAATCGTGGTATATATTAGTTTTTCTATTTTTTTCTGTTAACCTTTGTTACATATTATATTTGTATGTTTGTGCATTTAATAGTTAGGGCTAGTAACAATTCCAAACAATCATCTCCATGTACAAAACTTAAAAAAATGGCGAACGAATTTGTAATGACATCCATTAAGTAAACTGGGAAATCAACGCAGACATAATCTAGTACTGGGTGAAGTAAGATGGTGGGTCGGCACAAGATGGATTTATAATTAATTTTTTATACCCGTTACTCGTAGAGTAAAAAGGGTATTCTAAGTTCGTGCAAATGTATGTAACAGGCAGAAGAAAGCATCTCCGACTCCATAAAATATATATATATATATATATATATATATATTATATATATCTTGATCAGCATCAATAGCCGAGTTGATATAGACATGTCCGTCCGTCCGTTTGTATGAACACCTAGATCTCAGGGACTACAAGAGCTAGAGCTACCATTTTTTCAGTAGTAGTGTAGACTTGTATTGTCTGCACGCAGATCAATTTTTTTTCTTCAAATTTTTGCCACGCCCCCTTCCGCCCTCGCAATATGAAAAAAACCTCATATCTCCCACAATTTTGAAAAAAGATTGTTCAAACCCTCTAGACATATATTTTAATCATCTTTACCCATCAATCCGCCTTACATTATTTCTTGATCATATGAACGATAGAAAAGTTTCCGCCCCCGCAATTTGAAAAATACCTTATATCTCCCACAATTTGGACATATTGTGATCTAATCAAATATTCTTAAATAAACCTTACCCTGAGTAACGGGTATATCGAAGTCAAGCAGAGCCGACTTCAACTTACGCCCTCTTCTTATAAATTCCCGTGTGATATTTTGAAAACAATGTTGCTTCGTCTAATGACAATATTGCCAATTTATTTGCTAAATTTTTTCAATCGAGCTACTCGTCGTCTGCTCCTTACTATGGCTATCCTTATCTGATTTATTCTTATGACTCTATACAATGTCCATCTCTCTCATATTCATCTGTTTTTAATGGTCTGCTTTCCCTAAAATCTAATCTCTCTCCTGGTCCAGACGATGTTCCTTCATGTATCTTAAAGCAATGTGCTAACTTCCTTGCCTATCCAATTTTCATTCTTTTTTCTAAATCGCTTGAGCAATCAATATTTCCTATGAATTGGAGGGAATCACTTATTATTCCTTTACATAAAAAGGGATCTCGAGCGGACATTGCTAACTACAGAGGTATTGCAAAACTCACTGCGATTCCAAAACTTTTCGAAAAATTAATAACATCCCAGCTACAACATTCCTGTTCATCTCTCATTTCACCTTTTCAGCATGGTTTTGTTAAAAACAGATCGATTACTACTAACTTACTCGAATTTACCACAAGCGTAATTCATGGGTTTACTAGAGGTATGCAAACGAATGTTATTTTTACGGATTTTAGTAAAGCATTTGACAGTGTTTCTCGCACTTTACTAATTTTAAAATTGCGATTGCTTGGCTTTCCGTTAGGGCTTCTCAATTGGATCACATCTTATCTTAAGGCCAGAACTCAAAAAGTAGTTTTTAATAATTCTATTTCTTGTCCAGTTTTTGTGACATCTGGAGTTCCCCAAGGAAGTCATCTTGGCCCTCTTCTCTTTGTGTTATTCATAAATGATCTTCCTAATATTCTTAAACATTCCCGTGCACTTATGTACGCGGATGATCAAAAAATCTTTTTAAGTCACAACTCTCCTTATGAGTCTGCACTGCTCCAGATTGATCTAAATTCAATTTTTATGTGGTGCTCCAATAATGTGTTACAATTAAATAGTGACAAGTGTAAGTCGATGATTTTCTATCGCAGACCTCCACTTCTACGCACTTATTTGTTGGACTCGCACCAACTTGAGATGGTGGAATTCTTTGTCGATCTGGGGATTACACTTGATCGAAGACTATCTTTTAGGGCACATATTGAACTCTCTGTGAATAAAGCCATGGGTGTGCTGGGATTTGTTAAGCGCTGGTCTAAGGAGTTTGAAGATCCTTACATAACCAAACTTTTATTTACATCACTAGTGGGGCCGATTCTGGAGTTTGGCTCATGCGTTTGGAACACTCAATCTATTACTCTGTGTGCACGAATTGAATCTGTCCAAAAGCAATTTCTCTTGTTTGCTATGCGAAACCTACGTTGGGATCCAATCTTAAGACTCCCTCCTTACATATCTAGGCTCAAACTTCTAGATTTACCAACAATAGAGCATAGACGCACCATGATGGGATTAATGTTCCTGCGCAAACTCATTGAAGGTAATATCGATGCATCAAACCTACTTGTTCAAGTTTTTTTCCTCTGCTCCCACGCCATACTATTCCTTAAGACTTTCTAATGTCTCTTACTTTGGGGGTAAACCATCCTCATTGGTTACAGTTCCGACGAGGCGGTAAAGACTTCAATTCTTCGTTATCTAAGTAATTCGTAGCGCCTTCTGCTACCTTTTAGGATACCCTTCTGATTACCTTTGCTGCGAGCAGGGGCGTAGCAAGTCATTAGACTAACTAAATTTCCCCCATCGAATCGGAAGGGAATCCTTTTACGCTCTACAGCCTTTCTTCTTCCTTATTACCTAATCTACTTATACGATACCCAAATGTAACTGTTTCAATAATGATGAAGTTGCTAATAACTAAATAAATAAAAATATTCTACTGAAAATAAATCTAAATGGTTCGGTATTCCCGCGGGAATCCCATTCCGCCTCATTCTCTAGAGTTTACCATACGCAGATCGAGGTTAATACAAATTTGGAAAATGTCGGGGCAGTCTTAACTGCAGCGCTCTTTCTTGTTTTTATTTAAGCAAATATGTGTGTTTATTGATTGATTCTTTGCGATCTCAGTGCAAAATCCAAAAAGATTTCTTCCAAACTGGTTTGCATTACCATATAATCATCTATATACAATTGTTCACGATTAGTCTCCATTAGATTGAATATATCCGACCATGATATACTGTGAAATGGAATGTAATATGTGAGCAGGTCCTTAAATTCTTCTTTTAGAACGGCATGAGGAATTTCACTTGCAATAAAGTTTTTTAATTTGCGTTTTCGATAAATGGTTGTGTTTTTGTCACTTGTCTTAAAAGCAATGCTTTTTTCGATATTCGGATTTCTGGCAGCTTTTCGGCTATTAGCTTTGTCCAGTTTTGAAGTTGTGGAATATTCACTTGTTTTTCCCCCATTTAAGGAACTTTCTCCAGAGCTTTTAGGCTTGACTAGCCGACCAACGGTGTCGTTATTGTACAACATATGCACCGCAGAAGAGGAGGAACTTTCTTGGGGTCTTTCCAACATTTTTCTTGAAAGCCTAACTTTAATCTTTAGAACAAACCCCTTGGAATACGTGGTTTTGAGATGCTGAGCTGATCCTATGCACTTAAACTCGCCGTCTACCATGATGGCAATGCGCGTGCACAATGTCTCACACTCTTCCATACTATGCGATGTCAGAACAATGGACTTTCCCGCCGAGCGTATATAGGCAACAATTTTCCATAGCTGTCGACGAGCTATTGGGTCCATACCACTAGTTGGTTCATCCAAATACAGCACGGATGGATTCCCAATAACCGCGATTGCAACACTTAGCTTTCGCTTGTTGCCACCACTGTAGTGTTTCGTTAGCTTATCTATGTACTGATAGAACCCAAAAGATGATGCCAGGTCGCAACAAAATGCTTTTATATATTGACGTTTGACGCCACGTAACAAGCAATAAATTTTTAGAGTTTGCCGTCCGGTGAGGTCTTCGAACAAACCGTCAAACTGTGGACAATAACCGATTTTGGAATAAACCCTGCGCATATGCGTTTGCAAATTGATTCCTTCAACGTATGCTACTCCGGAACTTATTTTTGAATCGCCGGTGAGCATCTTGAACGTTGATGTTTTACCAGCACCGTTAATACCCAAAAGTCCAAAACACTCCGCGGGCGAAACATGAAAGTAAAGGTCTTTCACAGCCAGCGTTTTCCCATAGCGCTTACTGATTCCCTCCACAACGAGTGGAATGTTGCTACGTTCGTTCGATGATAAATTTCTGATGATATCACGTTCCTTTTGAACACCATCCAGATCTGTTGACGGCTTATCTCCCCCTCCGGACCTTCGGTTTCTTTTTAAGCTGTTCGATTTACGACATCTGCCTCTTCCTTGACAAATATTCGCACAAATCTTCGCATCGACGCAGATGAGTAGGGTCATTAAAAAAATTGTCATTAAACATAGATACAGGATCTCTGGTAGAACTCCGGGATGCTGCCAATCAAAGTATCCGGGAATATTACAGCAGGTCGGAACACTGCGGCACCGAATTTTCTTTGATAACTTGGTAATTGCCGGTACATCACATCCTCGACGTATATTAAAGTTAATGTGGATGTGATGTAGTCCACTGGCTAGGCAAAAATGGGGAAATATTCTAAAGTACCAAATTAATTGCTCTGACACGTTCTTCAAATGAAAATTCTCAAATGAGAGTGCCAGGACCATAACAAATAATCCGGTACCTGTCAGAATTGTGGTGACTGCAGTGCGTGTGAATCCCGTGGCACCATCAGAAAAGCATCTGGAGAACACATAGCTGAGTGGCAGTGCAGCCAAGCCAAATATTAACAAAATGGACAGGTATCGGCTTAGCTCAATAAAAGAGGAATAGCCCAGCTCTTGGAATGCGGCAATTGTGGATATGGCAATTATTGCGGTTAAAGTAAATGTTGTATAGTCCCACAACAATTGGGTAATCCAGTAGGCGCACACATCAACTCCACTGAGATACTGTAGAAGTTTAGCACGTGTCTGCTGCTCCTTTATGATGGGTAACACATAAAATGCCGTAACGAAGCACATGCATAAGCTTAAGTTAACGGCAATCTCGGCACCCAGACGCTGTCCTTTGTTCAGTCGCAGTGTCAAAGTATCCTTGCTATATGGCAGAGGTGCATTGATCACCCCAGTTGCGGCATTCTCTCCCAGCAGTTGAATAGCAAGTGCATTATGCACCAAATTCAGCGTCAATGGCGCAGTGTGCAAAGGCTTATTATTCAACCATATTGTGAGCTGTTTTTCTGCAATAGTCAAGCCAGCTAAGTACTGAAAATCAACTTGCGATCTATGATCTTTCGATACGTTCAAAATGTAAGCTTCGAAACTCTGACCACCCGTGTTTAGTAAACTGTATGCTCGCCCATAGGAAGCCAGGTGATCAGTGTAAGCAGTAGATAGCGACGGCACTTCAACCTCTCCTTGGTCTTCCAATACCACATAGGCCTTAGAATACTGACGCAATGATATATAAATTGCAGGTAACTCATAGTAGATCCGTCCGCCGCGTGAGTTCATTACAGTGGAAGCCATGAATAATATCGGTATCAACAGCTGTACGATAAGTATAAAATAGTTGCCCTTTGTGACCAAGGCTTTCTTACGAAATAGTCCCTGCCAGCGCATTAAGCAAAGTTTCTTCCTTCGTTGTTCCTGCGTGCTTGCTTCAAAGTCCAGGCCCTTACTTAAACGTTCTGGCTGATGATTATAAGATTTTTTATTCCCTTTTTTAGAAAAGCTGTAGCCTCCCGGCTGCCTCTTTACGTTTGTGTTATATTCATCAGTCACTTGCATGAAAACATCTTCCATAGTTGCTACACTTACACCATATCCATTCAAGTTCAGTTGCTGTGATTGTTGCTCCAAGTCACTGAGTAAGGCAGCATATTTCTTAGCATATTCGTTGGGTAATCGATAGGTTAACTCTGATCCAACTTCGCTTTCGGGCTGTATGCCTGGAATATGCTTGGCTATTAGTTGGGTAACTTCTCTTGCATCACAATCAATTTGTTTTACGCACACCAAGCGATAACCTGACCCATAGCGCTTCTTAAGGTAAAACGGGGTACCGTAGCACTGCAGCTGCCCTTCGCAAAGAATCGCTATACGATCGCCCAATAAGTCCGCCTCGTCCATGTAGTGGGTAGTCAACAGTATTGTACGGCCAGTCTTTTCAGCTTGCAACAAGTCCCAGAGGCGGCGACGCGCTGCTGCGTCCACGCCTGAGCTGGGCTCATCGCAGAGTACGACCCGCGTGCTACCACAAAGAGCACAACAAAGTGAGAGTTTACGTTTCATTCCGCCCGATAATTTCTTAGCTGTTACATGGGATTTATCTTCTAGTTCCATTATACGCATATACTTGTCGACTTCCCGTTTAATGCCTGTGGAGCCCCGGACGCCTTTGAGACTACTGAAGAAAACTATGTGGTTTCGCACACTCATACTGCTAAAGAGAACGTTACGTTGGGGGCAAATTCCCATCGATCGACGTGCGCATCCCAGTTGAGTGCGTATGTCACAGCCATTTATGATGGCTGTACCTCCGGTAGGTGGAATGATGCCAGTGAGCATATGTATAGTGGTGCTTTTTCCAGCTCCGTTGTGCCCAAGTAACACGGTGATCTCGTCATAATACATCTTTAAGCTCAACTCCTTGACGGCAATGTGTTTGCGGTAGCATTTGGTAAGTTCGCATATTTGAATGCCCAACTTTTGTTTATGCTTACAATTGCTTGGAGCGTATGGTGTGTCCGCTGTGTTGGTGTTTGCGCTGGAGTGACCTACGAATCCATTCCAAAATTTCCGACAAAACAGATAGTTCCAGCGACGTGGCACTCCATATTCACCCGGGCGTATCTGCTCTACATATAGGCATATAATCAAGTAAATCAGTGCACCCAACGTAAGCATAATAATCACATATATAAGCGAGAGCGAATCATCTGCGGAAACGGGCTTACACAAATTGTTCCATTGCGCACCCTCCCCGGCGCCCTCCCAGGACATAATGACATGAAATCCAAACCCTAAGGCTGTATTTGAGAGCAGAAAACTTAGAAGAAGTTTGTGCCAAAGCTGCAAGCGTTCGTAATAGTACGTGGCGAAGGAAAAGGGAATGTAAGTAAGAAACCACATAATTCCGGTTACCGCTGCAGCAGTGCTGGCTTTTGAGAAAAACACGGCTAGCATAAAACAGAAGCAGATACTGGCCACTACATAGGAATGGAAAAATAACAGCAGTGGGATCCAATTTGAGTATGTGAGAACCGCCACCGAATTGTAAAATTTTACAAGTAGCAGACACATTATGAGTACAACTACAATCATTAGCAGGATGTAACTCTTCACAAACCATGCTGCCCAGTGCAGCCAGTTGGGTATGCCCATTAGTATCATGATTTCCTTAAGTTGTTCCTCCTTTTCACTGGTTACATACCTAGCCACGAAGCAGCATGGATAGATAAAGCTGAGCAGAAGAACAAAGGGCAACATTTGCTTGAGACCAATTAAGAGCGGATCGTATATGAATGATCTGTAGGGAAAACGTTGAAGTTGCACCTGAGGTAAATCCGAGCGATTTGTGCTCAATTGAAGCCACGACATGGTGAGTGCATGCTGCAGTGGCAAAAACCCCTCCCTAAGGTACCCAACTGGCAGTCCTCCATCATTGTCCTTCTCATTACGGGGACCAGTGAAATCGTAGCCAGGGAAGAGATTATTGGTGCGCCAAGTATCTACAATGGGGCCGGGCATGGTACGTAGTTCGCTGGGAAATCGGAGTGAATAGTTTAAAATCAATGGGAATGCACTTCCATTTTGTCCTTCCCCTCCGCTCGTATCCTGTTCGAACTGCACACCAGCCAGGTAGTTGTGTTGAACCAAATCATTCTCCATGTGCGCAGCTGTGTCGTAGGATCGCCATCCAAGCAACCGGAGCCGAACTGATGCAGCCCTTATTATGGCGCGATTAATGGAGTTGTCTGGGGTATAGCAAATTACGTTTCTTGGTATATTTAATGAGCCGTTGTCGTGCATTATTCGATTTCCCTTAAGAACTGACGCCTGGTATAGCTGCAAGTCCGATATGGATACCGGTGGATAACGTAGCTCTGGCATTGCAGTTGGACTTACAAGTGCGCGTACAAGAACAATAAGCGAAAGAAATAATATGGGAAGGATGAGAGCAGTCAGGAATTGCAACTTCTGGTTCCATTGAAGAATCCAGTTCTTCCAAAACAGTATTCTCAGTTTACGGCAATTCCTAATGCGGTGCACGTTATCATGGTCCATGGTTGTATGCAGCAAGTTTCGAACTTATGTATGTATATAATTAAATATTCAAATTAAAAATGGCATTTTAAGCAAAGTTTTAGTGATCAGTTTCGTTATTTTAAAAAAAATTCAAGAACAGAGGTTAAAGTGGGTTTTATACCTCATATCTATCACAATTTGTATACTGTATAGAGTATCATGAAGTTGTGCAAAAGTATGTAACAGGCAGAGGAATCATTTTCGACCCTATTAAAAAAATATATATTCTTGATCAGCGCCACCAGCCGAGACGATTTAGCCATATTCGTCTGTATGAACGCTTCGATCTCAGAAACTATAGGACATAAGGTCATGTGCTTTAAATTGTAAGTAGGTGTATACCATACGCAGATGAGGTTTTTTTCAGATTTAGAAAAGGAGGGATTCTCCTCCACCACAAACCGCGATAAACTGTCACAACCACAATTTAAAAGTTAGCACCTTGAGATTTTATACATATTAATTAAGACCAAATATCGTTCTAATCTGAAACGCCCAATAAGATCGGTTAAAAAACGCCGAAGTTTTGCTAGTAAAATGCTATTCAGTCATGTCATGTTTGGTTCGATTCGCGGACCGGTTCCTGGATCCTCTGAAACCCAGGTTTTGGTTCGGACCTCGTTTCACTTGAACAAAAAGGTATAGTTTTTTCGGATTATTTATACTTTTCAAATGGTTAGAAGAATATAAAATTTATATAAACATATCATTTAGCCGACATTACTCATTTAGATAGATAAAACTGATTTGGCCCCGACCTTCAAATTAAAACAAATTTAAACAAGTAAGAAAGTCGGTTAAGCCCGACTGTATACTCTGTACCTGTTTGTATATAACTAGTAACTTTAAAGTGAGGAGTCACCTTAACTGTGCAAGTGCTGCCCATCACGATTACGGGCAGTGCTGCCCAGCGTAATTATTTGATTTGCTTATAACTCTAATATCTTTCATTTGATCAGGAAACGGTGCATGGTGGATCGATGAGTAATGACGATTGAAATATATGCCTAAAATGTTCAAACAATCTGTCTTTAAAATTGAAGAAGATATTAGATTTTTAGATTTTTTTCAAATTGCGGGGGTGGCAACTCTAATATCGTTCATCTGATCAGAAATCGATGTATGGGGGCTCGATAAGTAATGATGAGTAGAATATATGCCTAGATTCGAACAACCTAACACAAAAATTGCGGGATATTTGAGGTGTTTTTCAAATTGCGGGGGTGGCAACTCTACTATCGTTCATCTGATCGGAAAACGATGTATGGGGCTTGATAAGAAATGATGAGTAGAATATATGTTTAGAAGGTTCAAACAACCTTACTCCAAAATTGTGGAAGATATGAGGTTTTTTTCAATTTTCGGGGGAGGCAGGGGGCGTGGCAAAAATCAAAACTCAACTTGATCTGCCTGCAAGTATAAGAAATATATGTTCCATATCTATCTCTTACCATCTCTGAGATCTCTTCGTTCATACGGACAGACAGACGGACAGACAGACGGACAGACAGACAGACAGACGGACAGAAAACAAAAAAGTTTTTCTCACAAGAACTATTTTTTTGACCGACCGTTTATATGGTCTTATTTAAAGACTTTTTGCAAAGTTTGGTCAAGATAGCTTCAAAACTGAAAGAGGATATAGCATAGAAACAGACGGACGGACCAACGGACAGACGGACGGACAGACGGACAGGGCTAGATCGACTCGGCTATTGATGCTGATCAAGAATATAAATAGTTTATGGGGTCGGATATGCATCCTTCTGCAAGGGTATAAAAATGAAATAGGACTATAGCAAAATCGCAATCTATGGACAATTCTAAAAACATTTGCCCAAGAAACAAACTTAAGGTTCATGATCTGACTCTATCGGCTATAATTATATTCCATTGATATGTGCGCTCTTTCGTATAGACACCACAAGTTCAGACATTAATGCCAAGTAGGGCCACTAATAAGTTAAAAGAGCATTAAATTCGTTTTTCCGCCCATATCTTGGAACCAAGAACCGATGGAGCAAAACCGAAGCCAGTTTTGGAATCTGGGCAGATAATTTCATCATATTAATATAACAGCAAGGCTGGACAACACAATGTCGGTCATTTTTCTGACCTGTGTTATTTATGAACCTAAACGTTGAAATGCGGCGGTTAAGTTTTTATTTTAAACCAATCCTTTCTTGGGCAAATGTTCTTAGAATTGTCCATAGATTGCGATTTTGCTATACGCGTATTCAAAAAAAAATTTACCCGCCTTAATATTTATAGTTATCCTTAATCACACATACGCGAGCCTAGTTATCCATTGCAAATCTAACTAGTGTTCCAATCCGTCCCAATGGAGCTCCTTTAGGGTGGGTTTTCGGATACCTTTTTGTGTATTGTTGGATTGTTATGGCTAGTTAGCCGGTGTCAGCCCAAAAACGGCTGCTAAATAAATTTCTGACATTAAAATTTAAGAATTTATAAATTTTGATTCTAGTAGAAAAACATTTAGCAGCCTTCTTGAGTCTATAGTAGAGATGGGCGCGGGACAGAAAATTGCATAACGTCCAGCCAATCCCGAACCAACAAATTTCTGTCCCGCCCCGCAAAATCCAGGGAGTGTTAAAATTGTCCCGCCCTTCCGGAATCCCGAAAATTCTTGATTCCGACAAAATAATTTGTTTTTTTTTCAATGTGTATTTGAAAGGTTTTGTTTCTAAAATGATACAGGAATGCATTCTGATATATAACTTTTTTATTTATTTATACACAGAAAAAAAAAGATCAAATATCAATTTAATCTTTGCTTATCAATATGATATTTTATCAAATATCAATTTTTTCATATCATTTTGATGATAAATAATATTTAATTAATCGTACTAATATCAAATTGATAAGATAATAAATAAAATGAGAAAAAGGAAAGAGACAAAAAATGCTTATTATCGAAAACTTAGGCACCGTAGAAAAAATATAAATAGTCCCTTAGACGTTTGCCCGCACGCGTGTGCGGTGGCTCACTGCGTTGAGACGTCATTCCATTCGTGTAAAGTGCGGGTTCGATCCCCAGACAAGGTAATGTTTGTTAACTAAGAAAAATGTTTAATTTTCATAAATAATCATTAAAATTCTGAGCGGGGAATATATATAATATAACTGATATAAATAATATATGCGCCCAGCCATTTCCTTATATTTTTTTTTATTAAAAAAATGCCACTTTGATCTTAAACATATCATTTTGATATGATCGAAAATATCAGTTTGATATTTTCGAACAGGTCAATTTCATCTGCATCTTATCGGCTTTTTTTTTGATATGAAAAAATGTCATATTGAGTCCCAGATCATATCATTTTTTTTTTCTGTGTAGATACATTTTTTCACTGATTGCGGATGAAGTTGGTAATTGTACCAACTTATAGTAATAGTTTCTCAAAGAAGTATTTTTAACAGTAGCGTTATTTTCTATGTTACTTATTTTACCCTCGAATCTAATAATTAATTCCAACATTGATTTTTCTTTTACATAAACATCATTCCGGGAAAAAAACTTTGAAAGCCTAGATAAGTAGTTTCAAGTAGTGTAGGGGCTGATTCGCCCTCACTATGTACTCCTGTATTTATCTATAAAGTTCGAAATACAATTTCCGGTTTTAATTATGGTTTCTTCTATTGATACCCACACCAATCAAAAGTAATTGACTTTTTGAATCTCTGATATCTTTAGTATATAGGGTTTTTTCAGAAAACTTTTACTAATGGTGCCCAAGGGCGTAGCCAGCTTTCCATCAAGGGGGGGACCGAAAATTCCAAAAAATTGTATGTGGCCGTACACGTAATATTACATTCTTTTACTTACGTAACTTAATTAGTGTTTAGCGCTTGTTGATTCCTTTCCAACCAGTGAAAATAGTTTTGGTCACAATGGCTTCTTCTTCTTCTTTGGCCTGATATATCAATATCACAACCGATTGTCGGTCACGGCCGCTGCTAGTAATGCACGCCAGCCGCTTCTGTCTCGTGCGCGCTGGCTCCCGTTGTGTACACCAAGATTCTTAAGGTCTTGCTGCACCTGGTCTTCCCATCTCAATTTCGGACGTCCCTTCTGGCGGGGTCTCCCTAATTCTTTCGCCTTCCGACTGTACACCTTTTTTACTGGAGCGTTATCATCCATACACAGAAAAAAAAAATGATATGATCTGGGACTCAATATGACATTTTTTCATATCAAAAAAAAGCCGATAAGATGCAGATGAAATTGACCTGTTCGAAAATATCAAACTGATATTTTCGATCATATCAAAATGATATGTTAAAGATCAAAGTGGCATTTTTTTTAATAAAAAAAAAATATTAGGAAATGGCTGGGCGCATATATTATTTATATAAGTTATATTATATATATTCCCCGCTCAGAATTTTAATGATTATGTAATATTAGCGCCATCGCCGTTTGGAAAGCAAAGAAATTTAAACATTTTTGTTAGTTAACAAACAATTACCTTGTCTGGGGATCGAACCCGGGAACTCGCACTTTACACGAATGGAATGACGTCTCAACGCAGTGAGCCACCGCACACGCGTGCGGGCAAACGTCTAAGGGACTATTTATATTTTTTCTACGGTGCCTAAGTTTTCGATAATAAGCATTTTTTGTCTCTTTCCTTTTTCTCATTTTATTTATTATCTTATCAATTTGATATTAGTACGATTAATTAAATATTATTTATCATCAAAATGATATGAAAAAGTTGATATTTGATAAAATATCATATTGATCAGCCAAGATTAAATTGATATTTGATCTTTTTTTTTTCTGTGTACGAGTGACATGTCCTAGCCAGCGTAGCCGCTGCAATTTTATACGCTTAGCTAGGTCCCCATAGAGCTCATACAGTTCGTGATTCATTCGGGAGCGAAATTCATCGCCAACTTTTAAAGGTCCATAAATCCTCCGAAGAATTTTTCTCTCGAAAACGCCAATTGCCGCCTCATCCGCTGCTGTTAATGTCCATGCTTCTGCGCCGTATTGCAGGACTGGGATGATAAGCGACTTGTATAGCGCTATTTTCGTTCTTCGAGAGAGGGCTCTACTCTTGAATTCCTTACTGAGCCCGTAGTAGCATCGGTTTGCAAGAGTAATTCTTCTTCGAATTTCGCGGCTGATGTTGTTGTCGCTAGTTATTGCTGTTCCTAGATAGACGAAATCCTTTACAACGTTAAAGTTGTAGCCTCCCATCGCCACAGATTGTCCAAGACGCGTAGACTCACTGCGCGTGGCTAACAAGTACTTCGTCTTATCCTCGTTCACCGCTAGGCCCATCAGTCTAGACTGCTTCTCAATCTCTGAAAACGCCCTGCTTACCGCCCGTTCATTTGTGCCGATAATATCAATGTCATCGGCATACGCAAGTAGCATTACATCTTTATAGAAGATGGTGCCCGATTTGTTGGCATTTGGGCACTGGCGTATTATATACTCCATCAGCAGATTAAAGAAGTCGCACGACAAGGTGTCGCCCTGCCTAAAACCTCTTTTGGTATCGAATGGTTCGGAGAGGTTCTTTCCTATTTTGACGGAGCTTTGCGTGCTTCTCAACGTCATCATGCAAAGTCGAACGTACTTTGCTGGTATACCAAAAGTAGACAGGGCGTCAAAGAACTTTGACCTTATCGGCGTGTCGAAAGCGGCTTTGTAATCAACAAAAAGGTGGTGAGAGTTGATACCTGTCTCATAGTGCTTCTCCAGGATTTGTCGCAATGTGAAAATCTGGTCTGTGGTGGATTTACCAGGTCTAAAGCCACACTGATAGTGTCCAATCAGTTTGTTTGTAAATGGCTTTAGACGTTCACATAATATGCTTGACAGTACTTTATATGCAATGGGAAGAAGACTAATCCCACGGTAGTTGGCGCAGATTGAGGGGTCTCCTTTTTTTGAAAATTGGGCAAAGTACACTTAGATTCCAACCGTCGGGCATGCTCTCGTCGGACCATATTTGACAGAGAAGTTGGTGCATGCACCTTACCAACTCCTCGCCGCCAGTCTTGAACAATTCCGCAGGCAGCTCATCAGCGCCCGCTGCTTTGTTGTTTTTTAACCTTTTAATGGCTATCAAGACTTCATCTTGGTCCGGCGGGTCTATCATTATATCATCAGTTGGTGGCGAAGCTGCTTCTCCAGAGGCGGAATTGTGTTCGTCATCGCCTCCCAGCAGGTTGGAAAAGTAGTTTCTCCATTTATCCAGTGCCACTTGCGGATCTGTGACCAGATTTCCATTCTCGTCCTTGCATTGTGTGACTCCGGGCTTGAAACCTTCGGATAGTTGCCTAACCGCTTGGTAGAATTTTCGAGTCTCACTCATGCCAAATAGCATCTCGACTTCCTCTCGCATGCGCCTTTCCAGCTCCTTCTTTTTCTACGAAAAAGGCGCTTCTCCTCTCGCCTTTTCTCCCGGAATCGCTCTTTCACAGCTCGCGTTGCTCCCGACTGCAGAGTTCTCCTGCGGGCAGCGTCTTTCTCTGCAGTAGCTTGGCGACACTCCTCATCGTACCAGGTCTGCTTTCGAGGAAACTCGGAGAATCCGAGTATCTCCTTGGCAGCCGTACTCATGGAGTGGGAAATATGTTTCCACTGTTCGCATACACTAGAAGGGTATGGCGAGATTTCCCGGAGCAGTTGGGAAAGTTTTGCATTGTAGGCTTCGGAAGTCCGTTGTGATTGCAGCTTTTCGACATCCAGCTTTCGACGTGTGCTAGTGCGTGTGGCATAGGCCACACTGATTCGCGTGCGTACCTTGGCTGCAACAAGATAGTGATCCGAGTCAATATTTGCTCCTCGAATCGCACGTACGTCTAACACACTCGATGAGTGCCTTCCGTCGATCACAACGTGATCAATCTGATTTCGCGTTAATTGATCAGGGGACTTCCATGTTGCCTTATGGATGTCGCGATGTTGAAATCTGGTACCACTAATGACCATGTTTCTGCCCGCGGCGAAATTAATTAGCCTCTCTCCATTGCTGGAGGTTGTTTTATGAAGGCTAAAATGTCCGACCGTTGGCCCAAAGACTCCTTCTCTCCCGATTTTTGCGTTGAAATCGCCTAGCACGATCTTAATGTCGTGATCGGGGCAGCGCTCATAAAGGTGTTCTAGACGCTCATAGAATTCGTCTTTATCCGAGTCATCCTTGTCTTCCGTCGGGGCGTGGGCACAGATAAGACTAATGTTGAAGTACTTAGCCTTAAGTCTGAGAGCGGCTAGTCGCTTGTCAACAGGTGTGAAGCTGATGACAGAGCGCCGTAGTCTTTTGCTGACTACGAAACCGCACCCGAACTCGTGCTTGTTAGCGTGGCCGCTGTGGTAGATCTCCCAGGGTACATTTGTTGATGATGTTCTCAACGTGCGGCCCTGTCCAATCCATCGCATCTCCTGGAGAGCGGTGATGTCAGCTGAATATTTTTCGAGGACATCCACCAACTGAATGTCAGCACCGTCCCTGTTGAGGGTGCGGACATTCCAAGTGCATATCCTCAAGTCGTGGTCCTTAAAACGTTTGCGTGGGTCGTCGTCAGAGGGGGTCCGTATCCGAGGCATTTTTGTCGCAGTTTTCATTGGAAGGTCTGTTTTACGGTGGTGGGTACCAAGCCCGACGCACCAACCCTATTTAACCAATAAGGAGGGTTTGCCGCTCACGTTAGCCAGCAGCTTTGCGGATGCATCGCTCTGTTACCAGGGGCCACCACGAGGAGGTGTGAGACGACTTGAGACGCAGTAAGTCAGGATCGCGCTGGGTTCGCCAAGTTGAACCAGTCAGCAACTTTCCCTGAATACGTACGCCCCCATTAGGACCCCACAATGGCTTAGCAAAGAAATAATGGTTGCTTAAAGTGTCGTTCCTTTTGTTTCACTAAAGGAAAGTCGCTCTCGAAATCAACATACATGTTCATTATTTTCAACATTTTCTCAGTAACACAAAATTGTTAATGAAAAAAGAATAGGAGAGGGAGATTATTCTAACTATTCTATCGTTTGATAACATTTTTCTTACTTGCCTTACTCACGGTACATAATTTACCTTTTAAAACAAGTTTTTAAATACATTTTTACATTTTGTCACAATAATTTATATGAGTAGAATCATTTTTGAACAGCTCTTGAGTATCAAAGCAATGACAAATTTTTTCTTTTTGTATGAAGTATTGTGACAAAATAAATGTTGTTATCGATCTGAGCACTAGGCTTATAGGGTTACATGGGTTTTAAGATATAATACAACAAAACATATGTTTAAAATATTTTAAATATTTAAAGTCAGTTAGAAAAAAACTCTGAAAGATAGCTGTTTTTTTAAATGGCCCATACGGGACAGGTCGGGCTTTTCTCAAAAAATTGTTTTTGAGGATTTTAGACACGTTTTCGTAAAAACATGTCAACCGATTTTTCTTAAAATTTGATCCCTCCTTCAATATAGGATATGCTAATGATTAAACGAAGAATTCTATTTCACAAGGTAACTTCTGGTAATTTGTATTCCTATTTATATTCACATTTATCCCATGTGTTCTGCAAATCGCTTTCAATCCAAAAACGACCCAAATAGTATGGGAATTGGGTCGAAAGCGATTTGTACATAGAACACATAGGTATTATTTTGCTTACAACTCTGACAAAAATTAAAATTTCTTTTGTTTTTAATCTCTTCGTTTTATCACGAGCTATACTCACCTACTAACAGAAATAAATTGTGTTATTGATTTCAGTTTAATCTATTAACAGTTATCGTGTCCGCCGCGTGGAGACTTTTTAGGTGTCTTCGGAAACCAGCTCTCAGTGGTTGAGTTTTCAATATTCTTAAATGAAACTTATGTCCAAATATATTTAGAATGTTGCTCTTTCTTTTGCAAAGAAGAGTGAATAAATTAATTCGTTGATTAAAATTAACGAGAAGGCAAAGCTAACTTCGACTGTGCCGAAGTTTTAATACACTTGAAAAACTTCACTCCAACTGATTTAACTGGAAAATTATATATAGGATATAGATATCAGATATTTAAAGTTTTTAAATCATTGATAATAAAAAATTGATACCATAAAAAAAACTTTTCTTAGTAAAACACATTTTCCGACCGATCGGTCCTATGGCAGCTATATGCTATAGTCATCCGGTTTTGATCATTTTTTTCAAAATTATGTATAAGCATAGAAAACTAATATATACCAAGATTGGGGACGCTACGATAAAAAACAAAAAAGTTTTTCTCACTAGAAGTAGTTTTTTGACCGACCGTTTATATGGCAGCTATATGCTATAGTCATCCGATTTTGATAAATTTTTTCAGAATTGTGTGGAAACATATAAAACAAATATATACTACGATTGGAGACGCTACGATGGAAATCAAAAAAGTTTTTCTCACAAAGACTTATTTTTCGACCGATCGTTCCTATGTCAGCTATATGCTATAGTGATCCGATTTTGATAAATTTTTCCAGAATTATGTGGAAGCATATAAAACTGGCATATATCAAGGTTAGTGACGCTACGATGGAAAACAAAAAAGCTTTTCTAACTAGAACTAGTTCTTAGACCGATCGTTCCTATGGCAGCTATATGATATAGTCATCCGATCCGGCCGGTTCCGACATATTAGTTGCGTGCAGTAAAAAGAAGACTCTGTGCAAAATTTCAGCTCGATAACTTTAAAACTGAGAGACTAGTTCGCGTAGAAACAGACAGACGGACAGACAGACGGACAGACAGACGGACGGACGGACAAGCGGAAATGAACTCAGCTCGTCGTCCTGATCAAGAATATATATAGTTTATGGGCTCGGAAATTAATATTTCTATGCGTTACAAACTTCTGGGCAAAATTAATATACACTTTTCAAGTGTATAAAAAGAAAATGAAAAAATAGGCTTTTACAGACACTGAAAACAAATGTAACCCTTTAAAAACCATAAAATATGGTAATTTAAAAGTTGGTGCGTGCACCTTAACTTAGTGTAAAGCTGTTTATGGCCTTCTGAAATCATTTTTATTATCAACAAATTTTCATTAAGTATATGAACATTATAGCTGATTTTGGTACTGAGGATGGTCGAAGATGGTACATATGGGCATTTCCACAGAAAGGTCTACCGAGACCGAATATTAATATATAAGAAATATATAAAAACTTTATGTTTTTAAGAAATTAACACCTTTATTCGGTTGCCATTAAAAAAAAACTCCACCGAGAAATCTAACTATTGTCTTTCTTGTTTTGATAAATTTAAAATTTTCCCTTATTCATTACTTTTCTTACATGAACAATTAACTAAAAATGTTAGGAAGAGCAACCAAGGATCAGTTAACGTTTATTTTTCAATTCATTTTACTCAAAATCAGCAATTGTTATTACAACTTTTGCGTAAGAGATTGAAAATTTAAATGTGAATGTTTTTATTTAATGCGTGAAAAAATTGTAAGCTGAAGAGAATGAAAAACTAAGTTTGTCACGTCACGCCCTTTGCAAGGACAAATGTTGATAGTTTAATTTTTGCGTTTTGTGTCCTTTAGCAGTTGAGAAACTCGCTTGAAATATGTTTTATATGTCGGAACCACCCGGATTAGATACAATGGAATGTGTTTTTCCAGTTCAGCTTAAATATGCATTATTCTTGGTATAAAGAATCAAGTATTAATTCGGTAATTTTCGTTCAAACGTAATTTATTTAAAATTTAAGTCTTGAACTCAAATAAAATAAAAATTTAGTTCGGCACTATACTTTATATAAATAAGGAAGCTTAACAAAAGCATTAAACTTTCAAGTCTTTTTATAAGTGTTTCTATTCGTATGAAGTATTGTGCCGAATTAAATATTTATCTCATCTGAGTAAAGGCAACTGCCCTTGATGGTGCCTTCGGTAACGTTCCAAAATAAAAACAAAGTAACTTAACGCATTAAAGTTGAATGCATTCTCGGAATCATCAATTTAATACTCATGCAGAGGGTTTATTTAAATTGTGCAGTTATTGTAACGCAGTGAACATTCCATTTCACATTTTTAGTGTTGTGATTTTAATTAAGTAATTTTGAAATAGTCGTTCAAAAAATTCTAAGAAATAACCAAATCAAAATACCGATTGGAAATCTAAAATGATATAACATCTTCGGTAGACTGAAGTTAAATTTTCTCCATTTTTATACACTTAAAAAGTGTTTTAATTAATATATTTTTTTTTCTTTTTGCATTCAAACTTAACGGCATAGTATCTTGCGGCCTTGTGCGGCGGCCATGTGAACGCCGAACTACTAAATATCGATACCCGATTGTTAAAGACGGCAAGATGGTTATCGATAAGCCGATTGTAACGCGACAACCCTAAAATAAATTTTACATTAAAAACAAAACAAATTGTAATCGCTTAATAATGTTGCCTAAATACCAAGGCAGCCAACTAAATAATATGTAAAAATAGCCACAAGGATATTAAGGAAAGTGTTGAAGTTGGGTATGTTCAACTATTACGCCTTGACTTCGCCTTCCTCTTCGAATCTTTCCCTTTCTTTGTTGTTGTTTTGCCAAGTAAAGAAAAGTGTATTTATGGAAATTTTATTTGGTTAATTAATAAGCAACATGTTTGGATGTGACAATATTTTAATATATTTAAATGCATATTTTTGCAGTTGACTCATCGAGCAGAACAATAAAAATAAAACAATTACAGCTGTTGGCCACAATAGCAAGAACAACAACAACAACATCATCATCAGCAGCTGCAACAACAACTAAAACTGTACACAAATCTCATAATGGACCCACAAAAAATCACAGAACTGGCCAATTTGCTGCGCAAGAATGGCGATAAAATTTTGAGCTCAGAGTTTACCTTAACGTTATCAGGTGAGAATTGAACTACACATAAACCAAAAATAGCGCCAAACAATTTCGTCGCGTCGAAAATTGAATACCCTTACAGACTAAATTTAAAATTGTCAATGTCGGCAAAAATCAGTATTGAAATTCGCATTAATTTTAAATCATTCGTGTTCCTTTCATATGAAAACCAAATTTAAAAACAACAATTGTGGAAAGTGACCTTGAGTCTTTATATATCATGTTTCTCAAAATTATTGCGCATTATTTTTTGCGACGAATATCTTAAAAAGAATCGCTTACTGATATATAATGATTATAATAATTCTTTTATATTCGTTAAATCGAAATTTTAAATTTTTCTCTGTTTCGAGTATTCTTTGAAAATCAGCGGTCTTCAAAGATTTGTATTGCCTTATTTTCTTGAACCATCTATTGTCTTTTCATTGCTCAATGCACAGTTACCAAAAATTTTGTTGAGGTTGCCGAAGTAGAGTGACTCATTTCCACCTGCTAGGAGAAGAAGTAAAAGAGTTAAATACACCTATTTTCCATACACTTCTTTGCCAATGATTTATCATAATTTTTTGCATGTAAAAGAATCGCAATGATCTGAGAAGCGCTTAAAGAAAATTTTGTATTAAATTTGTTCAGGCTTAGGTTCGGACAATTATTAATTTTGGTGATACGATTTGAGCGAACTATAAACCAAATGTCAATAAATTAGATACGGATCATGAGAACTCCGGTCTTAATTAAATTAAAAATATCTAAACTGTCTTCTGTTCGTTACAAACATTTTGACAAACATTCGATTACCCACTGCAGAGTATAAAAATAAAACGTAAAATAAGGCAGCGCATGCGGTGGATGCCTGATGACCAAATGCCTCTTTGTTCTAAGCTTAGATTTACTTATCTCTCTCTCTCTCTCTCTCTCTCTCTTTTCCCAGGTTCCCTGTTGAGGGCTCTGAATGATTCATTCACATTGATTGCTGATAGCGATCTAGGCGCTGGCGCTTCCAAAGGCTTCCAGGTGGTGAAGCCTATCAATGCCAAATCAAGTGTATTTCCCGATCTCCAATTGCTGCATGACTTTGTACAGAAAACCACCTTGCTAAAACTGAATTACTTTCCCAGTGAGATTTATTTCGAGGGTCTAATAGATATAGCCAAATTTAGGGCTTTGAGACGTTTGGAGG
This sequence comes from Lordiphosa mommai, assembly GCA_018904225.1. NCBI lineage: Eukaryota > Metazoa > Arthropoda > Insecta > Diptera > Drosophilidae > Lordiphosa > Lordiphosa mommai. The sequence goes on along the minus strand of JAEIFT010000255.1, from coordinate 282,454 downwards.
TGCACAAGATCAGTATCAGCCAAGTCGTGGGCATCCAACCCCTGCGTGCCCAACTCCAGCAATTGATTTGCATTAAAAGTTTAAAGTCTGTGGATGATATTATCACACATTGCGGAGGCGATAAATCCAATGGTTTCGTTTGGAACGAACTGCAGACAGCCGATTTCAGTTACAATAATCTGAAATCCATTGACACAGCCTTAGAGTTTGCTCAGCATTTGCAGCATTTAAATTTGAGACACAATAAACTAATCAGTGTCACAGCCATTAAATGGTTGCCGCATCTGAAGACTTTGGATTTGAGCTACAATTGTTTGACCCATCTCCCTCAATTTCATATGGAGGCCTGCAAACGTCTACAATTGCTCAATATAAGCAATAATTATGTGGAGGATTTATTGGATATTGCCAAGTTGGAGAATTTAACCAGTTTGGATCTATCCGATAATTGTTTACTTGAGCATAGCCAACTGTTACCTTTGAGTGCGTTGGTTACGTTGACTTTGCTTAATTTACAAGGTAATCCATTGGCCTGTAATCCCAAGCATCGCTTGGCTACCTCCCAATATCTGCATAAAAATACTTCCACCGTTAAATTTGTGCTCGATTTCGAACCCTTGACCAAAGCAGAAAAATCGTTTACTGGCAAACAGAAACTGCGCTTTGTGGGCTCTCTAAGTCATCGCTTAAATTCGAGTCGTTCGATATCCATTAACAATTCCAGCACATCTATAAACACTCTGGCTTCTAGTGTTGGCTCTCAGCGTTCTATATCCATGCGTGGCAAAGATTCTTCCTCAGAAACGGAAAATAATTCCATAGACACTTCTCAGACGAGTAGAAAACGTACCACTAAAGTGCGCACTGTTGACATTGCTGAGCATAGTGAAGAAACTTCTGTTTCTGTTTCTTTACCCCCTCCACTTTCCAAACCCGAGGAATCTATCGACTCCTCTTCCCATTTAGAGGCCAAAAAACAAATTCAATCCCTGCGTCTTAAATATGGCAATGAATGGCTACAAACTAGTCAAGCAGAGCTCATGCAAAGCGTTGTGGGTATTACTTCACATCAGCCAAGCGAACAAGAGCGTCATGAGGCGCGCCAGCAATTCAATGACTACCTGGGAGAGTTCTCCAACTCAAATGTAGAACCTCAGCCCGAAGCGGAGCCTCTAAATATTAGCTCTACACCCACAAACAATTCCCAATGGACTGCAGCTTCATTTGACACCACTCTGACACCTATTAAAACGGAAGAGCAAACCCTTTACGAGACTTGTGATGAGAGTGGCGAAACTCAATACGAGAGTCTAAGCGATACGACCAAGGAACAGAGTGACAAAACACTACCACCGGCATCGCCACTGGATAAGCACAAGGAGTTGCTGAATCTTTATGGCAGCAGTTTACATAATGTAGAGGAGGATGAACCAGGTGAGTTTGAACAATATATAGTTAGATTTGTTTCATACTTATTTGTTTTTCCCCCAGTGTCCGACTCGGAACCCGATGAGGAAACCTACATTGTTTATCATGAGCATAAGCCCAGTGAACCCTTGTTCCTAACCATATCCTCGAACTTTGTACGCGAAAAGGATACACTAACCGAGCGGTGGGTTTTTTTTTTTTTTTCTTAGTGAAAAGTTAATCGAATGAAGAAAAAAACAAACTACAATAATTCACAGTTCATTATGATCTATCACAATAAGTCTCACATATATGTAATCACCAACATTCATGCCTTTACGTAATACTGACAGATGAAGATTGCTCTGATAAGTATATGTGTAGGATGCTATTTGAATGTATTTTAATTTGGTTTTTCTGATCATTTTCTCTACCTACTATGATAGCAAATAGATGGCGCCCATTTTGTGACCATTTGGCTTACAAAGCCAGAAGACGGGAGCTATTCGATATATGTATTCGATTTTGATTAAACTTGGCAAAATTGTGTTAAAGCAGTTAATATTCACGATTAACAAGTATAAAGCCGCTATCATGCAAAATAAATAAGTTGTTCTCACCAAGATAATTTTCATACGGATCGGTACTATATTGCCATCTGAATTTGATCAAACTTTCCAGAATTGTATTGATGCAAATAAAATTAAAAATATAAGGCTAACATCGGCGTAGCCCTTGCAGTTTTTGCAAGGCGCTACCATTGATAACAAAAAAGTTTTTCTCACTCGGATTAGTTTTTATACCGATCGTTCCTATGGCAGCTATATGGTATAGTCATCCGATCCGGCCGATTCCGACAAATGTGCAGCGTATTTGTATTTAAAGACTTTTTGCAAAGTTTGGTCAAGATAGCTTCAAAACTGAGGGAGGAGATAGCATAGAAACAGAGGGACGGACGGACAGACGGAAATGAACTCAGCTCGTTATGCTGATCAAAAATATGTATACTTTATGTGGTCGGAAATGCTTCCTTCTATGCGTTACAAACATATTGACAATTTTAATATACCCTCGGATGAATATATCGTATAGCTGCCATAGGAACGATCGGTTGGAAACTGTGTTATAACCTTCTCGGTTTTCATCAAATATTTGACTTATACAAATTAATTAGGAAATAATGATTTTATTTCGACTTTTATAACTCTTAATTGTCAATTTTTATCTTAAAATATAAAATAAGAGTTATTTTTCTATTTGTTTTTTAAATTGAACAAAAATTTGATTTGAAATTTCTTTGAAACAAGCTGTGCATCACAAATGTTTTAACTCTGATAAGGGCTGTAAGATTGATATATCACATGTATTTAATGGATCAATATTAATGATCGCCCAAATGATTTTGATTCAATGCAACTTTTTATATGTTCACAAAATTTTAAATCGGTAACAGTAAAAATGAGAGGTAGGAGGTATATGAAAATAAGCAGGTTTTAAAGCAAACATCGATCCAGATTGACAATACGTCATTGCTTTTGCGTGGCCATATTCATTTTGACTAATTTCAGGCTGTAACACCTATTTCTGCATCATACGTTTTATCTGTTATCTAATGATATCAATTATCAATATATTCTACAGCACTAAAACGAAATGGAGCCTTCAGATACTTGAGTCCTGTGAACGCCTTAAGGCAAACACATTGCGAATAAATTTCGATACAATGAGAAAAGACAAACAAGAGCGCATCTATTGTGTGGAGAATACATTGTGTCAGGTGATTTCACAGAGATTAGCTACCAAGAATATTAATAAATCTTAATTTTAAAACAGGAACTGGAAAAGAAACTGCGCGACATACTCTCCCAGCGTGATCTCACCGAAATGAATATTAGCATCTATCGTTGTGTGATGTGTGGCGTACAATTTACCATAGATCGTAAAAGCAAGCGCTATAAAACAGAGAGTATGTTCAATTGATATGAGGTTTAAACAGTATACTAAAGTTTGTAATTCTATTCCCTATAGAGCTGAGTTGTCCCGATTGTCATAGCGCTTTCGTGGCCGAGGTGACCGACTTGCCGCATTCTCTGGACAAACCCGCTGTGGAAATGGCTGTGGAACCCAAGCTCTCGCCAGCACTCATAGTAGAGGAATCACCTGTGAACACACCTCTGGTGCTCCATACAAAGGAGGATAACAATAGCATTGGCAAGTCTTTGGCCAGTCTCTTTTTTTATGTCGATCAAATTTTGGAAATTTTCTAAAACGAAAGATAAATCACACACACTTTTTATACATTGTAGATGGGTTTATTTTTGCTTTTATTTTTCTCGTTTTGTGCGCCATTTGGTAGAATTTTTTGATTTTTACGTTGAAGTTAATATAAATTTTTTTAATTATTTTTAATTTCTTTTTTCTTTCTTTTTTGCATGCAACACACACAATCACACCAACAAATATTGAAAAATGGCAAACGAATCTAACTTTTGTATATTTATATATTGTGTTTTTTGTACCTTTTTCTCTCACCCTACATCCAATAATGTAAAATATTGATTAATTACTTAATACTATAGTGGCCAACTGCAGGCTAACAACCGCTAATAACACACCCAATCCTAGGAGTTTGATGCAAACCACCAAAAGTTAATATGCCGATTTGATTTTGATTTTGTTTTTTATAACAGAAAAACATTTGCATTTTGTTTTGATGATGATGAGAAGCAGCATTTGGGCATGAAAAAGGAATCAAATTGAGAGAACAAATCTTATAAAAGTTTTATACATAAGGCAGGGATGCAAACCGGTTCTGAACCGAACAGGACCAAACCGTACCGAAATGCCCTTTTGTGTTTGTAAACCACAAATCGAACCATTATTTTTTCCGAAAATGCTAATCCAAACCGAAAACTGCCTATATGAAAACGGCTCGGTTCGGTTCAGTTATCGATGAGTTTAATGACATAAAGCAGGAGTGCCCACTGAAAGCATATGGAAGAGTAGACACCATTTGATATAAAGAATCTCATTATATATTCAAACAAAATCATTCGTTGATAATAACGAACAAATCTACGTTGACCTGCACTTGCCAACTAACTGGTTCTTGTGTTCGAGCAACTACAGCCATAGGAGAGAAAGAGAAGAAACACAAGAAATGTCTTCTGCGTATGCCGTGATCTCTGACTGTGACTTTGTATGCTCGCGACAAAAGAGCCCTGCGAGTATAGGTGTTGGGCTCCTCTGATATAAAATCTACGATATTGTAAATGTGAATATATACATTTTTCGAAGGTACGGGTAGTGTTTCCTTATCAATCTAAATTTTTCCTATGCAATACCATCAAGTTCTCTATTTAACGTTCATAGAAAGATTAGAGCTCGTCCTTTTCGTTCAGAGAATAGACCGACGCCAACTTATGATAGGTCATCCGATATTTCATTTTCGCGAATGTCATTGTAGCTGGGTTTTGAAATGCTTTGATTTATATTTTGGTTAAAGTTCGGAAATTTTAAGACGGAATCAGGAGTGAATTTATTAACCGTGAGCCACTAATCCGAATCAAAAACGCGGTATCGATTGATCCAAAAACCATATAATGAACCGAACCGGTTGTTTAAAATCTCTATGAACTAAAAATCGGCAAAATGGGAATTATAATTAACCATTACCGAATTACTTGCTCATTTTATAATAATTAAAATAAAATTACAAATTACTATATTAATTTGTAATAATTAAAATAAAACTACAAATTACTATATTAATTTGTAATAATTAAAATAAAACTACAAATTACTATATTAATTTGTAATAAAATTTTTCGAAATACAAATTACTCAAGTAATTTGTAATAAAATTTTTAGAAATACAAATTACTTTATAAATCTGTAATAAACGTTTGTTAAATGCAAATTACAATATAAATATGTGATAGGATTTATTAAAGTACAAACTATGTTGATACTTTGTAATTTCGTTTAGAAAAATACAAATGGCATAGAGAATTCAGTGATAAGGTAGATGCCTCTATTACCTAATACCATACTCATTGCACCGTAATTCTGTGTTTTTTGTCATTTCAATATTTAAACAAAAATTCGCGATATCTCGCGAACGGTAAAAGATACGGCAAAAATAACGAAATTTCACAGGGGTATACGGGGGTAGTGTACTATCCCTCCACCACCCAATGCCGTACTTATTGCACCGTAATTCAGTGTTTTTTAAATTTTGTTATCTTAATATTTAAACAAAAAGTCGCGATATCTCGCGAACGGCAAGAGATACGGCAAAAATAACGAAATTTCACGGGGGTAATTTGTATTTCGAAAAATTTTATTACAAATTAATTGAGTAATTTGTATTTCGAAAAATTTCATTACAAATTAATATAGTAATTTGTAATTTTTTTTTAATTATTACAAATTAATATAGTAATTTGTATTTCGAAAAATTTTATTACAAATTACTTGAGTAATTTGTATTTCGAAAAATTGTATTACAAATTACTTGAGTAATTTGTATTTCGAAAAATTTTATTACAAATTAATATAGTAATTTGTATTTCGAAAAATTTTATTACAAATTACTTGAGTAATTTGTAATTTTACTCGTAATTATTACGAAAAGTAATATTAATGCCGATCCCTGCTATGAACCAATGACCGAATCACTTATTTTATGAGCGGTTTGCATCCCTGATATAAAATTCATTGTTTAAAATTGTGCATTGTTTGCTTATTCAATTTTAACAACTTTTTAAATGTTGCGTGTTTAACAGACAGAAGCAAGCATCTCCGACCCTGATGAGCATCAACAACCGAACCGATATAGCCATGCTCGTCCGTATTTCTGTCTGTCCGTAAAGGCTAGAGTTGGGTTATATAGCGTTTAAATGACTTTTATACTTGGTCTTATTTTCACCATACTAGGTCTTATTTCCACCATTATTACATTAAGGACCAAAATTTATGTAGAATTTGACATATAAAACTGCGTTTATTTTTCATTGAATCCAGATGTTATAAAATCTCCTTAGCCTAACTGTTTGCTCTACAGTCTTGGTGCTTGTAAGTAGTGCTGTGCTTAAAACGGAAACGGTCTTAATAATATTTTCTCACATTATTTAAAAACGAGAAGGCAAAGCTAACTTCGACTGTGCCGAAGTTTTAATACACTTGAAAAACTTTACTCCAACTGATTTAACCTGTAAAATATATATTGGATATAGATATCAGATATTTAAAAATGTTTAAATCATTGATAATAAAAATTTGATACCATAAAAAAACTTTTCTTAGTTAAACACATTTTCCGACCGATCGGTCCTATGGCATCTATATGCTATAGTCATCCGATTTTGATAATTTTTTTTAAAATTATATGAAAGAATATAAAACTAATATATACCAAGATTGGGGAAGCTACGATAAAAAACAAAAAGTTTTTCTCACTAGAAGTAGTTTTTTGACCGACCGTTTATATGGCAGCTATATGCTATAGTCATCCGATTTTGATAAATTTTTTTCAGAATTGTGTGGAAACATATAAAACAAATATATACTACGATTCGAGACGCTACGATGGAAATCAAAAAAGTTTTTCTCACAAAGACTTATTTTTCGACCGATCGTTCCTATGGCAGCTATATGCTATAGTGATCCGATTTTAATAAATTTTTCCAGAATTATGTGGAAGCATATAAAACTAACATATACCAAGTTTAGTGACGCTACGTTGGAAAACAAAAAAGTTTTTCTAACTAGAACTAGTTCTTAGACCGATCGTTCCTATGGCAGCTATATGATATAGTCATCCGATCCGGCCGGTTCCGACATATTAGTTGCGTGCAGTAAAAAGAAGACTCTGTGCAAAATTTCAGCTCGATAGCTTTAAAACTGAGAGACTAGTTCGCGTAGAAACAGACAGACAGACAGACAGACAGACAGACAGACAGACAGACAGACGGACAGACGGACGGACGGACAGACGGAAATGAACTCAGCTCGTCGTCCTGATCAAGAATATATATAGTTTATGGGGTCGGAAATGAATATTTCTATGCGTTACAAACTTATGGGCAAAATTAATATACACTTTTCAAGTGTATAAAAAATCTTGATTAGTCACAGCTAAAAATTATTAGAAGTCATGCATTTTTTGCATGGCTAAAAGTGGCATGCGCTTTACGCCGTCAATTGGTGGTAATTATCGAATTTATTCTCTTGAGTCTAGACCTGATAGTTCCACCATTTTAATCATAGTGCTTCAATTATCGGTGGTGTAGAAGTAGAACTATTTAGTCCCATTTCTAAATCATTTCTTAACGTGTCCTTTAATTTTAAATAGTGTAACAGAAATTAAAAATTTTTTTTAATCGGTTCCGTAACTTATATATCGGTTGCGATAATAACGGTAACGGTAATTGGTTTGAAGTTAAAATATTTTTTGATGGTTTAGGCTACAAATATTAAGCTGTAAATTTTGATCAACGGTTTCGGTTATAATTCTTGTTTCATCTTCAAAACTAAACATTTTTCTAAATTCCAATCCCACCTCTTTATAAGGCTTGACTTCATTTTTAAACAACCTTCATATATAAAGTCAACTTGGAAGACTTAATTAAAACATATACCCATTATCCATGGTCGTAACAATGTTTATACCAATATTATTGAGTTATCGGTTAGTGTGTTGAAAGTAGCTCTTAATAGTTGGAAAGCGGGGGCATGTAATAACGCCCGGTGACATACCGTCCGCGGGCTTATTGTCACTTTGAGAAATGTCAAATCGCCCGCCGGGCTTTAAGTCACTATTTGTGGGTTTTATAACACTAGGAGATGTTGTTTAAGCCCGAAATGGAAATATTCTGATAAAATTCATACGCTTTTATACAAAGCTCACACCTTTAATCTTTTTTATACTTTCAGTAAAACCCTTAAAATCCGGTAAAACGTTAGTTTTTGTCGATATCTCAAACTACGTATATGCTATGCTCAATTTGCAAAATCATTTCAGTCCAAAAGTACGTGCATAAACACCATTTTATGAATTCGATTACACACGAAAGTTGACTATGAATTCGCCTTCAATACATTAAATGATGATGCGCAGCCAACTTAACGTTGCGTTGGTGCTGCCAGATCTGCGTGTCTTTTAGCTAACAGATGTTCACTTTGTGAATTGATAAAAGCTGCATAAACAGGGCTATTTTAGAATTTGCAAACTGAAGAAAGCATGAATTTCATAGCATAAACGTAGAATCAGAAGATATACACGCTATAAAAATTGTTTCATTCAAAAATTAAAGATATTGTGAAAACGCATGTTTTATACAGTGATTGTTTTTGCGCCGTTCTTTTAACCTGCATATATATATACCTAATAACTCTTATGGGTCAAACTGTTGAACAATTGTTATGGGTTGAAGCAAGAACAGTTTTTCGGAACCCAGTAATTAATTAACTTGCGTAGACTAAAGACATTTGACGGCTATGTTGTGCAAACATCAATGATTAACATCTTAAATCAAGATTCGCTCAGTGGTCATAATTCGAACAGAAATTTTAAAATAAAGACATGACCAACTTGAACGATTTTCCCCTAATTTGGGCCCTAAAAATCGAACTGCATCAATTTAAAAAAAATTATATCTGTTTCTTGTGAAATCTATATAAACAGATTTAAATGTCCTCTAATTTACTACATATACAGATTTTCGATATCATTGCGCTTTCAAAAGTTATGGTCCAAGAACTAAAAAAAATTACGAATTTTTTTTACATAAAATTTATTACAACGAGAAGGCAAAGCTAACTTCGACTGTGCCAAAGTTTTAATACACTTGAAAAACTTTATTCCAACTGATTTAACCTGTAAAATATATATAGGATGTAGATATCAGATATTTAAAAATTTTAAATCATTGATAATAAAAATTTGATACCATAAAAAAATCGAACAACAGGGGCATATCTGTTCAGTGTGGCCATAAACCCTCTGCAGGTTTCATGGTCACACTTCCCCTTTTGTATGGAGCTGCTGCAAACAGCTGCCCCACGAAGACGAAAGCAAATTACTAATATTTTTGATGAGAATGATGGCATTTCTTTTGATGGTGATCTGTTAGATATAGGATTCTGCATCAATACAGAAAAAACGCACACACAAAAACGAATACGGTGGTATTCTAATCGAACAGTTTTTTTTTTAAAACTGTTTTTAGTTTGTAGCCGTTACTATTGAAAACCAAAAAGTTTTTCCTTACAAGAACTAGTTTTTGGACTGATCGTTCTTATTGCAGCTTTTTGACCGGCCGGTAAAAAGTTTAATCAAGATAACATGGCTATATCGACTCGGCGCGTCATGCTGATCAAGAATGTATATATTTATTTTATGCGGTCGGAGATGCTTCATTAGGCCAATCTTATAGTTTCATCTCGAATGACAGTTAATCAAAATCATGATTTGTTTACCCAAAATCTGCAGTATAAAACTTGTATAATATTTGTTTCAAGAAGCTTGAAAACTCAACCTTATTCCTTAATATTCAAAATTTATTGACCAACACCAAAGCAAAATCAAAGCTGCTTCCATTAGATAGTTAAAATAATTCCTCATAAGTCAAACCCCACCAATTTTCCCACTATTCCCTACCAACAGGTTCCGCCAACTCCTTAAACGAGAGCAGCTCTTGCTCTAAGATCACCAATTCACAATGCTCCTTCGACTCTAATCAGTCCGTGGTGGGCAGTTCAAACACCGAACGTGATTTAGAATTCCGCGCTAATGAAAGTGATGTAGATATTATCTCTAATCCGAGCCAATCCAGTATTGAGGTACTGGATCCAAATTGTGCACACAGCGCAAGTCGTAAAACTTCCGAAGAGCGTCGGATCTCACAACTGCCACATCTGGAGACGATCAATGATGATATAAATCAAACGCAGACGTTTATAGAGCGGGAATCATCGGGACAACCATTGCCTGAGCAAGCCACCACCATGACGACGACGGCAACCACAACCTCTCAAGTGTCTCACGTGCAGCTGACAGAGAGCAGTTCTTCGGGTTCAGTCACGGACAGTATTTGCACCGCCTATGAGCAACAGGGTAAGGAAAAGGAAAAACCTAAATCAACGGGAAGTAATAGCAATTTTTTGGAAAATATGCTATTAACCGAATCCGGAGGAAGCCAACACAATAATAATAATATTGAGGTTAAAGAGCCGAATGGACAACTAAAGAAAACTGAAGATGCAGGATTATCGTCCAGGTTTGGAGGTGAGAAATTAAGAAACATTATTTGATTTAAATTTGTAAATTTTGAAACTAAGAAATTTTATCTAGATTAATGACTGTTGCCAATGAGTTGCAGTAGCTTGGGAAAACTTTACCTAAAATCATTGAAATTATCAATATTTTTATTGTGAAATTTAATGCTTATTAAAATTTGATCAAAGATCCTACAAAATTTTCGCTAAAGACAGTTAACTTAATCAAATTTCATTATGTTGAAATCCAAACCTCAAACTCTATTAAATACTAATTATATTCGAACCTTTTACCCTGCCTAACTAATCGAATTATTAATATCTTGCAGCCCTATTCCAATCCACCAACCTGCTGATGTCCAGCTCAAAAAAACTTATTGATTCAGAAGCCATTACCACCGCCTCTTCTCTTTCAATTCAGCCCTATAAGTTTAACTACAGCGACTTCAATGACATCGATCATCGTTTGAAACTTTATTTCTATCAAAGTAAATTCAAAGAGGCAGGGGAGCACTTTAAATGGTTGGCCAAGGGTCGCATCTATAATGAACAAACCCAAGCAATAAAAGATGGTCTGGTAGTGATATCAACTTGCAAATGTTATGTCATGGAGGCGTTTGCAGCGCCCCAAGATGATGTCAGCAAATGGTTGCGTCAGGTGATCAGTGTGACTGTGGATCGCTTAATGAGCATTCAATTACTACCCTGGAAGCTGGGTGTGGCTTTCAGTTTGAAAGATTGGGGTGGATTTGTGTTATTACTGCAGGATATGTTAAGTACCGACAGTTTCCTACTCTATCTACATCAAAGTGAGTAATAATTGGAGGTATCATACAAAATTTACAAAAATTTTACACACTTTATTTAGACAATGCCCTACCAGAACAGTGCCAAATGGATGAACAGCCATCGGACTTCTTGCGTAATCACTTAAATTCCTTCGTATCTGAACCCCTAAAGATGTGTGCCCTTCTCCCCAGCTGTCATTGGTCATTGGATAAAGAAAAACGCCAATTTGAGCTATGCACTCTTCTTACCACAGACTCACATTTACATATCTCAGGAAATGGCAAACTCAACTGGTTGTCTTCAAAACATGAAGAGCAAAATCCTCAGCTGGAATTAAGTCTCACCCAACCCATGAGCAATTTGGTTGATGTGGAACGGATCACAGACCTAGAGTATACGATTAACTTCATTGACGATACCCAAAACAAATGCGAATTGTGGCATTTGAAATTCGAAACGCTGGCCAATGCAGAATGTTGTCTAAACACCATTGGACAATCCTGGGAGAAACTTTTTGGTGTGCCATTTAGTTACGCGGGAACGTAGTAGCAAAGGGACCAAAGTGTATTCTAATTTCATATCAAACAGCAACCTTAATTATTAAGTGCAACAAAAATTTAAAAATGAATTGTGTATTGATCTATACTGTTAATATTTTTACATTTTTTAAATTCGATTAACTATATAAAACTAAACATATGTGTAAAATGTTGTAGGTTTAGATTTTCAATCATGGACAATATTCTACTATGCAGATGATACTAAATATATCGAGAAGCAAACGAGACATGGTGCTGACCCACGAAGTTATATGTAATATATTTGTAACATAGTTTTAGCTATGAATTATTATTGAAGTCATTGTAATATGTATAGAGGAAAACAGAATAACAACAAAAAAGTATGAACAATAAATGCAAAATCAAAGTAATTTGTAGAATGTGTCTAATAATAATTTATACGAATTCGGAAGTTAAATCACTCTTCATCAAATTTTATTTTCAGGCAATACCATTTTATTCAAATTCGATTAAAGTACATCTTTTGTATAATTTATGGAATTTTTCCAAGTGTAAATAAATATATTTGAAAAAACACGAGCAATTTATTCTGATCCCGTTAGAAATATTTTTGATTTAGAACTATGAGCCTTGTTCCGAGAAGTTTACAATTTTTTAAATAAAGCTTTAAAAATTTCACAATTTTAAGTTTTACCAGTCAATTTATTGAATTTAAATTTAAAAACTAAGTTTTCATACATATGATTTAAACCATAAACATAACATATTTACAGAAAATTATCTAACTAAATTATAATCATATCTAAGAACAAAAATATTTTCAATCTTTCGGTCTCCATATTTACTTATCACCCAATTGATCGGCTATCCAGTCGAGATGTTCTTCTTTATAACGCGGATCGGCCATGGTAAGAAGTGTAGACTTGAAGCTGTAGTAATAGAAAGTCGAAGCTAAAAAGTAGAGAGTCGAAAATAATATAAATTGTTTATGAATTTCAGCGTTCACCAAAACTTACTCATACGTTGGACCACAGCCAGAGCGTATAAGCCCAAGGGCCATTGCTGACCACCCTCCGAATATGGTGTACGATATTGATAGATAATCCAAAAATGTTGCGTAGCGCATAATAGAAAATAAATCGTGATGCTGGCCAAGAAGAGCTTGCAATTGCGCAAAATGATGTGAGAGGCGCCTACCTGATAGACACACGTCGAGTACAACGCCAACGCAAATAGCAGATATGACATTATGATTAAGGTGTCCTGCATGCTGCAAACGCAAACGGTGGGAGGAATTAAAAATTACAAAATATTTTCTCATTTTCATTAACTACTCACAGAAATATGATAATAGAATGTTGTATTCTATTCTGCGCCAGCCAAGTGCCAAATGCATTAAAGAACAAATCGGCGCCAATTAGTATAAATTGAAATATTAGAAGACAGGAATAGCGACGTTGAGTTAGTTTCATTTTGGACTCTCAAATGATTTTTTCGAAGGCTCTTTTGTTATGCCTGGTTGCCAGCTATTCGATTTGGGAAATGGGGAATAGTTGTTGTTATTGGCGTGTGTGTGTGTGTGTCCTTTATCCTAATGACGTCAAATGCGCCCCCGCAAGCATGCGCACTTTTAAGGGGTGCAATGACAATCGATAAGTTTATTCGTCGGAAATTTAAATTATTAAGAAATTAACATTCAGTTGTTATTAACAAATTTTATGAATTCTATAAAAGTATAATATTATAATTATATTTAAAAACGAATGCGTAAGTTGCATTTAGTTTTGCTTAGAACTTAACTATAGTTTATCTGATCGGGAAATGATTTAAATATATGTCTTGAGATTTCAAACAAGCTATCTTCAAAATTGTGAGAGATATAAGGTTTTTTCTAAATTAAGGGGGTGGCAACTCTACTATAGTTCATACAGAAGGAAAGACGGACGGACAGACGGACATGTCTATATCAACTCGGCTATTGATGCTGATGAAGAATATATAAACTTTTTATACACTTGAAAAGTGTATATTAATTTTGCCCAGAAATTTTTAAGAAATATTCATTTCCGACCCCATAAACTATATATATTCTTGATCAGGACGACGAGCTGAGTTCAATTCCGTCTGTCCGTCCGTGCGTCTGTCTGTCCGCCTGTCTGTTTCTAAGCGAACTAGTCCCTCAGTTTTCAAGCTATCGAGTTAAAATCTTGCACAGAGTCTCTTTTTACTGCACGCAACTAATATGTCGGAAACGGTTGGATCGGGTGACTATATGATAGTCTTTGTTAAAAAACTTATTTGATTTCCATCGTAGCGTCTCCAATCGTAGTATATATTAGTTTTATATGTTTCCACACAATTCTGAAAAAGTTTATAAAAATCGGATGTCCATAGCATTTAGGTGCCATATAAACGCTTGGTCAAAAAACTACTTCTAGTAAGAAAAACTTTTTTGTTTTCTATCGTAGCGTCCCCAATCTTGGTATATATTAGTTTTATATGCTTTCACATAATGACTATAGCATATAGCTACCATAGGACCGATCGGTCGGAAAATGTGTTTAACTAAGAAAAGTTTTTTTTATGGTATCAAATTTTTATTATCAATAATTTGCCTTAGGGCCGATTTCTCATCTTCCACATAGAACTATTAGTCCCTTAAACTTACAAATAACAGAAAATCTATCTAAAAAGCAGAAAAATATTACTTAATTATGGGTCGAAATAATTGGTCTTAAAATCTGCTCTATCTCCGCCAAAGAAGAAAGGAGATCTCTCACGATTTGAAAAAATGCAATAATACTCTGATAAAACTCTTAAAGGGGCATAACAGCTCTAAAAACGTTCTAAACTAGTTGGAAACATAAAATCTGACTAAGCTTTTCTAACATAATTTTTTTTTTTAATATAAACAAAACTTTCCTAAAACGGGAATAATATATACTAGAATTCAATGCGAAATTTGACCAAAATTAATTAACTTTATTTCTAAACTTTATATAAACACTTTTCTAGTATTTATATATTTAAGGGAGTATTTTTCTAGGACTTAGAAGACTTTTGACTTAACAAGAGCACTAAAATATTACTAAAGGGAGCAGCATCAACAAAATGCATTTAATTTCGCTTTGAGGAAATTAACGACGGGGCGGGCAACGAGTGCCCCACGGACCGCTATGTGTTCATCACTGAATTTGAGGGTTTATATTTAGCAAAGAAAGGGTTTTCGCTTTTTTATATCTCTAAAAAAAGTTGTTTCCCTAAGGGCGAATTTTTAAAAAGTTAAACTCTTTTTATGAGTGTATATGTT
The DNA here is from genome assembly GCA_018904225.1 of Lordiphosa mommai. NCBI lineage: Eukaryota > Metazoa > Arthropoda > Insecta > Diptera > Drosophilidae > Lordiphosa > Lordiphosa mommai. Next base: position 267,148 of record JAEIFT010000255.1, on the reverse strand, counting down.
GCTATTTTACCAGTTCAAATCTGTATTTTGAATAATCATAAAACAGTCAAATAAATAATTAGTACTAATCGTTCCGGTTTTACCGTTCGGAATGGTTCCGATTTTTTTCGGTTCCTATTCAGAGGTGTCACGGCAATCTTTTCCAACCAAATTCCAACACAAAACCAATTCTCGGTGTCCTGGAAATCTCTTTTGGTTGGTTTTAAATCTCTCGTGTTTTGAGTAGAGATTTGACAAAATACACCACCCAAACAGTAATTTTGGATATGTAAACAAGATTATTTTTCTGGATAAGTTGCATTAAATAAATTGAATATTTAATTTGATTTAATAATGCCATACCAACGAATACCAGATTGTTACTCAAAAACCTTTTTTAAGTTTTGCATCTAATTTTTGAAGAAAATTAACTAAATTTCAATTTAAATTTAAATATGAATCTAAAAACATAAATGACTTAAATCAAATTTCAATTGAACTTCAAATTAACTCATAACTTAAAAATGGGAAATTTTACTTGAAAGAGACGTATCCCTGTTTGATGAGAGGGACCATTGCTCCAGGAGTGCTGTGTCATTATGATGCCTAGACCTGGAAAATTTATATGCACGACAATATTTTGTACTTAAGAATGTTTTTGGACTTTCATAAAACAGTTCTCTACTGTTGGACGTAAGTTTAAAATGCGTCTAGTTTTAATAGTCAAAGAAATAGAAAAAAGGGTAGCAAACATAGATCTTAAGGAATGATCTTTAGTGCAGACTTAGAAAAAAAATTTTCGCAATTTTGTAAAGAGTGTTTCTTGATTTGCATTAACCTTATGAATTCCCAATTAAAACATTACCAATATTTATTCGTCAAAATTTAATTTTCAATCATAACGAGCATATTCGAAGGGATATGCCCTAAAACGGATTTTAGCCTTCATGGTCATCTTGGCCCGACGACGAAATCTTATATAATATTGTTGATTCAATTCCGAGTAGTAATTGGTGGGCAAAAACTGGGTCCAATTCTGATCCGATTCGTTGGGTCGCTCCAGAAACTGAAACGGCAGAACTTCAGTGGCAGCTGTCACCATTCGACTTAGATTTGAGGTCATCAGCAAATGCCATACAAAAAACCTCAACAACTTGGCCATTTGAAAATGGTGTTAAGTGGTTAACAGTTTAAAGAAACAACCAATACCGTGTTCTCCTTGGCTATGCAAAACCAAATTGGGAGGGCACTCGCTGTCCCAACAAATGGGCTGATCAGCACTTTTTTGAAAACTTCGTTGCATTTTTTATTGGGGTTTTGCTATAAAGTTGCTAACCATCGATCGTTTGGCCAACAGTCCCTCATCAGGTGTCACTTCAGCAGCAAGTAAAAAGTTTCTAGAATACCTTCGTCATGGCTTTCAACATGGGTCACCTTCTCATTGCTACCGTTCTGGCTGTTGTTGCTGCCGGTGAGACGATTCAATTGCAGCCAACACAAGGCATTCTCATTCCAGCTCCTTTGGCCGAGAATATTCGTGTGTCGAGAGCTGCTTATGGCGGCGGCTATGGAGCTGCTCCTGCGGCAGCTTACTCTGCCCCAGCTGCTCCTGCTTATTCCGCGCCTGCTGCTCCCGCTTATTCCGCTCCTGCTGCTCCTGCCTACTCTGCTCCAGCTGCTCCTGCCTACTCCGCTCCTGCTGCTCCTGCCTATTCCGCTCCTGCTGCTCCGGCTTACTCTGCTCCAGCTGCTCCTGCTTACTCTGCTCCCGCTGCTCCTGCCTACCCTGCTCCCGCTTCGATTCCATCACCGCCTTGCCCCAAGAACTACCTGTTCAGCTGCCAGCCCTCCCTACAGCCTGTGCCCTGCTCGGCCCCAGCCCCAGCCCAATCTTATGGCTCGTCGGGCTCCTACTCTCAGTATGTTCCACAATATGCTGTGCCTATGGTTCGGGAATTCTTGTAAGGGCAATACGATCTTGGTTAACTAAAACACTGTCAATAAACCGAAAATTATGAAAAAATGGATTTATGTTTTGTATTTGAATGATTTCTTATTTTTTTGTTTTCAAACTTTTTTAGGAAAAGCGATTCTTCTTCCATGAAGTCAAAGATATCGAGGTTTGAATGACCTTATGTTAATATAAAAATCCAAACATATGGAAGACTTAATGTACCGTTACCATATAATAATATATTACCATACAATGCAATGTGCTATCTCATATAAAAAAAATTTAGGTGGGTCCTTCCAAAAGGAAAGCATTAAATGTTTTTTACTTCTACCCTACTTCTAAGATTCGGACACGATGTGATCATCTGAACCCGCTTAGAAGCAGTCTAAGCCACAGGCTTACAAGGTCTTGGACTATAAAATTTAGCAAACTTTTCTAAAGTATTGTTTGGCGCTAAATTCTAATCAATTGTCCGTTTTTTTTTGTTCCTCTTGTTTAAGGGGGTCTTCTACCTTTGCACATGGTTTTTTGAGTGTTTTTTTTTTTTAATTCTGGAGAGAAAACCATATGAGCTTTTCATTGGTTGGTTTTTTGTTGTGTCTTATTTATTAATTCAATAAAAAAGAATGTTGGAATTCGAGGGCTGTTCAACAAGTTATCGGCCGGCCAATTCAGGTCTCAAAAAAAGGTGCAGAGGTGGTAGTCATGAATCCGGGAGGTAAAAATAATAGTAAAAAAATGGAAGCAACATGGCTGATCAAAATTGGTTTAGTAGAACTGGCCCAATCATAGCTACCAGGTCGAAAAAACGTGATTTCTAGAAAAACGCGCTTATAGTTTTGAGCAACGTAAAATATGTATACTCACTTTAGCAAGATCATTGCTCCAGTAAAAAGGGCTATATCTTCTAAACTATTTTGAATTTTATAATATGGTTTGAAGGGGAATGTCCAAGCTATAACAGTAATGAAAAATAAAAAATCGAAGGTAGAAACTTATACAACACGTTTACAACTTTAAGTCCTATGGCCGCATTAAGTAATTTATATAAACCAGATTAACTTTTTTGTAAACTGCTTTAACACTTTCATGACCGAATTAAAGTGGGCGACTTAAAAAATATTTAAGTTATTCTTTTATAAATATGGTCACAAAAGTTGGGTGATATTCTTTCCGGATAAATCTACAGCCAAGTCTCACAAACTATGCGCATCATGAACCCTTCCGTAACCTTTGCCAATCTCTACACAATCTTCTTTGTTAGATATAAGAAACAATTTATTGTCCTTTCTTAGGCAATTTGTTAAGCCTAACAGTACTTTGTTTAACTAGTATAAAAAATAGATAAATAGATAAGTAGATAAATAGATAAATAGATAAATAGATATTTCAAGATATCTTATATCTGCCATAGAATCGATCAGTCGGAAATTAGGTCTTATTTAGAATAACTTTTGTTTTTTCAGTGATTGCATTAAATGACAACATATCTTCCTGTAGAAGAAGTGTACAGACAGGGTCATTATATGATAAGCAGGGTTTGTCATCGTCTGCATACATCAATGTCCGACTATAAATCAATGTTTGCGAAATATAGTTTATAAACAAAATAAAATGATGCGGACCAAGGTGACTTCCTTGAGGAACACCAGAAGTTACGGGTATAGATTTTGAAAGTGCTGTTCTAAACACGGCACGCTGAAGAAGATAAGAGCCGATTCAGGACAACTGAGTGGGAGGAAAACCAAGAAGTGATAGTTCATGTAAAAGAAGTTGATGATTGGCAGATCCAAATGCCTTACTGAAATCAGTATATATAACATCAGTTTGATGACCACAAAGAAAAACCGAGTTGTCTAAGCATGTGAATTCAAGATAGTTGCTTGTTGCAGAACGTTTAGCGACAAATCCGTGCTGAGACTGACTGACTGGCATGCATAAATGCTGTAACTGCTTGATAATAATCATTTCAAACAGCTTTGGAATTGCATACAATTTGTATATTCCTCTAAGGTTGGCAATGCGGGCTTTTGATCCCTTTTTATGGATAGGAATAAAGAGGGACTAGTTTCAAAAACCTCGAGATTTAGGAAAGGATTAAGTAGAGTAAGGAGAGGTTGAAGGAGGCATTCATTCATCTTAATATACAACTTGCAACATTGTCTGGTCCAGTATCGAATGAAGGCTCAAGTGAATTCAGATGAGATAAAAGACGATTCTCATCTATGTACATTGTTCATGTCCGGGATGCATTAAGACTCATTCAATAGAATGTGATATGTAGGTTGGTTATAATATTTATCAGACGAGTAACAGATTTAAAAAAAGGGGAAAAAGATTGGCAATATCGGGAACGGTGTCGGCAATTTATATTAAGAGTCAGAAAATGAGGAAATTCGGATTTATTACGTTTTGAATTTACGAAGAAGTAGAAGGCCCTGGGATCTCTTAGGAAATTAATTCTGACTCATAATAAATAGCTATTGCAGCATTGGGTGTTAAGCAGATCAAATTTAAACTAGTCCCTCAGTTTTAAAGCTATCGATCTGAAATCGGGAATAAAATCACATAAATATAATTATAACAGAAAAATATCTATACTTTTTCCAAACTACTAATGTCAATTTTAATTTAAGTCAATACTAATTTCAAACATACATTTGCAAAACTGCACGATACCCTTTTTAACCATTTAATGTGTACAGGGTATTCAAATCTTCCTCTTATAATCTTCTGGTCGAAAGAGATTTTTTTAATAGATAATAAATTTCCCAATGAACGAAAAATTAAAATTATTAATAATTAAAAATAATTTTGTAGGTTTACATATTTTGTCATAACTTCTGTAATCCTATGAAGGATAAACAACCGAAAATTTGAAAATTATTTTTGAAAAATGGTAGAAAGTTCGGTCTACCTTTGTAGATTTGTAAGTGTTGTTCTGATTTTGTTATTTCTTAAAAGTTTGTTGACGACTATTTCAAAGTCACTTCGCAGTTGCAAGACCCAAAAAATAAGTGTTTTAATAACTTTTGATAGAAAGGGTTTTTATTAAGCAAATACAGGTAATAATAATTCAGATAGTATTTTCTATTACGTTATTAATGACACTTGTTCCTGTGAACGATCTTCGTTAAGACTTCGTTCCATTCGTTTTTAGTCCAAGGTCCCGAGTTCGATTTCCAGACAAGGTTATGTTTGTTAACTACAAAAATGTTTAAATTTTTTTGCATTTCAGAACGGCTAATGGGTATGCAATGACCATTAATAATATTACAAAAGATTTAAAATTCTGCCGGCCTATTCTAATTGATTTTTTACAGAGGCCTGAACCGGAACCGGATATATAAAGAACCGACTAAAACTCAGAACCAAAACCGCAACCGTTATTTTTTTTTATTTTTTGAGAACCGGTTTTTCGGAACCTTTATTTTTGGAACCGAAATGACCGAAGAGAACCGAAACATTGTACCGGTACTGTTTCGGTACCGAGTTGTTTTTTGTTATTTCAATTTAATTGCTTCAATCAAGGATTTCTTCACGGTAAAACGCTTACAAAATTAATCAAATGTACTTAACCCTTCGGTTAGGTTAACAAAAATTTAAAAATGCAAGGTTAAGGGACCATTTGGTATATACTGAAACTTTTAAACCAAATAAACAATTTCATCTTAGTTTTTGCATCTATTGTGGTTCAAAAATTTCCAAATATTATTTATTTATTCTTTATTAAACACAGTTAATGTAAAAACTAGCTGTGGGATTTTCATTTTTGTGCATATACTAAGGAAACGAATTAATAATTAGACCAAATGGGCTTGACCTTATAGCAGGGTTAAATTGTGATCGTTAAAGTTATCTGCATAAAAAAAGTTAATAAAAAGTTATTTTTGCTCTTACAGTTACACAGGTATTATTATGACATTTGTTTTCGGGGTAAAGTTTATTATGTTTAATTTTCCTTCTATATAACTACATTCTGATGATGATGCAACTTTTCTATTACATCTTCGGTTTAAAGGATTTTTAAATTATACCGGTACATACCGGTATACCAAAATAAAATTCAAGGTACCAATACGAAACCGAATAACGAAATAATCTAGAACAAAAACATAAGTTGGTACGTACCAGAACGGGAACCGGAACTGAAATTCGATTCGATTTGATACCCTGATTTTTTATTTTGTGTGATTTTTTATTTTGTAACAAAAAATTCATTTTCGTCTTAAAAATATCATTTTGATATGTGCGAAATATCAGTTTGATATTTTCGAACAGGTCAATTTCAAGTGTATCATATCGGTTATTTATTGATATGAGAAAATAAAATATTGAACCCCAGATCATATACATTTTTATACACTTGAAAAGTGTATATTAATTTTGCCCAAAAGTTTGTAACTCATAGAAATATTCATTTGCGACCACATAAACTATATATATTCTTGATCAGGACGACGAGATGAGTTCAATTTCGCAGTATTCATTTGCGACCACATAAACTATATATATTCTTGATCAGGACGACGAGATGAGTTCAATTTCGTCCGTCCGTCTGTCTGTTTCTACGCAAACTAGTCCCTCAGTTTTAAAGCTATCGAGCTGAAATTTTGCACAGAGTCTTCTTTTTACTGCAGGCAACTAATATGTCAGAACCGGCCGGATCGGATGACTATATCATATAGCTGCCATAGGAACGATCAGTCAAAAAACGAGTTCTAGTTAGAACAACTTTTTTGTTTTCCATCGTAGCGTCACTAATCTTCGTATATGTTAGTTTTATATGCTTCCACATAATTCTGGAAAAATTTATCAAAGTTGGATCACTATAGCATATAGCTGCCATAGAAACGAACGGTCATAAAACTTCTTCTAGTGAAAAAAACTTTTTTATTTTCCATAGTAGCGTCACTAATCTTGGTATATGCCAGTTTTATATGCTTTCACATAACACAGGAAAAATTTATCAAAATCGGATGACTGTATTATATAGATCCCATAGAAACGGTCGGTCAAAAAACTACTTCTAGTGAGAAAAATTTTTTTGTTTTCTATCGTAGCGTTCCCAATCTTGGTATATATTAGTTTTATAAGCTTTCACATAATTTTGGCAAAATTGATCAAAATCGGATTACTTTAGCATATAGTTGCTATAGGACCGATCGGTCGGAAAATGTGTTTTACTAAGAAAAGTTTTTTTTTATGGTATCAAATTTTTATTATCAATGATTTAAAAGTATTAAATAGCTGATATCTATATCCTATATATATTTTACCGGTTAAGTCAGTTGGAGTAAAGTTTTTCAAGTGTATTAAAACTTCGGCACAGTCGAAGTTAGCTTTGCCTTCTCGTTTTTCTTTGTAGTGACAAACATTTCCGAAACACCTCTTGTACCAGATTGAAACAAACCTTAACCTCTATATATTCAAATCGAACATCGCTTAACAAATTGCACACTTCAAAAAAGTGCAAAGTGAAAAGGCCTAAATGATATATGATACGATGATACATAATATGTATTACATATGATATATAACTAGTGAAAACCTTAAGAACCTCATTAAATATACCTAAGTTGATAAAGATAAGAAGGTACAACGATATTTAGAAACTCTTCCAAAACACAGACACAAAGATGTGTCTCTTTCCACCCAAAATAATTAATATAAATTATATTTCTGTTTATTCACAAAATTCTGATAAGTCCATTGTTCTCTCTCAATAACCACTAACAGTTCCAGCACCACATGGAACTGTTTTAAGTACCGGCTCACAGGAGAATACATAATTCTGAGGACAAGCAGGAGCTGGTATGTTGCTTTGCTGCTGCTTGGGAGTACCATACTTGGATTGATTTCCTGGTTCCTCTTCATAGCTTCGTGCAAATCCAAATCCACCGCCAAAGTTACCTCCAAAACCTCCACTAAAACCACGAGAAGGTCCAAATCGTCCCCCTCGGGAGGGACCGCCAAAGGGAGGACCACCAAAGGGAGGACCTCCAAAGGGAGAACCTCCAAAGGGAGGACCCCCAAAGGGTGGTCCCCCAAATCCACTGAAGTTGTTCTCCACTACGACTTCCTGCACAATTTGCTGTTGGCGTGGCTGACGCTTGAGCTCAAATTCTGAGCTGTCCAAAAGCATTTGGGGTGTATAGAGACGAACGGGTATAAAATGAAATAGAGGTAGTCCTCTTACACAGCGAGTGCATCCCTCTTGACAATTCACAAAACTTCCCCAACAAGCGAAGAGGAAAATAAGATACTTCCACATATTTTGATTTAATCTTCAAGCGATGTTAACTGAGACTGAGCCAAAAACTGGATTTGGTCACTTGGTATTTATCAACTCTTAGCTTTGAAATTGCAGCGCAAAGCGGAAACAGAATTAAAGTCAAAACAAACGATTGCTCCAAGGTAACATTTCCCCACAACTGGGTTAGTTGGTCGCCTCATTTCTCAAAGAGTTGGAGTTAACAAGTGGAGATATAATTCCCATTTAGAGCCCACCCACATCCTAACCATGCACAGGTCAAGTCATTTCTAATCTTGGGGGTAACTTTATGTAGGTTCAGAAACCTTATGCATACCTACCTGAACCCCAAGGTCAGCAATAAATTGTGGCATTGAGTAGGCTGTCCAATCAACCATTGGATTGGGTATTAAAGTATCGTATTACCCGGCAATTTGTACTTGCATTTTCTGCTTTTCCGTTTCGATTGTCGATTTGGGTCGTCGGATGTGTTGCAAAATTTATTTTTAATATAAGGGTTCAGAGACCCCGCTTCAAACTGAGCAAACATGGAGAAATTCAGCTTACTAGAAATTTTTTGATTTGCTGATCTTATGATTTGTAGGTGTATAATTTTTTTTATTTTTATTTGCAGACCTGGCAAAATTTTAGTAGTAGTATAGCAGGTTATTATTCGAAGAATAAACAAAAAGTGTATAAACATTTATGAAAATATATAAAATTTTTGTTGGTAGTCCAGATAAGCTTAAAAATAATTAATTTAACGTAATCGAATAAAATGAATTAAGATTTGTCATGATTTTGCCCGGGTTCTAACTTTAAAAGATATATTTAAATAAACAAGTGTTCAATTAGGATAAAAATGCATACATATAGGGAAATTTAATTGAAAAAATAAAATAACCAATCTTACGAGAAGCAGGCAACGGTATAAAGAAATTACAACCTGCATATGAAACACCTGGGGCATTATTTTACTTTGATTGACCTCGAATTATAGAGAATTTTCATGCACAATATTTGTATCGGTCAGCAATTGTTCCGTTACAATCAAACTTTATTTTTTTTTAGAAAATCCATAAAATTGTTTTATTTTAAATCAAACAAGGGCGATATACCTGCTACTTAGGGGAAGAAGTATTTTACAGCCTTTACATTTATGATAAGAGTCCTATCAATTAACAAATAACTTTAACATTAACCACTGAATATTTTTATAACCGTTACTCCAAAAGTAAAAATGGGTATACTTAGTTCGTGCAAATTTATGTAACAGGCAGAAGGAAGCATCTCCAACCCCATAAAGTATAGCCGAGTCGACATAGACATGTCCATCTGTCCGTACGTCCGACTGTATATACACCTAGATCTCAGAGACTATAAGAGCTAGAGCTACAATTTTTTCAGTTTGTTTCAATATTTTGACACGCCCCCTGCAATATGAAAAAACCACATATCACCCACAGTTTTGAAGATGAAATGTTCGTACCTTCTAGACATACATTAATTATCGATCCACCTCACATCATTTCCCGATCAGATGAATAACAGTAGAGTTGCCACCCCCGCAATTTGGAAAAGACCCCATATCTCCCACAATTTTGAAAAAAGATTGTTTGAACCATTTAGACAAATATTTTAATCATCATTACTTATCGATACACCATACACCGTTTAACGATCAGATGAACTATAGTCAAGTTCTACTCAAATCAAATAATTACGCTGGGCATTTTGTGATTTAACAATATATTTCTAAATAAACCCTTTATTGAGTAACGGGTATATCGAAGTCAGGCAGAGCCGACTTTAACTTGAGCTCTCCGCCATATGTTATCCGATCGTCATGAAAAATTTAACAGATTTTAAGTAATGGTTATATAATTGCTATAAAATTGTAGGGGTTAACACTTTTGATTGATAGATTATAAATAAAGTAATTGTTGAAGAACTTCAGGGAAGATATTAAAAAAATTATTCTACTTAGTTTTTTTTTGCAAACAGAACCAGCATCTTTTATGGACAATGAGTACGATTTGCAAGCTCACAGTCAGAGACTTGCTTTGGCTTATAAGCAGGGACTCAATAGAAGAGGCAGAAGGTTTGATTACCTTTTCCCTCTTTGCCTTATTAATACAATATACTTTTTGGTAAACTATTTTGATAATAAATTTCTGTATAAGTCAAGAGAAATAAAACAAGAATTTGTTTTTGGATTTTTTAAATTTGTAATTTGCAATAAATATTTTTTTGTACATTTTTTGGTTAGCAAAGATTTTTTTTCTCAGCAATCAAGTTCAAGTTCCAGGGTTGAAGATCAAGCGAAGAGACCTGCTGTCTCTTTTTAGTACTGGTAGCCATAGGTCTGGGGCATATAGGCGGCTCCATAGAGCTGCTGGTGGTGCTGGGGGACACCATAGTTGGGGGCAACATAGGTGGCCACTGGCGAAGAGTATGCACCGGCGGATCCGTAGCTGGGAGCTGGAGCACTGCATGGCACTGGAGCCAAGTTGGGCTGGCAGCTGAACAGGTAGTTCTTAGGGCATGGTGGAGCTGGGATGCTGGAGGCGCCATAGCCGCCAGAGCTGCCGCCATAGGCAGACTTACGGAAGCGGGTCAAATCTCCATAACCTTGACCAGTGACACCCTCGGCATCGGACTCTTGCTGAGCCGCGGCTCCTACAGCGCTGGAGCTGGTGATGGCAGCTGATCCTCCATTGGTTGGTGTGGCCAGGGCGGTGGCGGCGATGGCGATGAGAGCGAAGCACACAAAGGATTTCATCTTGGTGATTTTAAAGATTTGTAGCTGGATTGGAGCTGGTTGTAGTTGCCAAAGGTGACTGATGCCATTTCCAGCCGCTGGTGTAGTTTTTATAGCTAATCATTTTGCCAAGTTAGCAAAAGTCGCTTAAACTATAAATCATCAGTCTGCCGATTTAGTTCTTTGCTTTTGCCCTCTCAGCCCTAATGGAAAAAAAATTGTTGACTTGGTTATAAATTCAGCGTAAGCTGGGGTCATCATGAACACTGAGTTTTTTTTATTATTGTTTTTTTAAATTATGCGAAATACGTTTAGGTTGACAAAAATGTTTTAAAATTGGGTGCAAATAAATGCAAAAATGGGTGGGCGACAATGTGTTTAGTAGGTATATGGCCTGGTTTTAAAATATTTCGAAATTCATTCCAAATCAGCAGCTAGCAACTCGTATTTACAAGAGTCTTATTATGTTATGTTATATATGTTTTTTTTTATTATGGTTGTTTTGTAAAGGCTTCTAAACCACTGAATTGATCTTTATGAAACTTTTACTGTATGTTCATGTCGATCAGGAAACAGTCATAGGCTATATCCCAAGTCTGTGAACCGGTTTCGAACCCTCTCAGCCATATCTTAAAAGTCATTTAAGCTACGAACTTACAACTTGGAGTGTGGGATAGTTATATTAAGACTGATATTTCACTGGTTCAAGACTGGTTCCAAGCCCGCTGAACCGGTTCAAAAGATGTTTAGAACCATATTGCAGACGTCATTATATCTATGAATATATAACTTGGAGTTTAAGATAAATACAATAATATAAAAAAACCGAAACTCGACATCAATTACCCCATGAAAACATATACATACCGCGGTTTTGAACAAAAGTTTTTTTCTTGATTTTTTAAACAATTTTAAAATTTGGAAAAAATCAAATAAAATTCTTTACTTAATAATACGACATACTAAATTCTTGCTGAAGTTTATATTAAATTTTTTCAAAGATTTAACCACCATTTTGAAGACAAAATTTGACCAAAAATGTGAAATTATGTCAAATTTACTAACCAAAATCTGGTCACGGGTCACTCAGGGACCGTAAATACCGATTATTTTTAATTTTTTCTTCAAAAAAATCATTCACTTATAATTACTCTATGAGAGTGAGAAATACACCAATTAAATCCCAGCTGGTTGATCTGTCCATTTGCACCATGATTTACAAATCTTCGACTTATTTTGATAACACTCAAAAATAACGATTAATGTTTAACATTATTTAAATACTTAAAAAATAACTATTTATTTTTTTGAGCATATAAATAAAAATCTCATTAAGAGTTATTAATTGATTTTAAATTAAAACTTACGAATTACCGATTATTTATGGAACAAAAAATAAAAATCATTAATAAGAGTTATTTAAAGACTTTTAAATATAACTATTTGAAATAACTTTTATTCTTTGAGCACTAATAAAAAATAAATAATAAGAGTTATTTAATGATTTTAAAATTAAGCTTACAAATCAAATTTGAATCAAATCATTATTACGAATTTACTTAGGCGAGAGGTAGGTTAGTTAAAACTATAATACTAAAAGACTGTTGAGGTTTAGCCGGCTCGAGGTCAAAAGAAACAAATTAAGTTTGTTAATGTTTTTTCGATATATTTCGGCTGCGCATCGGCAACCGTCTTCAGGGACAATTTTGTTACACGTCTGTACCGTCTGACGTGGAGTTCGTTACTGACGTCCACGTGTTTCTCTTGACCTCGAGCCGGCTAAACATCAACAGTTTACAATTTAGAAAGGTCGCTAAATATCAACTTTTATAATACTAAAATATTTACAAAATGTTTCGATCAAAATTTGTTTTCTTAAATGTTGGCTTGGGTAGTTTCTACACCTTCAGTTTATACCCTAATGCAACAATGCCCACAAATATCCCCATATAAATGCCGTTATTTGAAAATGATTTTTATTTTGAGCGAAAAAATAAAAATCATTTGATAATTTTTTTAGATTTTTATTTATTTTTATCAAAAAATAATCGTAATTTTTCAATTTTTATTTAAATATCATTAAATAACTCTTATATTAGATTTTTATTTTTTTACTTAAAAATTAAGCAAGATTTTAAAATCATTAAATAACTCTTATTTGTGATTTTTATTTTAATGCTCAAAAAATAATAGTTATTTCATGTGTTATATTTAAAAATCCTTAAATAAATCTAATTTATGATTTTTTTTTCCATAATTAATCAATATTTCTTAAGTTTTATTTTAAAATCCATAAAAACTCTTATTTTAGATTTTTTATATTTATACCCAAAAAATAATCGTTATTTCTTGAAATTTAATTAATTAATTATTTGAAATAAATTATAATCGTTACGGTCCCTGAATTAAACATGTAATTCCTATGACAGCTATATAATATAAATGTGTCCGATCAGGCTGATGTAGACATTTTTGTGAAGCCAATTAAATATAACACACGTTAAACAATAGAAGGCTAACATGGGCTACGCCGATGATTTAAACACCCTTGCAGTTTTTGAAGGTGCTACCATTGATAACAAAAAAGTTTTTCCCACTAGAACTAGTTTTTAGACCGATCGTTCCTATGGCAGCTATATGCTATACTCATCCGATTTTGATAAATTTTCCCACAAATGTGCAGCCTATATGTATTTTAGGACCTTATGGAGTTTGGTTAAGATAGATTTAAAATTGAGGGAGGATATAGCATAGAAACAGATTGACAGACGTTACATCTTGACTATTTTAACGTAAGACGTTACATCGCGACTACCCACTGCAATGGTATAAAAATAGAAGGCAAACATCGATTTTGACGATGTTTAAATACCCTTGAAGTTTTTTAAGACGCTACCATTGATAACTTAATAGTTTTTCTCACTAGAACTAGATTTTAGACCGATGGTTCCTATGGAGGCAATAGTCATCCGATCAATACGATACAATACGATTTAATTTTAGGTACACAGGCCACCCGCATAGTTGTAGTATCCAGTGCACCACATCCAACCAACTGTCTTAGCGATTAGCAATGGACCCCTAGCCCTAGCTCTTTTGGGTCAGCCAGCCCAATCCCATAATTCTCTAATCCAGCTGCCGATCGCAGTGCCTGTATTTTGGTTTTTTTTTTTTCCGTCTCCCCACTCCCAATTGAATATAAATTTCAAAACTATAACAACAAATGAAAAGATACTCAAATTTTTGGTAAATGTTTAGTATGTAACCCCTACGTCCAAATAATTTTTTTTAAAAGGCTTCGACGGACCGAGAATTATCAAGAATTATCGTGCAGAAACTATTTCCCGGAAAGACATGGTTCTTTTTTAATTGAATTTTAAAGTTTGCGTTTTTGCCCATACAGAATATATGTTGATCACATATGCTTTCAGAATATAATTTCTATTGGGTATTAGTGAAAATGAACGTGTGTACTGGGTGCAAGCATGGTAAAATTATATAAGGTAGAGTCATCAGAAATTCACGATGCGAGAGGGGTGCCAGAACCAATGTCAACAGGGCACAACGCCTGCTTAGGTGTATCAAATAATACCTTCAACATTGACATTTGCTTTGCTACTGACTGTTTTCACCATTCGACTGGCACCCCAAAAAAGGGAGAGCCTACTTTACTGACCTCACCTTATATAATTCCACCATGGGTGAAAGTATAATTGTACTTCCTTTTTGGAAATGAGCACAGTCGAATTGATCCAATTTTTATGGCAACATAATGTCATTCTTTTAAACGTCTTTATGATCCAATGAAGGAAAATTTAATTAATGAAGATGTCCATTTCTCGAAGGTAAGCTAATAATACACTAAAGACGAAAACAAAGTGTAGGATTGCGCCGCAGGAAAAAAATTTAAAAAAAATCGCGCGATTTCATTACACACATTAACACACAATAAATAAAAAAAAGGTAAATATCAAACTAATAAAAAATGCTCAGTAAATTCATATTTAAAATCAAACCAAATTTGAAAAGCATATTCGATCAACATATATTTTGTATGGGCAAAAACGCAAACTTTAAAGTTCAATTAAAAAAGAACCATGTCTTTCCGGGAAATAGTTTCTGCACGATAGTTCTTGATAATTCGCGGTCCATCGAAGCCTTTTTAAAAAAAAATATTTGTTCGTAAGGGTTACATACTAAACATTTACCAAATTTTTCTCTGAACATTCTTACACAGGGAGAAAAGCAAGATATAACACCCCACACGATTACAAGTCATAGACATCGATGCCATACTCACTGCACAAGTGCGAGTGGCGTTAAGCTACTGGCGAATGTGGCGGGCGGATGTTAAGGCTCCTATCACTTGTGCAGTTGAACGCTCAGCATACGCCAAACATATTATGACGAGCACTAATTACGATTAGTTTAAGAATTTTAACTGATTTAGGGCCGATTTCTTCCGATCACCGATCACCTAAATATCAATAACAAATAACAGAACACCTATTAAGAAGATGAGAAATCGACGTTTGTGATTATACAATCAACAGCCAAGACGAATTAGCCCTGTCCGTGCATATGTCCGCCTGTCCGGATTGACTACTAGAGCTCAAAGACTAGACTCGTATTGTCAGTACGCAGATCAAGCTTGCTTAAATTATAAATTATATTCCTAATATCTTTCATCTGTGAAATTTTCAGTAAAATCGGATAATATATATAAAATATCAACTTTTGTCAAATAATTATTTGGAATCACTGCGCACTCTGTCGGCCAACTTAATGCAACATTTTATGTTATGGTAATATTAACATTTTGCGATTTAATAATGGCTTTTAAAAAATCCTTTCCCTGACTAACGAGTATATTGTAATCAAAAAGATCGAATAATAAATAGCGGAAATATAAAAAAGTCAAATTTTTTTTGTTTATTTAGGGTCACAATGCGCCCAGTCGGTCATCTGAATGCTAATCTTTACATTTGATGTTAAAATTAACATCACATTTTTGTGTTAACATAACATGTTTATGTTTTCTGTTAAGACTAACATTTTATGTTAATAGTAACATTTTGTGATTTAATAAAAGATTTTTAAATGATTCTTTTATCTGAGTATCGGGTATATCTAAGTCAAGCAGGGCCGACCTTAACCTGCGCTCAGTTTAAATTTCTCTTTACTATTTCTGAATTCTAGATACTTCAGTATCATTGTGTAAATGCGAACTAAGTCTATGAAGTACTAATGATATGATTACCTTTATTGACAATCTTTTAAAAAAACATTTCCCACTTTAGAACTTATTTTGTATAATTATAAATATGTTTAGTATTAAAAAACGAGTAAGAAAGTCGGTCAAGCCTGTACTGTAATAAGAGTCATTCTTTTTGAAACCGAACGGACTTTATATTTTTATTGTTTAATTTAATAAATATATAAAATATTTCTAATTTCAGAGCGAAATTTAATATAAATCAAGAAACTTAATTTTTTAAATTTATAATACTTACCATTTTAAGAAGGATTTTTTGGGAGGATTTTTTTAAGACTTCAAAATCCTTTACATTTAATAAGAGGAATAGAATATTTACGAAAGAAAAGTTTTTCCACCGTTTTACAAATTTGTATCAATCAGGCCTGTTCCGGTTTTCACTTTTGACAAAATTTGACGAATTCGAATGTGGTACATGAGTACAAAATTTAATGAGTTAATGGGCATTAAGCGACGTGGCTTGGCACCGGGACGTGGCTTGAAACGGTTTATTTCTGTTAACGGTATTATTCCCTGATTTAAATTTGACCAGCGTGTGTTGTTTTTAATTATTTTTACAAAAATGTCGACCTCAGCCAGATCCGAAACCCATGTTATATAGCTGTCATGGGAATGATATGTAAAATTGCATTTGGTTATGTAGAAAATTTTACCAAAACATGAAACGGACAGATGGACATGGACATATATCGACTCGGCTGTTAATGCTGATCAAGAATATATATATTTTATACGGTCGGAGGTGATTCCTTCTGCATTTGCACAAGCTCAATATAATTAGCTTCCTATTAAATTTTATTAACTTCCTTAGCTACCAATGATAAGCTTATGGTCATTTTAAAGCTACAAGTCATTTAAGGCAGTCATTTAATAAAAAAAAATTATTAAACACAACTCTTAATTTTACAAAGTTTAATTGAGAGAAAGAGCCTTAAACGTCTCATAAACTTAAAAATTTAAATATAAATCTGAACTGCTTCATAGGATTATTTTCAGGGTGTCAAACCGGAACCCAAACCGGAACCGTATACTGAAAAGAACCGATTAAAACTCAGCACCAGAACCGTAACCGGAACCGTTTATATTTATTTTTTGAGAACCGGTATTTCGAAACCTTTATTATTGGAACCGAATCATTGTACCGGTATAGTTTCGGTTCTGAGTATTTTTTTTATTTCAATTTTACTGCTTCAATCAGGGATTTCATCATGGTAAAACGCTTACAAAATTAAGAAAATGTACTTAACCCTTCTGTTAGGATAGCAAAAACCCTAATGTTAGATAGGGACCATCTGGTATATACTGAAATTTTCATTTTGGTACAATAATTTCCAAATATATTAAATTTATCCGTTATTCAACACAGATAATGTAAAAACTAGTTGTGGAATTTTCCTTTTTTTTCATTTTAAAAGGAAACGAATTAATAATTGGACCAAATGGGCTTAACCTAACAGCAAGGTTAAATTGTGATCGGTAAAGTTATATTCATACAGTTTATTTAAAATTCCATCAGATATCAAAAGTTCTTCTTCCTCTTCCAGTTACACAAGTAAGATAAGCACATTTGGTTTCTGAGTGAAGTTTATTATGATTAATTTTCCATCTATATAACTTCATTCTGTTTTTTATATTTTCGGTTTAAAGGATTTTTAAATTATACCGGTTACCGGTACGTACCGAAATAAAAACCAAGGTACCGGTACGGAATACCGAAACATTAGATTCGGTACGTACCAGAACCGGAACCGAAACCGAATTTCGATTCGCTTTAATTTTCTGTTTATTTCGCTTTACTTATTACTCAAGGCAAGAAAATATGATTTTTTCTCCATGATATTTAGGTACTCTTGATTCGAAATCTGTTGATGAATGGAGTAACGCTTTAAGTGGCAAGCAGACAGACTGTTAAGTGTATATTCGCCACATAGTGCAAAATATCACCACATCATGCAAAATACACATTTTTTGCTGTATCTTGGAAAATGAGGGCAATGTAACAAAACTGAAAACATATTCGAATTCATGACAACCCAAATACTATAGAAATGTGGATGGCTTGCTTGGAGGTTGTAACGTGTTGCCTTGTGGTTTTTTATGACTTATTTATGCGTTATCTCAAATATTTTTATATTCAACAGCATTAAAACTGGAGATACATTGTAATAAACGCTAGGATGTCTAAATATTCAGTTGCAAAGATCAAGGTTAATTAATCAAATCTTAAGGTTTTCATCTGACTAATCAGCAAAATAGATCCAATAGTTTTATCATTCTATTTTAAGTGTACATATTAAGATGATTTCATATGGCATGTTGGCATTGGCGCTGTTTTTGAGGCCACGCATGCGGTTGCAAGTGCCACATCGCCCCAGCACCAGTTTCTATATTCAAACAAGAAAGAGATAGAGAGAGAGAGAGAGGGGGCAGACTCTGCTAGGGCAGATGTTCCTGCAGCCGTTGTTGTTTATGTTCTGTTAAATTTTTTATTATCCCATATTTTCACTCACTCAATTGAGCAAACAGCAGCATCGACAAAGTCGGCGCCCTCGCTTCGGCTTCTGAGAAAATCTTTGTGGGGTAGTTTTCCAAGCGCGAACTATATTGATGTATGGCTCATAATTCAGTTGTATCTTTGAACTGGCAAGTGGTATTGACGGTTGATCAATTAATTTTCAAGTAGTGTTGAATTTCTCCCAACTGTATGAGACAGTCTGTTTGCATTTTCAACATGCTCGCTTCAGCATAGACATACGATTACTTTATTTTATATGCAACTAAAGTAATAATCATGTCCAAGATCACACAAGACTAACCGCCAATTTATTATCCATATTTCTCGCTCACTCAACAATCGTTTAGAGATTATATAAATATAGCACGTCACGCTTACACAATCTCATCTGCATATGGAGCGATCATCACTAAGAAGTGGAAATGGAAGAAGTGCGTGCCACATGCAAAGTAGTTCGCGCACGAGTATGTAAGTGTGGAGTCAAGACAACACCAGGCTGTAAGCAGACACTGCAGGCCACTTTCACTTGGTCATGGTCATGGTCACGGGCTGGTCTCTCTGTTTATTATCGCACCACCCTGATGCCCGCATCGTAGCGAAGGAAGTCTGTGTTTATCTTGTGCAATTTGTTATGGAATTTGAATTTGAAAATGAAAACAGCGACCAACTGACTGACTGCCGGAGATTACCCAGCTCAAGTTCTTGCCGACGTCATTGTGAGAACAAATGGAACAAATGGAACAAAAACAAAACAAAAAGAAAGAAAGGGGATAGGGACATGGAAAGGGGCAGAGACCGAGTCGTTTTGTGATCGACTCCGCATATGTGATAACTAAATCTGAGTCAATGATGAACCTTGAAAAAATCCAAGACAATATGTACTTACACATGTTGATAAGTTTTGAGCGGAAATCGTTCGCCTGCCTGCACACAACTGTACAAATAGGCGGAGTTTTGGTAAGGGGCTATGCAGATATGGATATGGGTTTGCTTGATGATTGTAAAAAAATAATGGAAAAGATAATAAAGCGAATTAGAATATATATAGAAATAATTTTCTAAATATATATATAGAAATAATTTAAAATTTTACTATTCTATCTTTTTTATAAATTGATTTAAATTTGTTTTTATACACTTGAAAAGTGTATATTAATTTTGCCCAGAAGTTTGTAACGCATAGAAATATTCATTTCCGACCACATAAACTATATATATTAGGGCGGGTCGATTTGTATGGGGCAAAAAAAATGAAATAGGCGTATAGCAGAATCGCAATCTAGTCTAAAATAAAAACTTAGCCGCCGCATTTCAACCTTTAGGTTCATAAATAACACAGGTCAAAAAAATGACCAACATTTTGTTGTCCAGCCTTGCTGGTATATAAATATGATAAAGTTATCTGCCCAGATTCCAAAACTGGCTTCGGTTTAGCTCCATCGGTTCTTGGTCGCAAGAAATGGCGGAAAAACTAATTTAATGCTCTTTTAACGTATTAGTGGCCCTACTTGGCAATAGTTTGTGAAATTGTAGTGTTTATACGACAGAGCACATATCAATGTAATATAATTATAGCCGATAGGGTCAAAATTGGACCTAAAAACCAGACTATTCACGATTTATAGTAATATTTTAAAACAAATAATTTACTTTAGGCCAGTGTGGTTGTTTGATTTGTATTTGAATATCCTTAGCATATGGCCGAACTTTTTCTCTAATTATGTAAATTTTTTTGCATTTAAATCAGCTTCTTTGGCCAAGTTTTGGCCAGTTTAAGCACAAAGCAAATAATAAAATTTATGGGAGGATAACTAGATTAATACTCTAAATTTGTATAGGAACTATAAAAAGGCTACTTGACTTCCCATTAGTTATTTACGTCTGGTTTAGTTTTATATAAATTCTATTTTGAACCAAGTAGCCTTTTAACAGTTCCAATACAAATTTTGTGTATTAATCTAGTTATCCTCCCATAAATTTTAATATTTGCGTTCGGCTTAAACAGGCCAAAACTTGGCCAAATAAGCTGATTTAAATGCAATAAAATTTACATAATTAGAGAAAAAGTTCGGCCATATGCTAAGGATGTTCAAATACAAATCAAACAACCACACTGGCCTAAAGTAAATTATTTGTTTTAAAATATTACTATAAATCGTGAATAGTCTGGTTTTTAGGTCCAATTTTGACCCTATCGGCTATAATTATATTACATTGATATGTGCTCTGTCGTATAAACACTACAATTTCACAAACTATTGCCAAGTAGGGCCACTAATACGTTAAAAGAGCATTAAATTAGTTTTTCCGCCATTTCTTGCGACCAAGAACCGATGGAGCTAAACCGAAGCCAGTTTTGGAATCTGGGCAGATAACTTTATCATATTTATATATCAGCAAGGCTGGACAACACAATGCTGGTCATTTTATTGACCTGTGTTATTTATGAACCTAAAGGTTGAAATGCGGCGGCTAAGTTTTTATTTTAGACCTATGGTTTCTTGGGAAAATGTTCTTAGAATTGTCCATAGATTGCGATTCTGCTATACGCCTATTCAAAAAAAAATCGACCCGCCCTAATATATATTCTTGATCAGGACGACGAGCTGAGTTCAATTCCGTCTGTCCGTCCGTCTGTCTGTCCGTCTGTCTGTTTCTACGCGAACTAGTCTCTCAGTTTTAAAGCTATCGAGCTGAAATTTTGCACAGAGTCTTTTTTTTACTGCACGCAACTAATATGTCGGAACCGGCCGGATCGGATGACTATATCATATAGCTGCCATAGGAACGATCGGTCTAAGAACTAGTTCTAGTTAGAAAAACTTTGTTGTTTTCCATCGTAGCGGCACAAATCTTGGTGTATGTTAGTTTTATATGCTTCCACATAATTGTGAAAAAATTTATCAAAATCGGATGACTATATCATATAGCTGCCATATAAAGGGTCGGTCAAAAAACTAGTTCTAGTGGAAAAAACTTTTTAGTTTTTCATCGTAGCGTCACTAATCTTCGTATATGATAGTTTTATATGATTTCACATAATTCTGGAAAAATGTATCAAAATCGGATCACTATAGCATATAGCTGCCATAGAAACGGTCGGTCAAAAAACAAGGAAATTTGTAAAAGCATATAAAACTAATATCTACCAAGATTGGTGACGATACGATAGAAAACAAAAAAGTTTTTATACCCTTGCAGTGGGTATATTAAAATTGTCACGATGTTTGTAACGCATAGAAGGAAGCATTTCCGACCACATAAAGTATATATATTCTTGATCAGCATAACGAGCTGAGTTCATTTCCGTCTGTCCGTCCGTCCGTCCGTCCGCCCGTCCGTCCGTCCGTCCGTCCGTCCGTCTGCTTCTATGCTATCTCCTCCCTCAGTTTTGAAGCTATCTTGATCAAACTTTGCAAAAAGTTTTTAAATACAAATACGCTGCACATTTGTCGGAATCGGCCGGATCGGATGACTATATCATATAGCTGCCATAGGAACGATCGGTCCAAAAACTAGTTGGTATAAAACTTGGTATATATTAGTTTTATATGCTTTCACACAATTTTGAAAAAATTTATCAAAATCGGATGACTATATCATATAGCTGCCATATAAAGGGTCTGTCAAAAAACTAGTTCTAGTGAGAAAAACTTTTTTGTTTTCCATCGTAGCGTTACCAATCTTATATATTAAAGTTTTTTTTATATTATCCCCGTTTTAAAAAATTTTTTCCAATTGTGTGGAGACATATCAAACTAAATATCTACGATTGGAGACGCTACGATAGAAATCAAAAAGTTTTTTCACAAATACTTAGTTTTCGACCGATCGTTCCTATGGCAGCTATAAGATATAGTCACCCGATCCGGCCGGTTCCGACATATTAGTTGCGTGCAGTAAAAAGAAGACTCTGTGCAAAATTTCAGCTCGATAGCTTTAAAACTGAGAAACTAGTTCGCGTAGAAACAGACAGACAGACAGACGGACAGACAGACGGACGGACGGACAAGCGGAAATGAACTCAGCTCGTCGTCCTGATCAAGAATATATATAGTTTATGGGGTCGGAAATGAATATTTCTATGCGTTACAAACTTCTGGGCAAAATTAATATACACTTTTCAAGTGTATAAAAATTGTATGTATATTTATGGAGTCACCGTGTGTGTCTCAGTGGGTAGCGTGTGTCCCTTCTGTGTAAGGGGTTATGAGTTCGACCCCGCCTCGGAAAATCTAGTTTAAAACTTTAAACTTTGGCGTCAAAGCTTCTCAAAAACATTCCCCAAAGGTAAATAAAGTAATGAATAATTGGGAAATGTGGTTTAACATTGCCAAAATCATTTTTAACGAGAAGGCAAAGCTAACTTCGACTGTGCCGAAGTTTTAATACACTTGAAAAACTTTACTCCAACTGATTTAACCTGTAAAATATATATTGGATATAGATATCAGATATTTAAAAATGTTTAAATCATTGATAATAAAAATTTGATACCATAAAAAAACTTTTCTTAGTTAAACACATTTTCCGACCGATCGGTCCTATGGCATCTATATGCTATAGTCATCCGATTTTGATAATTTTTTTTTAAAATTATATGAAAGAATATAAAACTAATATATACCAAGATTGGGGACGCTACGATAAAAAACAAAAAAGTTTTTCTCACTAGAAGTAGTTTTTTGACCGACCGTTTATATGGCAGCTATATGCTATAGTCATCCGATTTTGATAAATTTTTTCAGAATTGTGTGGAAACATATAAAACAAATATATACTACGATTCGAGACGCTACGATGGAAATCAAAAAAGTTTTTCTCACAAAGACTTATTTTTCGACCGATCGTTCCTATGGCAGCTATATGCTATAGTGATCCGATTTTAATAAATTTTTCCAGAATTATGTGGAAGCATATAAAACTAACATATACCAAGTTTAGTGACGCTATGTTGGAAAACAAAAAAGTTTTTCTAACTAGAACTAGTTCTTAGACCGATCGTTCCTATGGCAGCTATATGATATAGTCATCCGATCCGGCCGGTTCCGACATATTAGTTGCGTGCAGTAAAAAGAAGACTCTGTGCAAAATTTCAGCTCGATAGCTTTAAAACTGAGAGACTAGTTCGCGTAGAAACAGACAGACAGACAGACAGACAGACAGACAGACGGACAGACGGACGGACGGACAGACGGAAATGAACTCAGCTCGTCGTCCTGATCAAGAATATATATAGTTTATGGGGTCGGAAATGAATATTTCTATGCGTTACAAACTTATGGGCAAAATTAATATACACTTTTCAAGTGTATAAAAACTAAGAATTTAGTTCACCCAAAACTTCTGCATTTGATTTTATTTTTAAAATACTAGAAAGGAAATCACAAGTTCGGACGCACATAAAGCTATAATTTTTATCGCAGCGAGGTGCAGCATTCAGGTACATATTATTAGTTTGGACAGATCTGAGCATTTGAACCATTTTTAGATTTAAAACATTTACATCAAGATTATTGCCAAGTTGTGTTCTGTTTTCGCATACTCCTAACGCCTTTAGCCCTCGCCAAGTTCGTCCATATAATATGGCAATGTTCAGTCTTTCCCGGTAATATGCACTTTTAGTTGTTCTGATCATGGTCACGACATTATTTCTTAACTGCGTAATAACTATGCGGAGGTTATGACTGTGTCACGAAGTGCAATGTGTCTTGTTATATCCTCATGAAACAAAGAAGATAGTCGAGATTGATATGAAGAAGTCTTAATTGGTTTTCAGGGGTAGTCAGATTAAAAATATTATCCCAATTGCATTTTCAGTCATCAAAAATTCGTAATTTAAGAATCTAAAGTCTGTATATGTAGTAGTATTATCCTTTAAGAAAATGAAATCGTTTCGGTAAAATGCTGGCACAGAGGCGTGGTCATATAACAATATTTTATTCAAATCAGTAACGAAAAATATATCTAACGAGAAGGCAAAACTAACTTCGACTGTGCCGAAGTTTTAATACACTTGAAAAACTTTACTCCAACTGATTTAACCAGTAAAATATATATAGGATATAGATATCAGATATTAAAAAATTGTAAATCATTGATAATAAAAATAGGATACCATAAAAAAACTTTTCTTAGTAAAACACATTTTCCGACCGATCGGTCCTATGGCAGCTATATGCTATAGTCATCCGATTTTTATAATTTTTTTAAAAAATTTGTAAAAGCATATAAAACTAATATCTACCAAGATAGGTGACGATACGATGGAAAACAAAAAAGTTGTTCTCAGTAGAACTTGTTTTTTGACCGACCGTTTTTATGGCAGCTATATGCTATAGTGATCCGATTTTGATACATTTTTCCAGAATTATGTGAAATCATATAAAACTATCTTATACCAAGATTAGTGACGCTACGATGAAAAACAAAAAAGTTTTTTTTCACTAAAACTTATTTTCCGACCGATCGTTCCCATGGCAGCTATATGATATAGTCATCCGATTTTGATACATTTTTTCACAATTATGTGGAAGCATATAAAACTAACATACACCAAGATTTGTGCCGCTACGATGGACACCAACAAAGTTTTTCTAACTAGAACTAGTTCTTAGACCGATCGTTCCTATGGCAGCTATATGATATAGTCATCCGATCCGGCCGGTTCCGACATATTAGTTGCGTGCAGTAAAAAGAAGACTCTGTGCAAAATTTCAGCTCGATAGCTTTAAAACTGAGAGACTAGTTCGCGTAGAAACAGACAGACGGAGAGACAGACAGACGGACAGACGGACGGACGGACATACGGAATTAAACTCAGCTCGTCGTCATGATCAAGAACATATATAGTTTATGTGGTCGGAAATGAATATTTCTATGCGTTACAAACTTCTGGGCAAAATTAATATACACTTTTCAAGTGTATAATAATGTTTCCGTCGTACTTGAAAATTGTGTGGGGGTGGAGGTATGTACTGCGATCGATCCCAGTGATGTAATGTCAATAAGCAGATCTTGTCAGGTTGCTTTTAAGATCACCAGCGTTGGTGTATTTTATAGAAATATCTAATATTACGTCTAAAATTTCAGAGTAGTCTGTGTTGCAGTTAGGACGATATACATATCCTATCATTATACACTTGAAAAGTGTATATTAATTTTGCCCAGAAGTTTGTAACGCATAGAAATATTCATTTCCGACCACATAAACTATATATGTTCTTGATCATGACGACGAGCTGAGTTTAATTCCGTATGTCCGTCCGTCCGTCTGTCCGTCTGTCTGTCTCTCCGTCTGTCTGTTTCTACGCGAACTAGTCTCTCAGTTTTAAAGCTATCGAGCTGAAATTTTGCACAGAGTCTTCTTTTTACTGCACTAATATGTCGGAACCGGCCGGATCGGATGACTATATCATATAGCTGCCATAGGAACGATCGGTCTAAGAACTAGTTCTAGTTAGAAAAACTTTGTTGTTTTCCATCGTAGCGACACAAATCTTGGTGTATGTTAGTTTTATATGCTTCCACATAATTGTGAAAAAATGTATCAAAATCGGATGACTATATCATATAGCTGCCATATAAAGGGTCGGTCAAAAAACTAGTTCTAGTGGGAAAAACTTTTTTGTTTTTCATCGTAGCGTCACCAATTTTGGTAGATATTAGTTTTATATGCTTTTACAAATTTTTGAAAAAATTTATCAAAATCGGATAACTATACCATATAGCTGCCATAGGACCGATCGGTCGGAAAATGTGTTTTACTAAGAAAAGTTTTATTTTATGGTTTCAAATTTTTATTATCAATGATTTAAAATTTTTGAATATCTGATATCTATATCCTATATATATTTTACAGGTTAAATCAGTTGGAGTAAAGTTTTTCAAGTGTATTAAAACTTCGGCACAGTCGAAGTTAGCTTTGCCCTCTCGTTATACACTTGAAAAGTGTATATTAATTTTGCCCAGAAGTTTGTAACGCATAGAAATATTCATTTCCGACCCCATAAACTATATATATTCTTGATCAGGACGACGAGCTGAGTTCATTTCCGCTTGTCCGTCCGTCCGTCTGTCTGTCCGTCTGTCCGTCTGTCTGTCTGTCTGTTTCTACGCGAACTAGTCTCTCAGTTTTAAAGCTATCAAGCTGAAATTTTGCACAGAGTCTTCTTTTTACTGCACAACAACAATATGTCGGAACCGGCCGGATCGGGTGACTATATCTTATAGCTGCCATAGGAACGATCGGTCGAAAACTAAGTATTTGTGAGAAAAACTTTTTTTGATTTCTATCGTAGCGTCTCCAATCGTAGTATATATTAGTTTGATATGTTTCCACACAATTCCGAAAAAATTTATCAGAATCGGATGACTATAGCATATAGCTGCCATATAAACGGTCGGTCAAAAAACTACTTCTAGTGAGAAAAACTTTTTTGTTTTCCATCAAAGCGTCACTAATCTTGGAATATGTTAGTAATATATGCTTCCCCATATTTCTGGAAAAATTTATCGAAATCGGATCAATATAGCATATAGCTGCCATATAAACGGTCGGTCAAAAAACTAGTTCTAGTGAGAAAAACTTTTTTGTTTTTCATCGTTGCGACACTAATCTTGGTATATGTTAGTCTTATATGCTTTCACATAATACAGGAAAAATTTATCAAAATCGGATGATTATAGCATATAGCTGCCATAGGAACGATCGGTCGAAAAATAAGTCTTTGTGAGAAAAACTTTTTTGATTTCCATCGTTGCGTCTCCAATCGTAGTATATATTAGTTTTATATGTTTCCACACAACTCTGAAAAAATTTATCAAAATCGGATGACTATAGCATATAGCTGCCATAGAAACGGTCGGTCAAAAAACTAGTTCTAGTGAGAAAAACTTTTTTGTTTTCTATTGAAGCGTCACTAATCTTGGTATATGTTAGTTTTATATGCTTTCACATCATTTTGCAAAAATTTATCAAAATCGGATGACTATAGCATATAGCTGCCATAGGACCGATCGGTCGGAAAAAGTTTTTAACTAAGAAAAGTTTTTTTATGGCATCCTATTTTTATTATCAATGATTTAAAAATTTTAAATATCTGAAATCTATATTCTATATATATTTTACCGGTTAAATCAGTTGGAGTAAAGTTTTTCAAGTGCGGGTGACTATATCATATAGCTGCCATAGGAACGATCGGTCTAAGAACTAGTTCTAGTTAGAAAAACTTTGTTGTTTTCCATCGTAGCGGCACAAATCTTGGTGTATGTTAGTTTTATATGCTTCCACATAATTGTGAAAAAATTTATCAAAATCGGATGACTATATCATATAGCTGCCATATAAAGGGTCGGTCAAAAAACTACACAGAGGGAAAAAACCGAGAACATTGGACTCAAGATGAGCACAATCGTTAACAAAAACATTGTAAGAACGGGAAATCTCATATGTAGTAGAATGTTCTCACTTCAAGAACATTTTTTTGAGAACGCAAAAACTTGAATTGAGTTGTTTTTGTTCCGTTTTCAAGAACACTTTTTACTTTATATGAGAACAAACAATACTCATTTTAAGTAATTTCGTTCTCACACAGAAAAAAAAAACTGTGCCATTCGGGCTCAACTCAACGCCAAACGGGCTCAATAATGTCGGGATAGTCGCCCGATAAAAGTTCATAAAATTTAGAACGCCCGAGAGATTTTTTTTTCTTATAAATTTGCATATATATTAATATAATTGTATATTTGGATTCACTTAAGATTTCTTTAATTTGAAGAAACCATATATAAATAAATTAATAAGAACTTACTTTAACTTGCCTTGTCTGGGGAATCGAAACTCGGTACCTCGGGTCTGCGTCTCAGCGCACTCGACCGCGCCGCGCTTGCCAGACTAGGCACCCAATGTCATACAAGAGCGTTTGATCCAGACGACAAAAGAGAGAAGCCAAGAGAGCGAATTTGCTGTTGCACTCAGCTTGTTCGATCTCTCTGTTTTTCAACCCCCGTATAGTTGCGAAACACCATAACCCAAAGCCAATGTGGCAGTCAAAAAGGCAATTATACTCCGATTGAGTTGAATTTTGCTCATTTCAAGAACATTCTGAACATTTGTTCTCAAAAATGTTGAGAAAAATCTGTTATTGTTTTGAGTTGCCGGCAACTTATATTCTGAACAGGTTTTTTCCCTCTGTGTAGTTCTAGTGGGAAAAACTTTTTTGTTTTTCATCGTTGCAACACTAATCTTGGTATATGTTAGTCTTATATGCTTTCACATAATACAGGAAAAATTGATCAAAATCGGATGATTATAGCATATAGCTGCCATAGGAACGATCGGTCGAAAAATAAGTCTTTGTGAGAAAAACTTTTTTGATTTCCATCGTTGCGTCTCCAATCGTAGTATATATTAGTTTTATATGTTTCCACACAACTCTGAAAAAATTTATCAAAATCGGATGACTATAGCATATAGCTGTCGGTCGGTCAAAAAACTAGTTCTAGTGAGAAAAACTTTTTTGTTTTCTATTGAAGCGTCACTAATCTTGGTATATGTTAGTTTTATATGCTTTCACATCATTTTGCAAAAATTTATCAAAATCGGATGACTATAGCATATAGCTGCCATAGGACCGATCGGTCGGAAAAAGTTTTTAACTAAGAAAAGTTTTTTTATGGCATCCTATTTTTATTATCAATGATTTAAAAATTTTAAATATCTGAAATCTATATTCTATATATATTTTACCGGTTAAATCAGTTGGAGTAAAGTTTTTCAAGTGCGGGTGACTATATCATATAGCTGCCATAGGAACGATCGGTCTAAGAACTAGTTCTAGTTAGAAAAACTTTGTTGTTTTCCATCGTAGCGGCACAAATCTTGGTGTATGTTAGTTTTATATGCTTCCACATAATTGTGAAAAAATTTATCAAAATCGGATGACTATATCATATAGCTGCCATATAAAGGGTCGGTCAAAAAACTACACAGAGGGAAAAAACCGAGAACATTGGACTCAAGATGAGCACAATCGTTAACAAAAACAGTGTAAGAACGGGAAATCTCATATGTAGTAGAATGTTCTCACTTCAAGAACATTTTTTTGAGAACGCAAAAACTTGAATTGAGTTGTTTTTGTTCCGTTTTCAAGAACACTTTTTACTTTATATGAGAACAAACAATACTCATTTTAAGTAATTTCGTTCTCACACAGAAAAAAAAAACTGTGCCATTCGGGCTCAACTCAACGCCAAACGGGCTCAATAATGTCGGGATAGTCGCCCGATAAAAGTTCATAAAATTTAGAACGCCCGAGAGATTTTTTTTTCTTATAAATTTGCATATATATTAATATAATTGTATATTTGGATTCACTTAAGATTTCTTTAATTTGAAGAAACCATATATAAATAAATTAATAAGAACTTACTTTAACTTGCCTTGTCTGGGGAATCGAACTCGGTACCTCGGGTCTGCGTCTCAGCGCACTCGACCGCGCCGCGCTTGCCAGACTAGGCACCCAATGTCATACAAGAGCGTTTGATCCAGACGACAAAAGAGAGAAGCCAAGAGAGCGAATTTGCTGTTGCACTCAGCTTGTTCGATCTCTCTGTTTTTCAACCCCCGTATAGTTGCGAAACACCATAACCCAAAGCCAATGTGGCAGTCAAAAGGCAATTATACTCCGATTGAGTTGAATTTTGCTCATTTCAAGAACATTCTGAACATTTGTTCTCAAAAATGTTGAGAAAAATCTGTTATTGTTTTGAGTTGCCGGCAACTTATATTCTGAACAGGTTTTTTCCCTCTGTGTAGTTCTAGTGGGAAAAACTTTTTTGTTTTTCATCGTTGCAACACTAATCTTGGTATATGTTAGTCTTATATGCTTTCACATAATACAGGAAAAATTTATCAAAATCGGATGATTATAGCATATAGCTGCCATAGGAACGATCGGTCGAAAAATAAGTCTTTGTGAGAAAAACTTTTTTGATTTCCATCGTTGCGTCTCCAATCGTAGTATATATTAGTTTTATATGTTTCCACACAACTCTGAAAAAATTTATCAAAATCGGATGACTATAGCATATAGCTGCCATAGAAACGGTCGGTCAAAAAACTAGTTCTAGTGAGAAAAACTTTTTTGTTTTCTATTGAAGCGTCACTAATCTTGGTATATGTTAGTTTTATATGCTTTCACATCATTTTGCAAAAATTTATCAAAATCGGATGACTATAGCATATAGCTGCCATAGGACCGATCGGTCGGAAAAAGTTTTTAACTAAGAAAAGTTTTTTTATGGTATCCTATTTTTATTATCAATGATTTAAAAATTTTAAATATCTGAAATCTATATTCTATATATATTTTACCGGTTAAATCAGTTGGAGTAAAGTTTTTCAAGTGTATTAAAACTTCGGCTCAGTCGAAGTTAGCTTTGCCTTCTCGTTTTTATTTTCGACTGGGATTGGCCTGCTTTACCTGCATGTTACCTGACATATATCATTGCAGCGTCTACTTATGCGGGGATACGCAGCTGCAACTTTTACAGCACATTAATAATTAGCTACCACATGATTTTCATGCTTCAAATTCATTTCGACGAGCGAACCTTTTTTTTCCGAGACTATTAATGGTACAAAATTGACCCAAAAATAGTGTCCCCCCAAAACCTGAGTTCCAACATACATATTTGAAATAATTACATTGTTAAAAAGGCATTTCAATTAAGAATTGATCCATCTTTTGAATAAAATCAACCAAATTCAAATCGGAATATCCGTTTGGTTTTTATACGCTCCCAAAGTTGACATTTGAAACAAAAAAAATCACTAATTGAAATGTTTAAAAAATGATTCAACTTCGAACCACTGTAAAATCTAAAGTAATCGACCAAATTCAAAGATCAAAAGATTTTCTGCCTATCTAGTTTCCTTTATTGAATTAAATTATTTGGTTCAAAAAATTCGAACATCAAAATTTGATTTTTGCAACGCTAAATCGGCCAAACGAGCCACTGTGCGTCGTAACCCTTTGATCTTTATACACTTGAAAAGTGTATATTAATTTTGCCCAGAAGTTTGTAACGCATAGAAATATTGATTTCCGACCCCATAAACTATATATATTCTTGATCAGGACGACGAGATGAGTTCATTTCCGCTTGTCCGTCCGTCCATCTGTCCATCTGTCTGTCCGTCTGTCTGTTTCTACGCGAACTAGTCTCTCAGTTTTATAGCTATCGAGCTGAAATTTTGCACAGAGACTTCTTTTTACAGCACGCAACTAATATGTCGGAACCGGCCGGATCAGATGACTATATCATATAGCTGCCATAGGAACGATCGGTCTAAGAACTAGTTCTAGTTATAAAAACTTTTTTGTTTTCCATCGTAGCGTCAGTAATCTTGGTATATGTTTGTTTTATATGCTTCCACATAATTCTGGAAAAATGTATCAAAATCGGATTACTATAGCATATAGCTGCCATAGGAACGATCGGTCGAAAAATAAGTCTTTGTGAGAAAAACTTTTTTGATTTCCATCGTAGCATCTCCAATCGTAGTATATATTGGTTTTATATGTTTCCACACAATTCTGAAAAATTTATCAAAATCGGATGACTATATCATATAGCTGCCATAGGAACGATCGGTCGGAAATGTGCTTTTTTATGGTATCAAATTTATATTATCAATGATTTAAAAATTTTAAATATCTGATATCTATATTCTATATATATTTTACCGGTTAAATCAGTTGGAGAAAAGTTTTTCAAGTGTATTAAAACTTCGGCACAGTCGAAGTTAGCTTTGCCTTCTCGTTGGTATAACATTTTTTAATTATATTGTATTTAAATAAATTATTTTAAATTTTAAGATGTCTGGATCCTATTTTGGGCCATATTGTAACTAAGATTATTAGATACTTAACGTACCTCTATTTTTGTCGGGGACTAGAGCATGGGTCGGATTATTTCATACCGAAATTAAGAAGTATTTTAATTTTTCTTAGAAAGATTTTTTTAAAATTACGAAAAGGAGGACAAGGAGGCTAGAAAAGAATGTTAAATTTCTTTATTTCAAATTAAAGCAAATTTAAGAGTCGAAGAAATTCAAATTAATGTTAGTTTTGGTTGCGATGGCCGAGAGCGACAAGGCACTCTTCCACTTACTCCTCGGCCCTATTGCGATGCCACATGTATACCCTGTTGACCCTCTTAATATCGAGGGAGTTCTCGGTACTGAACCATTGCGTGGATATTGCCCATATGCAAAAATAACATATAAATTTAATCTGCTTCCATGTATAAGAATCGTTCGTCCCATACCTTCAAACCTTCTTACCATCTCTGAGATCTGTTTGATTATATCGAGTCTGCTGTTGATGCTGATCAAGAATATATATACTTTGTGGGGTCGGAGATAGTACCTTCTCCATGTTACATACATTTGCACGAACTTAGTATATCCTTTTTACTCTACGAGTAACGGGTATAAAAGCCTCATATCTATCATAATTTTGAAATTAGACTGTTTGAATCTTCTAAAGAGTAATTCTACGCATCATTATTTATCGATCCACCATACATAATTTACCGATGAAATGAACGATTGTCGAGCTACCGCCCCCGCAATTAAAAAAGGAGAAGGCAAAGCTAACTTCGACTGTGCCAAAGTTTTCATACACTTGCTAAAGTTCCCTTTAACTGATTTAAACGATGGAATATGTCAAAGATATAGATGTCAGTTATTTATTAATTCAAAATCAATCCCTCTTTAACAGAACAAAAATCATATCTGAAACCGATTTTCAAGATATTAAATTATTTAAGTCACGGGTATTCGGATTTTCACTGAGAGAGCGTTACAACTTCTGCTGTAATTGTAAGTTGGCAGAATCGGTGAACTTTACTAAACGCACGTACAATGTCCGTTAAAAAGCTTGCGATACGATCTTGTCAGATCTATATGTGATTGACTTCGAAATATGAATGCAGTCAATAAGACATTATCTGTCTTGGATATTAATTAAATTATGAGGAGTTTATAAACAAGTTTCAACCGGTTGGAAATCGCTTTCTACATTTAAACTGCATTAACCCTGTTTCTGTACAACATTCTACTTTAAATGCTAATATCTCTTAAATAACGGAATATTTTTTCAAACGAATTTTGTATCCAGTGTATCAAAAAAAACTTGTATCCAGTTACTTTAGTTATGTATTCTGCTTTGACTTGAGTACAAAGTTTTTTCCTGTCATTTTTCGTTCCGCGATCGAATTATTTAATTATTAATCTAAACTGAAGCCATTCTCAAAGTTATTGAATTAATGATCCTTTTTAGTTTTCCTAATAATATTTGATTTTCATTTTACTTTTGTAAAAAGAAAGCTCTTCTACTCTCCATGTTGAATTTTTACAAAATTTTATTAAAACTAGTTGGAGTGTTTAATTTTAAAGCTGTTGCCTTTTTCGTGTTATTCGAGAGCTATACTATATAAAAAACAAACAAAAATTTGTATATGCCCCGTGCAAGTTTGGTGCATGAAAGGGATAAACTGGGTCTGAACCAGATTCAAAACGGAAAAATATCTAACTCCACATTTTACACACAACATTTTTTGTTCGTTTGAACCGGTTTAATGTGGATCGGAACCAGCCTTGAACCATTAAAATGTGTAACTCCATATTACCAAGCCACAGGCCAATTTATTCTTAAAGAGAAAGAAAATGTACATTGAAAAGATTATAAAATTTATTTTATTTATTTATGATTATTTTAAATATATATTTCCACCGGTAAAATAGCAATATATGCACTCAGAAAAAAAGGCTTGCATTTTATAAATTCGGTTTTAAAGAAACAGAAGGATAAAATAATTTTTTAAGATAAATAATATATAGAAAAAAATGTTTTAAAAGGCGGAAAGCGTTTCTTTCGTATATATAATCCCTCTAATTAAATTTAAAGGATTCTTTGAAAAATCCTCTCTTAAATATTGAAATGTTTGAAAAATGGTAATACAAATTTTAAAAATTATGTTTCTTTATTTAAATCACATTTCGCTCACAAATTTAGAATTATTATTTCCCATTTTAGAAATGTTTCGTTTTAGAAAAATTTAATGGTAGGAAAAGCTCATTCAGATTTTAGGTTTCCAACTGTTTTAGAGCGTTCTTAGAGCTGATGCACCCCTATAAGTATTTTACCAGCGTATTATGGGCTGTATTGAACCCTAGTCTTATAACATGTGTTCAAATCTATCCAAATAGCAAAAGATGTCTATTTAGAGCAGGAATGCAGAAGATTTAAGGACCGAATATTTTGAATTATAATTAAGAAATATTTTTCTGCTTTTTAGAAATATTTAATATATGATTAGGTCCAATTTCTTGTCTCATAGAAAGCAGAGTCTGTAAAAGAAACTAACAAAAATCAGATATTAAAGTATATCTGACACATATTGGCTGTCTTGAAGCGCTTAGCGAAATTGTTTGTCCAAAAATAAAAACGGACTGAAATCGTTAAATTTTAAAAAACGTTGTTTTAAATTAATTATTTAATATTATTTTACTTAGTAATAGGTATTGCCGCCACGTTGTGAAATAACTTCAGTCAAGCGATTAGGCATTAAAAGAACCAACTTTTGTAGGGTGTTCTGATCGATTTTGGCCCATTCTTCAATAATTTCCTTTTTGAGCTCTACCAAATTTTCAAATTGGCTTCCACTGCTATACACTTTGCTTGAAAGTAGTCCCCAAAAATTATCGATTGGGTTTAAGCCGGGACTACAAGTTGGCCACCTTAAATTATAAAATTTTCGGTCCTATAAAACTTTAATTATTAATTTTTCAATTTTTTGCATTGACTCAGATCATTTTACTCCATTACCCATTACAATAGTTTAAAAAAAAAAAAAAAATACCCATTGAAGCTGTTATTTTTATACCCGTTACTCGTAGAGTAAAAAGGGTATACTAAATTCGTGCAAATGTATGTAACAGGCAGAAGGAATCATCTCCGACCCCATAAAGTATATATATTCTTGATCAGCATCAATAGCCGAGTCGATATAGACATGTCCGTCTGTCCGTCTGTCTGTCTGTCTGTCTGTCTGTCTGTCTGTCTGTCTGTCTGTCTGTCTGTCTGTCTGTCTGTCTGTCTGTCTGTCTGTCCGTCTGTCTGTCCGTCTGTATGAACACCTAGATCTCAGGAACTATAAGAGCTAGAGCTACCATTTTTTCAGTGTAGACTTATATCTTCTGCACGCAGATCAAGTTTGTTTCAAATTTTTGCCACGCCCCCTCCCGCCCCCGCAATATGAAAAAACCTCATAACTCCCACAATTTTGAAAATAGATTGTTCGAACCTTGTAGACATATATTTTAATCATCATTACTTATCGATCCGCCATACATCATTTTTTGATCAGATGAACGATAAAAAAGTTCCCGCCCCCGCAATTTGAAAAATTCCTCATATTTGCACAATTTGGGCAACCATACCCTGAGTAACGGGTATATCGAAGTCGAGCAGGGCCGACTTCAACTTACGCTCTCGTTTTCTTATTTTCTTATATACTTTGGAATGCTGAACTGAAAAATGAAATTCAAAAATTTTTGTATGGATCCGTTTTTGAATAAAAATTTTTTGTATAATGGCTTCAATGGGTCTTTTTTGCTGTAAACTAGTGTTATTGCTGTTTTTACCTGTCTCCCAGAAATAAATTGACATTATCTAGTTTTAGAAAATGAAATCAACCTGTACACAGCTACTAAGAATAAAATACTCACCTTTGTTATCCAAAAATTGAAATAAACTGTCAATGCGCAGAACTTTCTTCAATAATTATTTCCTACTAGGAAAAAAACTCATTTCACAAAACAGTGCAGGAAAAATTCACCGAATACCGGAAAAATTCACCGGCGCGCTTCGCTTCGCCACTATCAGTAAAGCCGAACTGGAAAATTATTTGTAGCTTATTATATCAATATTCGGCTCAAATACAACGGATTACTCCAAAATCCCTCCTCGAGGTGAAAAAATCAGCTTTGACATTAAACCTCCCGTTTTTCGAACTTTGCTGGATATAATGATATTTAAAAATTTTTGTATTTGGCCCGTAGAGCTAACAAAACGAATTTCATTCTTTTTTTTTAGTGAATTTTCCATTTTCTGTTCGGTTCACAAATAAAAATTGGCTTTAAAACTTCCCTGACACCCATTACCCGACTTTGAGGGTGCATTTGCGCAAAGCTAAATACTATTTTCCTATTTTATTGACCCATAGAGCTTTCAAACAAAATTTAATACAGAACAGCTCAAATATAACGGTTTGCCATGAACCCGCACTCATATTCCGACCTTAGCAATACATTTTCCCGAAATTAAAAAAAATGATTCCATTATTCGGTTCATAAAGCTAGCAAAACGAATATCATTCCGATCGGCTCACAAATAACCATTGGATCGGATGAAAAATATTTTTTTCTGTATATAATTTTGCGGCTATTTGCCGGATTTTCCCCACTGAGCAAAACGCATAGATAATATTTTTTGCAATATAGATTTTTGCCAATAAGCTTGAAGCTAATCGAATGATAAACAAAAACGGTAGGTTTTTCCAAAATGTAAGTCATATTCGTGAATTTGTAGTTTTGAAAATGAATTTGTAGCTAATCGTTTGGAAAGTATACTTTCGTAGTGGGTTAATTTTCCGGAAAACTGGTATGCAGTTATTGATGCATTTTTATTGCGTTTTTTTTTAAATTAGTTTGGAGCTGATCAGATGATAAACAAAAAGTTTCATACAACAGTTTTCTGCGAATTTTCCACATTTCCCGGCGGAAAAACTCCGCCTTTGTACTCACCTGCCGTTAATCTCTTGAAATGCAAGAGCATTCAAAAAAATAATTGGATCGTTACAAATGCTTACCAATTTATAATAATATGGAAAATAACTCTAGTAAGTGAGTGTACCAATATTATTTTCGACCAGGTGGTAGTGGCGATTGATAAGAACCCTAGATTGCAGTGCGAAGGTTAAGCTCGAAAAAACGAGAGTGTGGTATAGCTTAATTAAAACTTTGCCAGCAATAATAATTTTAGTGACAGCACAGAAATTATAGGAATATTTTTTTAAACCAGATGCAAACTGCAGCGATAGAACTTACACATTTTGAAACACACAATTAAGAATTGATATAATTCATATAATTGCCATATGCCCTATCTTGGCGGAATATAGGATATCCTATTTTAATCAAAGCTGTTTAAAATAAAATTATGTAACTGAACTACACACACACGCATTGTACACACGCATTGTACACACGCATCAATATTTGTTTGAACAGATAATAATTAAATAATAACTAAGGTAAAGAAGCGTAATCAACGAGCTCAGGCTAAAATTTAGAAATCCGGTGCCCTCTTAAAATCTTTTTTTTTTGCTGAAACACAATTCAAACCAATCCAAGCAGACATCGATAATTTCTTTTTATTTACAGTACAGACAAATGATCTTAATCCATCGAACCCTTGAGCTATTTGTAACTATAACCTTTGCTGTTCGGCCAAATTGAGACGGTAATAGTATTCCTCAAAAAGTTCCGGGGCCACACGATAGGGTTGATCAGCTAGTGACATTCTTATGGGCGTCTGGCAAGAGGGTGTGGCATAATTGGGCGTGGCCTGGGGAGGTGGTGAATAAATTGGACCTGGTTGTACAAGCGCTGGAGCTGGCGGTGCATAGTTGTAGACGGGCACACCTAAAAGAGGCAGATACCCAGCACATGAGGGAGAATTGCATGGTGCGGG
This sequence comes from Lordiphosa mommai, assembly GCA_018904225.1. Classification (NCBI taxonomy): domain Eukaryota; kingdom Metazoa; phylum Arthropoda; class Insecta; order Diptera; family Drosophilidae; genus Lordiphosa; species Lordiphosa mommai. The sequence goes on along the minus strand of JAEIFT010000255.1, from coordinate 228,585 downwards.
TAGTGCAGGAGCTGACGGGGTATATGCTGGCGGCTGATTTACAGGTGAGGGAGGTTCATAGACTGCTTGGGGAGGGGCTGGTCTACTTGCATAGCTTTGCCCTTCATATTGCACCTGTACCCTGCTTTCTGTCTTGTCAGCCGGTGGTGCGGAGACATAGATAATTGGCTGATACACAATTTGCGGTGGTCGCGCTGCACCACCATATGACTGGGCAGGCTGAGCATAGACGTCCACTTTGCTAAAGCTGTCAGGAGATGATGGACTATAGCTAGAAGCTGGCGGATCATAGCTTGCAGCAGGTGGTGCAGCTGGTTCATACGTGGAAGCAGGTGGTGCAGCAGGTTCGTATATGGAAGCAGGTGGAGCAGCAGGTTCGTAACTGGTAGCGGGTGGCGCGGGAGCATCATAGGTAACAGCAGAAGGTGCGGGAGGATCGTAAGTGGCAGTAGGAGGTGCAGCTGGCTCATAACTGGCTGCAGGTGGCGCCAAATAGCTATCCGAAACTGGTTGTGGTGCCACATAGTTTTCTGAGGCTGGTGGCGGTGCCACATAGGCAGCATCTCCATCCCCAGGACCATCATAAACAGTATTCGGTGTCTCATAGATGGGTGGCCCCACCACTGGCGGTGGTTGTGGAGGTCCTCCATATCCAGGACTTTCATAGTTATTCACCACCGGCTGTTGACCACAATTTCCTCCACACTGACCTGCGCAGTTGTTACCAAAAAGATCGGGAAACTTCTTGAAAAGCTTAAACTGCTTGAAGGGATCCAAATTATGCAATTGAAATCCATTACAGTTGTTATTGACGTTGACTGATGCAGAGGAAGGATACGCATTGTTGTTGTAATTATTATTACAACAATTGTTTTGACCAAACAAATCATCCCACCACTTTAAAAGCGACCGATTCGTACGCTTCAGTTCATCATTTGGACCCACCGAGCTACCGGTATCGGCCATCAAATAGTACATGGGTTGTCCAGGTGCTGCAATGCTATTTCCTACTGCAACCTCCTGCAGAGCACTGGCCAAGGTAAGCGCTGCAAGACCCACCAGGGTCAGCAAACTGTTCCACGAGTTAAACATTTTTTAAAGCAATTCCGTTTTTGGTAACTTTAACCTTACCACGCGAATTGTCAATTGCAACTATTCGGACAAAGCTCCGATTGCATGAAGCAGTGAACGTTTGCCCAGTCCAAGAAGTGGCAGGAAAAAATGCAAGGTCAGCTTTTTAATACATATTGGAAGAGTATTAACGACCGGGGGTAAGCCTTGTCATGGGTACGTTAGGAATATTAAAATACACTTTCTACCAGATCTTCAACTAATAAAGTGCAACTTAATTTTGGTTTACCGTAAATAATAAAATCAGCTAGGTTTACGAATATAAATTTTATTGGAAGGGTGGATTCGGAGACGCTTCATTGTACACGTGACAAAAATCTAAACAACTTTATAATAGCCTCTACAAGGGTACACAGATATTATATTTTGTTTAAAATTATATAACTCCTTAAAAACTAAGGGATCCTCTGGCTACGTTTTATTTTTAACTTTATTTATTTTTTTTAAAGGGTATCTAAATGTCTTCAGCTCCATTTATGCATCTTAAATTTCGCAAGACCCCCGCGCACTAACCCAATTAATAGAAATCGAATCGAGAGCAGTTGTGTGTTCCCATTCTAAAGAATAACGCTTACTCAACTGAGCTTTTGGACAACCTTCCAATCATCGGTACGTTGACTCTAAGCATAATTTACTTGATGTTTATTTACTTGTATTTTCACTTTATTGTTTATTTAAATGTTTCTTACGTGCTCAACATTGTTAATCACTGGCAATGTAGGTTCCTGTTTGATCCGTGAAGCGTAGCTTTGGGCCAATGAAAAATGTGCACTAGGCGTATGCCAGTGGAAAGCAAAATACGCAAACCCAAACGGAAGGAAAGAAGAAAAATACATAATAAGTATGTATCTATATAAAACACTTCCTTAAGTGGCCATTGGCTTATTCATCAACCAATTTGTTGGGTTAGGGCCTTTGTTAATCGTTTTAGGCTGGGAAACAATTTGTTGACTGGTAAATAGTGAATATGTCAGAAGAAATTGTAGTTGGATATGTAAATAAATGGATTTGTTAAATTGATTTGTTACCTTAACTGGTACAATTAAGAGTTCAAAAAAGTTCCGAAATTCTACAAAAAAAACATTCAGAAATTCTACAATATAAATGTCTTATTCATATTAAACCCGGGCTGCAACCCGGTTATGAACCGAACCGGTTTCAAGCCGGAATCTCGAGTTCTATTTTACTCCGAACCGAACTATATGACAAATCACGCCTAAAAAATTGCTAAACACAAACTTAGGGCCTTTTTTAGTCTGGTCGATTCAACATTATACTTAGATTTATTTTGTCATTCGAATAGTCGCAAAAACTATACAGGAGCCACAGAATTCACTAGCGATCAAGCGATTTATCAAATCGTTTCAAAATTTAAGCCATGCTACTGACCTTCAAGCGATTTTATTTTTTAAGCTTGTTCACAAACCCTTTCGAAGTTGACTGCATAGAGTAGACACCTCGCAAGAGCAAAAATAAAATAAAGTTTTTCTGCGTTTTTATTTATATATTTAGTTGTCGGAAATTTATCTTAGTCCTTTTTTAATTGAAATATAATTAAATTTCTTCATCTGAGTTAAAAGTTGTCCAATTTACAAACTATAGCAAGTAAGAAAGTTGGTCAAACCCGACTGTATATAACTGATATCTTTTAAGTGTGGCCTCACACAAACTGTGTAAGTGCTGCCCATCGTAGTTATTTGTTTTGCTTATAACTCGACTATTGTTCATATGATCTGGAAATGGTGTATTGTGGATCGATATGTAATGACGATTAAAATATATGCCTTAATGGTTGAACAATACATTTTTAAAATTGTAGGAGATAAGAGGTTTTTTTAAATAGTGGGGGTGGCAACTTTACTATTGTTCATCTAATCGGAAAACGATGTATAGGGGCTTGATAAGTTCTGATGAGTAGAAGGTTAAAACAATCTATCTTTAAAATTGTGGAAGTTTAGAGGTTTTTTTTTTTAAATTTCCGGGGGTGGCAGAGTTGCTATTGATCATCTGATCGAAAAAAGCAGTGTGGAGGCTCCGTGAGAAATTATCCGTGAAATTATGTCTAGAATGTGCGAACTACCTATATTAAAAATTGTGGGAGTTTCGATGATTTTTTTTATATTCTGGGGGTGGCAACCTTACTATCGTTCATCTGATCGGAAAACTACATATGGGGGCTCCATAAGGAATGTTGAGTAGTTTGTGGGTCAGTCTTTTTCAAATCGAACAGACTTTAAACTTTTTATACCCGTTACTCGTAGAGTAAAAAGGGTATACTAAGTTCGTGCAAATGTATGTAACAGGCAGAAGGAAGCATTTCCGACCCCATAAAGTATATATATTCTTGATCAGCACCAATAGCCGAGTCGATATAGACATGTCCGTCTGTCCGTCTGTCCGTCCGTCCGTCTGTCCGTATGAACACCTAGATCTCAGAGACTATAAGAGCTAGAGCTACCAAATTTTCAGTGTAGACTTGTATTGTTTGCAGGCAGATCAAGTTTGTTTCAAATTTTTGCCACGCCCCTCCCGCCCCCGCAATTTGAAAAAAAAAATATATTTTCAAAATTGTGGGTGATATGAGGTATTTTTTAAATTGCGGGGGGTGAACTTTTCTATCGTTCATCTGATCAGGAAACGATGTACGGCGGATCGATAGGTAGTGATAATAAAATATATGCTAGAGGGGAATTATCTATTTTTAAAGTTGTGAGAGATATGAGGGTATTTTTCAAATTCGGGGTAATCTATATCGTTCAAAAAATGATGTATGGCTGATCGATAGGAGTCTAGAGGGTTCATTTTTCAAAATTGTGGGAGATATGAGGTATTTTTCAAATTGCGGGGGTGGCAACTCTACTAAAGTTCATCTGATCGAAAAATGATGTACGGCGGATCGATAGGTAATGATGATTAAAATATATGTCTAGAAGGTTTGAACAGTCTATTTTCAAAATTGTAGAAGATATGAGGTTTTTTTCAAATTGCGGGGGCGGGAGGGGGCGTGGCAAAAATTTGAAACAAACTTGATCTGCCTGCAAACAATACAAGTCTACACTGAAAATTTGGTAGCTCTAGCTCTTATAGTCTCTGAGATCTAGGTGTTCATACGGACAGACGGACGGACGGACAGACGGACAGACGGACATGTCTATATCGACTCGGCTATTGGTGCTGATCAAGAATATATATACTTTATGGGGTCGGAAATGCTTCCTTCTGCCTGTTACATACATTTGCACGAACTTAGTATACCCTTTTTACTCTACGAGTAACGGGTATAAAAATAGATAATTCGAACCCTCTAGACATATATTTTAATCATCACTACCTATCGATCCGCCATACATCGTTTCCTGATCAGATGAACGATAGAAAAGTTCACGCCCCCGCAATTTAAAAAATACCTCATATCACCCACAATTTTGAAAATAGATTGTTTGAACCCTCTAGACATATATTTTAATAATTATTACCTATCGATCAGCCATACATCATTTCCTGATCAGATGAGCTATAGTAGAGTTGCCTCCCCCGCAAATTGGAAAGAAACTCATTTCTTCCACAATTAGGACATGTTTATATCCTGAGTAACGGGTATATCGAAGTCGAGCAGGGCCGACTTTAACTTACGCTCTCGTTATACACTTGAAAAGTGTATATTAATTTTGCCCAGAAGTTTGTAACGCATAGAAATATTCATTTCCGACTACATAAACCATATATATTCTTGATCAGGACGACGAGCTGAGTTCAATTCCGTCTGTCCGTCCGTCCGTCTGTCCGTCCGTCTGTCCGTCCGTCTGTCTGTTTCTACTCAAACTAGTCCCTCAGTTTTAAAGCTATCGAGCTGAAATTTTGCACAGAGTCTTCTTTTTTATGCACGCAACTAATATGTCGGAACCGGCCGGATCGGATGACAATATCATCTAGCTACCATAAAAACGGTCGGTCAAAAAACTAGATCTAGTGCAGACGTTGTCGCCTAAGACGTACACGGCCGAACACATTCGGCAAATTCACACAGACACGAGCCGAACACATGCCGAGCCCTTCGCAAAGAGAGTAAAAATCAAGCAAAGCCAATCAGTGCTCGCCTAGCCTTCAACAAGGTAGGTTCGAGCCGCTTTGCGTCGCATTATATTCGCACACCAATACACTCTCACTTTTTTGCCTCGCTCTTTGTGACTAAGGCTGATCTAGTGAGAAAAACTTTTTTGTTTGACGGTTGACGGTACGATCGTCACCAATTTTGGTATGTGTTAGTTTTATATGCTTTCACATAATACAGAAAAAGTTTATCAGAATCGAATCACTATAGCTGCCATAGGACCGATCACACGAAAAATGTGTTTTACTAAGAAAAGTTGTTTTTATGAAATCAAATTTTTATTATTAATGATTTAAAAATTTAAAATATCTGATATCTATATCCTATATATATTTTACCGATTAAATCAGTTAGAGTAAACTTTTTCAAGTGTATTAAAACTTCGCCACAGTCGAAGTTAGCTTTGCCTTCTCGTTATTTTTAATGTTAATAATAAAATAAATAGAAGGCTAACATTTTTTGAAAGGCGCTACCATTGATATCAATTAAGTTTTGCTCATTAGAACGAGTTAAACCGATCGTTCCTAAGGCAGCTATATGCTAAAGTCATCCGATTTTGATTCATTTTTGCAGAATTATGTGAAAGCATATAAAACTAATATATACCACGACTAGCATTTAACCCGGCGCGCTTCGCTTCGCCACCATCAGTAAAGCCGCCAAAATGATGAAAAAACGTTTGCCAATGATCCCACCTCCCCCCCATTTTCCGACCATCAGAAATGAGAAAATCATATTCCACCTAGTTGGCCCATTAAGCGTACAAACGCTGAAACCACCCCCGGCACCCATTATCCGACCTTGAGGGTGAGTATGCGCAAAGCTAAAAACTTTATCCTATTTAATTGGCCCATAGATCTTTCAAACCAAATTTAATACATATCCGCTAAAAACCCACCACCGCACCCATAGTCCGACCTTTGCAGTGAACTTCCCGAAATAAAAAAACACGTGTTTCCATTTATTCTGACCCTAGAGCTTACAGAACGAATTTTATTCAGATCGGCTCACAAATAGCCATTGTCACTGAACCGAAATACGCCCACCATTATTCTTGCGCGGGCGGAAATTCCACCGCCAAGAAATCAAATGTCTAATTATTTTCTATAATGTGTTCACAAACCAATTTTGAAGCCAATCGGATTAAAAGTAGGTTTAACCATATGGAATTTTCCGGGAATTTCCCGACTTTTCGTGCGGATTTTCCAACATTGGAAAATCTCATGTCTAATTATTTTGCATACTATCCTTACAAACCGAGTTTGAAGTCAATCGGATGAAAAATACTGTTTTCCTTGTAGCTGGATTTTCCACAATCGAAAAATCTCATGTCTAATTGTTTTGCATACTATGCTTGCAAACCGAGTTTGAGGTCAATCGGATAAAAAATAGATTTTTCCATATAGAATTTCCCGGGCATTTTCCTTGTGGGTGGAGTTTCCACCAACAAAAAATCACATGCTTGAAGCCAATCGGATGAAAAATAGTTTTTTTTTATGGAATTTTCCGGGAATTTCCCGACTTTTCGGGCGGATTTTCCAACATCGGAAAATCTCAAGTCTAATTATTCTGCTTACCATCCCCACAAACCGAGTTTAAAGTCAATCGGATGAAAAATAGTTTTTTCCATGAAGAATTTTCCGGCCATTTTCCTTGTGGGCGGATTTTCCGGAATCTGGGAAACAGGTGTCCAATTATTTCGCTTACTTTACTTACAAACCAAATTTCAAGTCAATCGGATGAAAAACAAAATTTTCCCCATAGTAGCTTTCCCCTTAGGGGTGGAATTTTCCAAAACCCCGCCTTAATGCTCACTTTCAACTCATAAGGAAACTTCTGTGAAAATTTCAGCTTTCTATCTCTTACCGTTCAGGCTCTGCGTTGATTGCCAATCAGTCAGTCAGTCAGTCAGTCAGTGAGGACAAACTCTTTTATATGTAGAGAGATATCACAAAATGCTCAGCGTAATTATTTGATAGCTCATCTGATCGTGAAAAGGTGTATGGTGGATCGATAAGTAATGATGATTAAAATATTTGTCTAGAAGGTTCAAACAATCTATCTTCAAAATTGTGTGAACTATAAGGTAATTTTCCAAATTGAGGGGGTGGCAACTCTACTATCGTTCATCTGATCGGTAAATGATGTACCGTGGATAGATAATTAATGATGAGTTTTATATATGTCTAGAAGGTTAAACTAATCTATCTGCAAAATTGTGGGAGATATGAGGTATTTTTCCAATTGCGGGGATGCCAACTCTACCATTGTTCATCGATGATCGGTAAATGATGTATGGCGGATCGATAGGTAATAATGATTAAAATATATGTCCGGAAGGTCCAAACAAGCTAGTTCCTAAATTGTGGGAGATATGAGGTTTTTTTCATATTGCGGGGGCGGGAGGGGGCGTCTCAAAAATTTGAAACAAACTTGATTTGCGTGCAGACGATACAAAATGGGAGCTCTAGCTCTTATGGTCTCTGAGATCTAGGTGTTCATACAGACAGACGGACATGTCGATATTTTTTACTCGGCTATTGATGCTGATCAAGAATATATATACTATATGGGGTCGGAAATGCTTTCTTTTGCCTGTCACATAAATTTGAACAAACTTAGTATCCCCTTTTTACTCTACGAGTAACAGTATCGGGAATAAAATTTAATTTCTTTCGGAGGTGGGCGGATTAGTATGGCAGGTAGGTGAAGGCGTGATCCAATCAAGAAATATTATTTTTTTAAATTTACATTTGTCGTCTAAATTATATGAAAAAAATATATAACTCCTGAGTTTAAGAACGCTGCCATCGAAAATAAAAATTTGTCTTTTTTCCTAAGTCCCATTTTCCGACGAATCGGTCCTATGGCAGCTATTGGACATTGTCATTCGATCTTAACCAAATTTAGTGGGACTGTTTATAAGAGTATTATATGTTTAATTAACATTAAATGTTAATGTTAACATAAAACATTAATATTGTAAGCAATTAATGTTAAAATTTCCATCCAATGTGAATTAGTAACATTAAGTTTGCTGACTGAGCGAACAGTGATCCCAAATATATAAAAAAGGTTGAAATTTGTATATTTTTTTAATATTTAGTAGCAAATTTTACAGATTTTAGATACTGAGCAATGCATAAATATTAATGCAAAAAGAGAGCTTGATATCTGTAAAATTGTAGGAGTTATTCAACATATCTATTGCGGGAGCGGAAGGGGTGTGGCACAAATTTGAAACAAACTACACTGAAAAAACGGTAGCTCAAGCTCTGAGATCTGAGGGTTCATACAGACGGACGGACAAGGCAAGATCAACTCGGATATTGATGCTGATTAGGATTTTATATACTTTTTCCCTACGAGTAATGGGTATACAAATTTGCCCAATTAAAAAAACTATTACCTTAACCTCATATCTTCTTAATCGGTCTAAGTGACGAAAGGCTGATGACAAAAGAGAGTTCCAACAATCTTCAACTTAGATAAGATGCAGGCAACCAGATTTAAGCTTAACTTAATTATAACCTTCCACATGCAAGCCCATTAAATTCGAAATTTTACTTTACTTTCGTTTTATTCCTTGATAAAATTTGCCATTACTTAAATTGGGAACTACAAACGCTGCAAATATTTGCGTTTTTGTTGTGAATTATTGCTGCTGCTGGAGCGAGAATTGTGCCGCTTGCGTTTATCGTTCTTAAGTTTTTCCGCAGCCTTATCCAAAAATTGCATGGCTGTATGGCCAGAGGACTCTAGAGATTTGGACACAATTGTATCTTCCGGGACAGCAGAAGCACCTGTCTCTGTGGTGGGGGCCAGTTGCTCATCTTCTGCTTCCTCTTCGTCCAGTTCATCTTCATCTGAGGCATTATCGTTAGCGGCTCTACCAATGCCATCAGGTTGTTCCGAACTGGGTGTGGGCAAAGTACTGCTGGAGAGAGTGTGTTGGTTGGCAGATGATGTCAAATTTGGACCTTGCGTTGTTGCGGCGCCATCATCATGTCCAGCAAAGGTGAAAAGACGCTGAAAAGGATGTTTTGTGGGTTGTGTGGGTGCAGAAACTGCAGCACCCAAAATTCTGTTGAACGGATTGAAGGGATTCAGACTCCCAAAGGGTCCAAAGGGATTCAGCACTGGAGCCATGCCGAATGGAGCACCTACTTGAGGGTTACCCATGCCATGGGCCATATTAAATGGCGGCATATGACTCATTTGGGGAGTCATGCCAAATTGGTTTCCCACCTGAGGATTCATGGCGAATGGGTTAACAGATTGAAGATTCATTCCAAATGGGTTTCCAAGTTGGGGATTCATCCCATATGGTGCTGACATGCCAAATGAATTGTCATTGGTCTGACTCCTGACTGGTGCGGGTGCCGCGTTATTGGGTACAGCCAGATAATGGGTGGGCTGCTGTTGTCCATAGCAGGGCATGGCTATTATTACAGGCTGAAAGCTGGGACAGGATCCGCTCTCTTGTTGAGTTGGACATTGGCGAACAGAAGCTGGTGGAGTGCTGCAGATATTACAGGAGGATTCATAGCTGCTGGGAGCGGGTACGGGTAGTTCAGGCGTTGAAGGAGGTGGAGGCAATGAGGGGGGAGATTCTGGTATTGAAGATTGGGGATAGTTCGGTGAATAACTGGGTCCTGGCTGACCCACAAATGGAAGAGGACCTGGCTGTCCTAAGTATTCACCTTTTTTCTGTCTCTCGGAATGATGGACTGCACTTGTTTGTGGATCTGATGGCTGCAAACTGCCATAGAAGCTTCTCATAACTGGATCATCATAGTACTCCGCCATTTTGGGCATCCCCAAAACTGGCTGGGGTTGGGGTAACCATATCATGGGCTGTTGAGGCTCTCCCACAGGAGTACGATAGCGCTGATTAAACTCAGCTGGATGGAAACCCACATTGGGCATGGCCAGAACATCTTCATCTAAGCCGGAACGATAACGACTTCCTTCTATGTTGGATTCATAGGTGGGAGCTGATGTTTTTGCCGGCGTAACTTTTGTGATTGGCGACGATTTCTTAGATTCTGCAGGATTATATGCCATGGGCGCGGTCGCTGGGCCTGGGCCGCTTGGAGCTCCACGCGAAGCTGCTGATGTGCCGCCTGGACCTGGGTAAGGAACTGTTGGCATGCCATATGACTGCGCAGCAGATGGAGGTGGAGGGGGAGGAGCGGCGTATGACTCTGGGGTAGGAGGCTGTGGTTGGGTGTGTGGTGTCTGATCCTGGTATGACGTCGTGGGCGTGACTTTGTTATGCTCTTCATACACCGGCTGAATGGGAAAAAACCCGCCTCCAAAGGCGGGAAAAGATGGAAAGGTGGCCATGGGCGTAACTTGTTGGTACCCAGGAACCACTGTTGCAGGAGCAGGCGCAGGCGCATTTGGTGGTTGTTCACCTCTAAAATCAGCTCCTTTGCACATATAATAAGGCTCCTCCTGTGGGCCACTTGGCTTGATCTCTACACAAATTGTGGTCAATGTGCGCTTACTACGATGCAAGGCCTCCACCTCATGCTGATCCTCAGCCCACACCAGGCAGGCAGCCCATAAGAGCAACACCAACAGCTTCACAAGTTGTGTATTGTTTGCCATTTGCTTCCGTTTACTAACTTCCGTTTCAGCTCGTAGCTTGCCTTTTATACTCTGAAATCACAAGGGTCAATCGTTAGAACGCTGATATTCTTCCCACACTCCAGCCAAACACCTCCACAACTAACCCAAGAGAATTCTCGGTAATCGCTGGCAATCGCTTCTCCACTTGGCCGGGAGTTTGCTTCCTTTTGTATTTCGTTCTTTGATTTACTGCACTGGTAATCGGAGTTTCTTTCACTTGAAAATCAAATCACAGAATAAAAACCTTTGCAATTACAATTTCAGAACGGACCTTGCTAAGAGAGGGTTCAGTTTTTTTTTATGTGAATTTACCCTTAGCGAATAAGGTAATATGATTTTTTAACGGGTTTGAATTTAATCGATACATGCAATTTCTACAAAAAGTAGAATTAGATACAACCGAACTAAATTTAATCATGAAATCAAACCGGAACCCGAAGGGGAGCCGTATACCGTACACAAGCCAGATATTAAATTATTATTTCTTTATTTTCATAATCTAAACTAAACTATGCTAAAAATTTAACATCTGAAAATGCTGATATGTATATGGTATACTGATGTAGAAGTGAGCTTTTAAAAACACATCAGTAGTTCACAATCGGATGCTTGGAAAGGAAAATTAAAATAAAAATGTAAAAACGTGGTACTTTTCAAAAATAAATTTTAATTATTTTTCGATGATAGCTTTGAATACTCAGGTTATGATGGTATACTATAAATCAAAATAAATGTTCACAACCATCTGTTTTCTAGGACATCAAAATAATGGAAAATTACAATATTAGACATTTTCGGCATATTTTGGTTTAATTTACAGTTAATTTATTAGAGATGTAAGATTTCTGAAACCACATTCAAATTCTGCCAAAAAAAATCGTCTAGAATTAATAATAATTCAATATGCATTTGACTTCGATTATTGAGTATAAATCAATTGTAAAAGTACACCCAAACAAGTAATCATTTCAATGACACGACCTGCGCTTAATTCCAAGTTCGATCTTTCGAGCTTCCAACCTGCGCGTTGCATTGAAATCGTCGGCAGAAAAAAAAATTTCAGCATTTTCAGATTTTTTGCTAAAAAAAAATTTGATTAAAACCAAAAACCGACAAAAAGATTTTTAAAAGTTGATTGCTGAAATGCTACCTAAAATATATCTAAAATGTTTTTAATTTCTTGATAATATTACATAATTGTTGTTAAAGAGTATTTTTAATTTTTTCTTTGTGTTAACATGGGCCGATTTCTCATCTTCATGGTTTAAATCAAGGTACCTTTTGAGAAAATTAATGTAGCTTACGTTATGAATTTGAATTTTCTCAAAATGTATTTGCCTCACTCGTTTGCCAATCTATTGTTGATTGATTTTTATTCGATAACACAGGGCAGCAGTGTTTTTGGTGCAGCCCTATCTACAACTGATTATATAAGAATGGAGTGCTGGAGTGCACTGAACAAAACTGCATCATTGGTTTTGTTCCATCAGCTCTTGTTTCCACGATATGACGGAAAAATGGATTTCTTGTAAATTTTGTCCTCTCGAATTTCTTGTGGTCACAATAGGCATGAATTTCTGAATTTATCTGGCCTATTCGGCAGAGCACATATCAATGCTTCTGTAAAAAATCAAATGCCCAAAATTCGATCATGCTAAAGGGTCCAAACTGGTGTCTGAAGTCAGACGTTTCTCGATTTATGGCTATTTTTACAAAATAAATCATCTCCCTTAAGCTAAAGCGGATGTTGGATTTTTATTATATACATTTCAGCATATAGCCCAACATCGATTCTAATTATGTGATTTTTTTTGCATTTGTACCAGTTTATTTGGCGAAGCTACACCTGCTTAAGCCAAAAACACATATTTCATTTTATGGGAGGCCAACTAGATTCTTACCCCAAATTTTTATAGGAACTGTGAAGAGGCTACTTGATTCATCATAGAATTTTATTTATTTACAAGCAGATGTACATTTTTTATAAATTCTGTGTGGAATCAAGTAGCCTTTCAATAGTTCCTATACAAATATGGTATAGGAATTTAGTAGCCCTCCCATAAATTTAAATGTGTGTTTTTGGCTTAAGCAGGCTGTAGATTCGCCAAATGAACTGGTAAAAATGCAAAAAATATCACATAATTAGAACATATGATTGGCTACAGGCTCAAATGGCTAAAATTTATATCCACTTACATCTCTAGCTTAAAAGAGGTGATATATTTCGTAAAAATAGCCATAAATCGAGTAATGTCTGTCTTCAGAGACCAATTTGGACCCTTTTGCATGATCGAATATTGCGCGTTTGAATTTTTACAGAAATAATAAATTCAGAAATTCATGCCTATTGTGACCACAAGAAATTCGAGAGGGCAAAATTTACAAGAAATCCGTTTTCCGTCATATCGTGGAAACAAGAGCTGATGGAACAAAACCGATGATGCAGTTTTGTGCAGTGCACATAAATGAATCATATTTTTTGATCAACAAGGCTGCACCTCACAAAGTTGGTCATTTTGTTGCCCTGTGTAATCGATACTTTTTATACAAAGTTAACGGCTGGGTTAAAGGAATTTCAGAATTCATACCTAATATTAATTGAATTTGATTTATAATTCATTGTATTTATTAATAATTCTTTAAGAAAAATCGGACTTACCCTACTATTGAGAACGAAAATCACTACTACTATTGAGAACGAAAATCCAGTCTGTTAATTATTTCATGATCAAATCTGATGAATAAAGCTGGTGCCTCATAGTAATGAACAAAATTCCATTGTTGGAAATTCCATATCTGCATTTTTGGCAGTCCAAAAGAATTCGTCCTTTTTAATTTTTTTACTTAAGCTTGTATTTTCTTGGATAATGTTTTCTAGTTATATCACTATTTCGTTTTCTTAATCAGGCACCAGCAGGTGGTGATCTATTTGACCCAACAAAAAAAAACACATTTCACCTAAAGATAAAGGGTTGCAGCTTCTTACCGAAATAGATCGACAGCTTATTTGACTATTAAAAGTGTAAAAATGTTATGCAAAAATAAAAATTAACAAGTTCATCTGCAGCCGGTGTACCTGATGCGAGTTCTTATTCTTTTGAGCAATTTAATGCAATTTTAACATTTTTGCGAATACAAAAACATTCTTGCACTTTCTTAGTTTTACTCTACGGAAGTTTGAGTTACAGTAAAAAAACAGTTTTGTAAGTCGGGATTTACACCATGAAGCAAACTTCATAAAGTTTTCTTAGTAGGCGTGAAATTTAGAGGAAATCTTTCAGACCTTTTTAACGAATTTGTGACTAGTGCCCTAAATTATAAGTTCAACTTGTAGCACTAGGAAATAATATCAATAAATATCAAATAAAATAGTAAAGAAATACATATAAATCTCTCGCCTACTTGGAAAACATCATGAAGTTTGCTTCATCATGTAAATCCCGTCTTAGTCAGAAGAAAATTAGTTATTATAATAAATTATTTAAAATTGAAATGAAAAATATTGTACTTTTTTCCGAAAATCTCGTATTTTGGAAAAATTTGTTAACCTTGAAAACCTTTAGCACTTGCATCATTTTAAATCGATCAATTATTTCGTTTTTTTTCTGTCCAAATTATGTAGTTTGAAAATGAATTTCCAAGCAAAATGATATAAATTTTCAGGCGGAATTATATTGTCCACCCCTAGCAAACTATTTAAAATTCCTGGTGCTACATTGATTAAGATGTTTGAATTATAATTGACTTATCCTACATAATTCTATAGTTTGTTGATTTTATTATTTTTTTTATTTTTAATAATTAAGGGGGTCTACCTTTGAAAATTTGTTTTTTTCGATATTTTTGTTTTACCTTATTATTATAGCTTGGACATTCCCCTTTCATCCCCTTTAACCCATTTTCAACTATTCGAAAAAGTTTAGCAGATATATCCATTTTAGTGGAGCAATGTTCATGCTAACGTGAGTATTACTATTCTTACTATTTTTTTTACGCTAAACTATAAAAAAAAAACTTGAAAAATCGAAATTTTTGTTCTAAACGGCCGCCAATTTTTCAAAAAAATATTGAAAAATATGATTGGGGTACGGGCCAGAATTACATTAATTCTGATCATAACCTCATTTACCGTTTTTAATTCTAAAAACCTGGAGTCCCGGAATCATGGTCACCACCTCTACACCTTTTTTTGAGTCCATAATTGGCAGGCCGATAACTTATTGAACTGCCCTCAAATTCCGACATTTTTTTTATTAAATTAATAAATAACTCAAAACAAAAACCCAAATTGAAAAAGCTCGTATAGCTTTCTCTCTAGAATTTTATAAAAAAAAACACTCAAAAAACCATTCGCAAAGGTAGAAGACCCCCTTAAGTAATTTAATTTAATGATCTAGTTTTTTAGTGTATAATTAATTTTTCCCATCATTGCGTTCTTCGTTGTTTCCACAACCTAACACTTTTAACAAAGAATATTCGCTCAGTACTGGCTATGGCTATATTAGATTCACACTCATTTTTTATGTGGAAAAAAATTAAATAAAAGTAATCCAATTTGAACAAGCTATGACATTTCTGAATCTATGGAAATTAATGTTTAAATAGCTACGAACTTAAATTAAATATCTAAATTAATTGCGAGCAGGGGTAGATTTAAATAATCCATGTTTTCCCCACGGATCCTTGAATGTTGTCTGTTCACATGTCGGGAACCCATTATCTTCAGGATGGACGAACAAAAATATAGTTCATACATTGACATTAAAAATAATCTTACTATCTAGTACAACGTTGATAATTATTTATTTTAGATTTTGTATTCAGATTTAATGGATTTAATTAAAATCAAGTTTATTCAAAATATATGAAGTATTGGACAAATTACGAAGTCATCGAAATGGTTTTTTTTTTTTGATCTGAGAACAAACCATATTTTTTAAATACATTTTTTTAATTCCTTTCACTCAATATTAGCATGATGGAGACTCCCCTTAGAGTATTCAGTATTCTCCATTTACCCTCCCACATTTCCCATTCATTTCTCTCTCTACATTTGCCAATTTATTATTTGTTCATAAATGTCTTTTTGATTTTAGCTGATCAAGGCAATTTTTATTTGAGCATTTAAATTTCGCGTGTGAAGCAGTTCAACAAACTTCTCATATTGCTTCGAACCCTCCGCATGCCTTATCAGCAGTTCAGAATTTATTCTGTTCTGTTTGTGAAATGTTAGTAGAATATGTTGAACATTAGTCAAATGGGACACATTGAAAATCGGGTTAGTTGGTCAGAGGGTGTTAGATTGCTTTGTTATAACTGACCTGACCCGTTTATAAATAATAAGCCACTTATTCCCTTACAACAATTACCTGGCTCCCCACCATTTTAGCGAAATTTCAAATTAACCAACTCGCTTTCATTAAGCAAAAGTGCTAAAGACTCTTTGTGTCCGGAGGTGGAGTGTGCGTGCCACGTCGCTTCGATGTCGAATAAATGACAACGCCACTTACTCACCTGCAAGCGGCATAGACAAAGTGGCTCGGATCACCGCACCCAATTCGAGGTCGGAGAAGGTTTTCCTTTGCGCCACTGCCTGGTAGTAAAACATATGTTGGCATATTAATAATCAGGTTAAGCGCCTCATGGGTTGCCTTAGGTGTGGTCGCTCACGCAATGCGCTGTTTCTTTTTTCGCGGAAACTATACAACATTATCAGAACGGTTACTGTTTTTGCTTTAACTGTATGAACCAGTTAATTCGCTTCAGCAACGTCAATACGTTGAGTCCAGCCCCGTAGTTGGGATTTTGTTTCGGGAGGTGCTAAAATACCTAGATCTCAGAGACTATAAGAGCTAGAGCTACCATTTTATCAGTGTAGATATGTATCGTCTGCACGCAGACCAAGATTGTTTCAAATTTTTGCCACGCACGATCCCGCCCCCGCAATATGAAAAAAACCTCATATCTCCTACAATTTTGAAGCCAGCTTCTTTGGACCTTCTAGACATATATTTTAATCATTATTACTTATCGATCCGAAATGCATCCTTTCTTGATCAGACGAACGATAGTAGAGTTGCCACACCTGCGATTTGGAAAAGACCTCATATCTCCCACAATTTTAAATATAGACTGTTTGAACCGTCTAGACATATATTTTAATCATCATTACTTATCGATCCGCCATAAATAATTTCCTGATCAGATGAACATTCTATCAAACTCTTATACATTTTTTTGGTCTCAAAGCGATCAAATTTTTTTAGTTAAAAAAAATGTCATAGTGTAATTTGCCAAAAACATCTTTAACGAAAAAAATCTATTAAAAATAGAAAATATTCATGAAATCGACTGAACCTACATATTGCATCAAATATACTCAAACTATAATGATACAAAATTATTACAAACAAGTCAAAGAAAAAAGTTTTCTACATTATTTGCTTTATTATGCATAAAAATCAATATCATCATTGAAGCGATCTTATTTCTCTGCACAATTATTTTTTGTTGCACTTTTTTCAATTAGTTCTTTTTCTTACTTAATTTTTTACACACGAATATCTTTTCGGATCGTTCTTTACTTATGTCAGGGCGAAATTAGAAGATAACAGTATGTTACTCGCTGCGCGATTACCAACAGAACGTAATGGCAAAACGGAATCTTTTTTTCACGCGGATTGTAAGCAATATAAATATGGAATGACCAAGCCGAAAATTGGAAATTTGGATATGGAGTTTTTCATTTCACCCATATTTCGAGTCGAGTGAATATAGGCCATTAACAAGGAGTAGTAAAAACCCTCAGTAATTTTTTCATTGTTTACAACTCAATTAAAAGTATAGAAGCAGTTTCATTTATAAGAGTTATTGGTTCTAAAAATATTTGTATAATCGTACTTAATTCCTGATTCGGTACAAGACTTCATGGCTGGTACTAGACTTTGCTCCATTTGTCATTATTACCGGAAAATTCCCCTTATTTCTCATACACAGATCATTTGTTAGAAACTTCTTTTTACACCAAAATTTTGAGGCATATACAAATCGTTGAACCATAATGGGTCAAAAAAGTGACTCTCGAAACCACCCATATCATTCGGTGGAAATTACCGATTTGGATCTAAATAGCTCTACTTTCCCCATTCCACCGGAACCCGAGCCCAGTCTTGAAAATTTGGTCACCAACAAGAAGACTCCATTTATTGAACTCTATTTAACCTCGGTTGCCTCTGCTTGTAGTGCCGAAGGAATTGGCTATCCCTTTGATGTATGCAAGACGCGCTTACAAATTCAAGGCGAGATAGCCAGTAAAGCAGGTCACGAACTCAAATATCGAGGAATGCTTGGTACCGCACTAGGCATTATTCGGGAAGAGGGTCCGCTTAAACTCTACGGTGGAATTTCGGCCATGGTGCTACGGCATTCAATTTTCAGTGGAATGAAAATGTTATTTTATGATATTTTGCGCGACAAAATGATCATCACAGATGAGCAAGGCAAGTCTCAGTTAACTTTTCTGCGTGCCGCGTTCTGTGGCGTTATGGCTGGAGCCTGTGCCAATGTTATCTCCTCACCGACCGATCTGATTAAGGTGCAAATGCAAATGGAGGGCAAGAGACGATTATTGGGTGAACCTCCGAGAATACATAATGTTGGTCAGGCATTTAAGTCCATTTATCAATCGGGTGGGGTTGTGGGTCTATGGAAGGGAACAGTGCCAAATACATGGCGCGCAGCGTTGGTTACTTTGGGTGGGTAAAATTGCAATTTTGGTTCAAGGTATTAAAAACGTAAAGATTTGCTTCAAAGCTTTATTATTGTAATTTCTTTCTTTTTATATCTCACCCATTTCAAATTCTCGCAATCTCTCAGGTGATGTCAGCTTTTATGATTTAAGCAAACGCTCTCTTATGGATCTGCTAAATCAACCCGATAATCGTATTATACAATTTTTTAGTGCAATGATAGCAGGATTAGCTGGCACTGTCTTAAGTACACCCGCCGATGTTGTTAAGTCGCGTATTATGAATCAACCCACCGATGAAAGGGGACGCGGCTTGCACTATAAGGGTACCCTCGATTGCTTTAGTAAGCTGGTAAAGGAGGAGGGGTTTTTTGCCATGTACAAAGGATTCCTGCCCTATTGGTTGCGCGTGGGTCCCTGGTCAATGGTCTTTTGGATGACCTTCGAGCAGATCCGACGCTTTCGAGGTGATGAGGGTTACTAAACAAATGTGAACACAGTTGACTCTTTAGATTGTGTTTTCTCATAAGGGACTATTCGTAAATTGTAAATTGTCAAGTGGTTGTAATAAATGTCGTTTTTTTTTATTCAAAAATTAATTAACAATTGTACAAGGTAAATACGAAAAACTATATCAAGGTAAGGTAAAAGGTATCTAAAGTTTTTAGTACCTAGGTAAATGTAAAGGTACTAAAAAGGTACTTTTGTAATAAGTAATCAAATCGAAAATTCAGAAAAGGCATACGAGGAACTCGAAAGCTTTATCCTTGATTCAACAAGAAAGTTGAAAATTGTAACATTTTGAATTTATTTGAAGCTATATTTTATTTTCTTGTATAATCACCTAGAATTCTTAAAATTCTTTCAACTGGGGCTAACAAAATGGTATTACATTGGACATCTTCGACTCGTTGAATATGTTTTTAAATCTAGGTGGATAATAAGAAAATGAATGTTGCCAACTTTTAGGCCTTGTTTAAGCAACATACATTTAGGCCATATACTTCTTCTTAATATACACCGTTATTTCTAAAACATGAAGATGAGAAAACGGCCCTTAGTGTGTCTTTCAACCAGCATTATATACTAGTTCATTGATCACACCAAGTGCGATTTAAGTACTCCGCTTTTTCCCCGACAAATTTGGCTGTTTTTAAAGGATAACTGATGGAAAATGTTAAGAATTCCGGGAAGCGTGAATTCTGGATTTTTTTCATATATATTTGGCTTTTTTTCAACTTTTTTTTATTTTTCGATTATTTAAATGAAATTTTGTATAAGTGGCAACATTATCATAGTTTTGATCGATATTTACCGATACATTCTGGGACGGTCGATATAGATCAATTTGTGGATTATCTCTCTACATATAAAAGATTTTGTCCTCACTGATTTACTGATTGGCAATCAACGTAGAGCCTGAAGGGAGATGGAAAGCTGAAATTTCCAAAAAAATTCATTTTAAAAAAAACTATTTTTCATCCGATTGGCTTCAAACTCGGTTTGTAAGGATAGTATGCTAAATAATTAGGCATGTGATTTTTTGTTGGTGGATTGCAAGCATGGTATACAAAATAATTGATTTTTCGATTGTGGAAAATCCACTCACAAGGAAATGGCCGGAAAATTCTATATGGAAAACACTATTTTTCATCCGATTGACTTCAAAATCGGTTTGGGGACACATTAAAGAAAATAATTAAACATTTGATTTCTCGGTGGTGGAAACACGTGTTTTTTTATTTCGGGAAGTTCACTGCAAAGGTCGGAATATGGGTGCGGGGTGGGTTTCTAGCCAAAATGTATTACATTTGGTTTGAAAGCTCTATGGGCCAATTAAATAGGATAAAGTTTTTTGCTTTGCGCATACTCACCCTCAAGGTCGGATAATGGGTGCCGAGGGTGGTTTCAAGGTTTGTATGCTCAATGGGCCAAATAGGTGGAAAACAATTTTCTCATTTCTGAAGGTCGGAAAATGGGGGAGGGGGTGGGATCATTGCCAAACGTTTTTATACACTTGACAAGTGTATATTAATTTAGCCCAGAAGTTTGTAACACATAGAAATATTAATTTCCAACCCCATAGACTATATATATTCTTGATCAGGACGACGAGCTGAGTTCAATTCCGACTGTCCGTCTGTCTGTCCGTCTGTCTGTCTGTTTCTACGCGAACTTGTCCCTCAGTTTTAAAGCTATCGAGCTGAAATTTTGCACGGACGGTATAGCACAGGGTCTTCTTTTTACTGCACGCAACTAATATGTCGGAACCGGCCGGATCGGATGACTATATCATGTAGCGGCCATAGGAACGATCGGTCTAAGAACTAGTTCTAGTTAGAAAAACTTTTTTGTTTTCCATCGTAGCTTCACTAAACTTGGTATATGTTAGTTTTATATGCTTTCACATAATACAGAAAAAATTTATTAAAATCGGATGACTATATTATATAGCTCCCATAGAAACGGTCTGTCTAAGAACTAGTTCTAGTGAGAAAAACTTTTTTGTTTTCTGCCGTAGCGTCCCCAATCTTGGAATATATTAGTTTTATATGCTTTCATATAATTTTGAAAAATTGATCAAAATCTGATGACTATAGCATATAGCTGCCATAGGACCGATCGGTCGGAAAATGAGTTCTACTAAGAAAAGTTTTCTTAATGGTATCAAATTTTTATTGTCAATGATTTAAAAATTGTAAATATCTGATGTCTATATCCTATATATATTTTACCGGTTAAATCAGTTGGAGTAAAATTTTTCATGTGTATTGAAACTTCGGCACAGTCGAAGTTAGCTTTGCCTTCTCGTTTTTCATCATTTTGGCGGCTATACTGATGGTGGCGAAGCGAAGCGCTGGGTTATATTATTTGTTTCAACACAATTTTGCTAGGTTTGATCAAAATGGGATAAATATTTCGTATAGCTCCCATATAACAATCAGCTTCTGGCTAGGTCAACCAAATGCTTACGTAAAGTGGCGCAATCTGTTGGTAAGCTTGGGACAGGTTCTAAGCGAAGTGAAATTTTTTTAAATAACTTGCTAAACCAATGCTTATATTAAAATAAAAAGTTTGTAACACATAGAAATATTCATTTCCAACCCCATAGAACTATATATATTCTTGATCAGGACGACGAGCTGAGTTCAATTCCGACTGTCCGTCTGTCTGTCCGTCTGTCTGTCTGTTTCTACGCGAACTTGTCCCTCAGTTTTAAAGCTATCGAGCTGAAATTTTGCACGGACCGTATAGCACAGGGTCTTCTTTTTACTGCACGCAACTAATATGTCGGAACCGGCCGGATCGGATGACTATATCATGTAGCGGCCATAGGAACGATCGGTCTAAGAACTAGTTCTAGTTAGAAAAACTTTTTTGTTTTCCATCGTAGCTTCACTAAACTTGGTATATGTTAGTTTTATATGCTTTCACATAATACAGAAAAAATTTATTAAAATCGGATGACTATATTATATAGCTCCCATAGAAACGGTCTGTCTAAGAACTAGTTCTAGTGAGAAAAACTTTTTTGTTTTCTGCCGTAGCGTCCCCAATCTTGGAATATATTAGTTTTATATGCTTTCATATAATTTTGAAAAAATTGATCAAAATCTGATGACTATAGCATATAGCTGCCATAGGACCGATCGGTCGGAAAATGAGTTCTACTAAGAAAAGTTTTCTTAATGGTATCAAATTTTTATTGTCAATGATTTAAAAATTGTAAATATCTGATGTCTATATCCTATATATATTTTACCGGTTAAATCAGTTGGAGTAAAATTTTTCATGTGTATTGAAACTTCGGCACAGTCGAAGTTAGCTTTGCCTTCTCGTTTTTCCTCATTTTGGCGGCTATACTGATGGTGGCGAAGCGAAGCGCTGGGTTATATTATTTGTTTCAACACAATTTTGCTAGGTTTGATCAAAATGGGATAAATATTTCGTATAGCTCCCATATAACAATCAGCTTCTGGCTAGGTCAACCAAATGCTTACGTAAAGTGGCGCAATCTGTTGGTAAGCTTGGGACAGGTTCTAAGCGAAGTGAAATTTTTTTTAAATAATTTGCTAAACCAATTCTTATATAAAATAAAAGAACTGCAAGAGTATTTAAACATCGGCGAAGGTGATGTTAGCCTTACATTTTTATACACTTGAAAAGTGTATATTAATTTTGCCCAGAAGTTTGTAACGCATAGAAATATTCATTTCCGACCCTATAAACTATATATATTCTTGATCAGGACGACGAGCTGAGTTCAATTCCGTCTGTCCGTCCGTCCGTCTGTCCGTCTGTCTGTCCGTCTGTCTGTCCGTCTGTCTGTCTGTCTGTCTACGCGAACTAGTCCCTCAGTTTTAAAGCTATCGAGCTGAAATTTTGCACAGAGTCTTCTTTTTACTGCACGCAACTAATATGTCGGAACCGGCAGGATCGGATGACTATATCGTATAGCTGCCATAGGAACGATCGGTCGGAAAATAAGTCTTAGTGAAAAAAACTTTTTTGTTTTCCATTGTAGCTTCACCAATCTTAGTATATATTAGTTTTACATGCTTTCACATAATACTGAACAAATTTATTAAAATCGGATGACTATATTATATAGCTGCCATAGGAAGGATTGGTCAAAAAACTAGCTCTAGTGAGAAAAACATTTTTGTTTTTCATCGTAGCGTCACCAATCGTGGTATATATTAGTTTTATATGTTTCCATAAAATTCCGAAAAAATTTATCAAAATCGGACGACTATACCATATAGCTGCCATAGAAACGGTCGGTCAAAAAACATGTTCTAGTGAGGAAAACTTTTTTGTTTTCCATCGTATCGTCACCAATCTTGCTATATATTAGTTTTATATGCTTTCACATAATAAAGAAAAAATTTATCAAAATCGGATGACTATAGCATATAGCTGCCATATAAACGATTGGGCAAAAAACTACTTCTAGTGAGAAAAACTTATTTGTTTTCCATCGTAGCGTCTCCAATCTTGCTATATATGTTTTATATGCTTTTACAAATTTTTGAAAAAATTTATCAAAATCGGATGACTATAGCATATAGCTGCTATAGGACCGATCAGTTGGAAAATGTGTTTTACTAAGAAAAGTTTCTTTTTATGGTATTAAATTTTTATTATCAATGATTTAAAAATTTTTAAAATCGGATATCTATGTCCTATATATATTTTACAGGTTAAATCAGTTGGAGTAAACTTTTTCAAGTGTATTAAAACTTCGGCACAGTCGAAGTTAGCTTTGCCTTCTCGTTTTGTATTCAATTTTTATTCTCTTATCTTTACTATCAGCTAAGTTAAGTAAGGTAGAACCGTTGATTTTTATAATTTAGTTGCGTGCTCTGCGGGACGACCGCGAGGCAATGCTGCGCAGAGACTTCAACTCACTCTTCTCAAGCGCTCAAGTCTGCGTAGTTCAATCAGGGCGCCGGCTGCGAAGGTAGTGATTGCGTCCCAGAACCGTTGACTTCCTACCGTCAGTTCGAAGACGTTGTTGGCGGTAACGTCCTCGCCTGCGATGTTCCTAAGAACAAGTCTTTGCTCTTTAAAGCGGCCACATTCAAAAATGGCATAATGTACGTCCTCTATGATGCCTCCACTTCACCAGGTACACTCAGCACTGGGTTCGTGCTCAAAGCGGTTGAGATAGCTTCTAAAGCAACCGTGACCGCTCAGTAGTTGCGTGAGATAAAAGTTTACCTCTAAATGGGGTCTCTCAAGCCAAGGCTTGATTTTAGGCACTAGACTGTGCGCCTTTTGGGGATGCGTCCCTAGCGCTCTGCCACAGCCTAAGGCTGTCGCTTTCTCTTCGAGGCGTACTATCCTTGGAGACCGCCCACGCGATGCACGGTAGATGACTTCAGACTCCGTTGCCAGATAGCCAAGCGGCACCATTCCGGCTATGACGAGTGCTGCATCGTTTAATATGGTCCTAAAGGCACTTCATACTCGAATAGCGCTAAGACGGTAAACCGCCTCAACTCCACGAGAGTAACTCGGAACTATGAATGCGCGAGCCCAAATCGGGGCAGCCGCCTGCGCTCATGCTTTGGACCGCGGGTATTAGGCATTATGCGCGATAATGCCGAACACGCATCCGTGGACTTCTTTTAGATAAATTCCAATACTCTCGAAAACAAAGCCTGGTGTCAACTTGGACTCCAAGGTATCTAATAGCTCCGTTTTGATACGACTTCTGATCTGCCAACCTGGATTGTGGCCGTTTCGACGCGTTTGCGGCTGCTAACAAGCACTGCCTCGGTTTTTTGCGCTGCCAGTTCCAGCCCCACCGACGAAAGCCATCGGTTAACCATGGTTATGCCTACACCGCATGCCGACTCGGCCAACTGCAATTCTTTAGCCACCACAACTAGAGCCACATCATCCGCGAAGCCGGGAATGGCAATCGCAGAATGCCATCGGACATGATATTCCACTGGAGAGGGCCCAGGACTGAACCCTGGGGAACTCCTACTGAAACATCATGTGTTTTTATGCCATCATCAGTCTCATATAGCAGCTGCCGATCCGAGAAGTAGCTGCGTATCGTATGGGTACAGGGTATAAAAGGCATATTGTACTGGTAGCGTTAAAAAGAAATGAATGATCAAAACATCATCGATCTCTGTTTGTAAATGTTGTCAATCTAAATTATTTAGAAAATATATTTATAGTTTTATTTTTGTGATTTGGTTCCAAATTTTGTTATGGCTCAAGATGACGAGGATGCATTTAAAGATTATCCAAACTACCAGCGAATCGTTCATTATACCAAAAAGCCTCACGAACCTAAACACCTATTACAACTTTATGTGAATACCTTTTTGGGTGCCACATTTGCCGAATTCTTTACGTATCCCCTTGATGTCACCAAAACCCGGTTGCATTTGCAAGGCGAGGCGGCAGAGAAGGCCGCGGTTGGCCATCCTAAGCGTGGAATGTTGGGCACGGTCTATTACATGGCCCGGGAGGAGGGTCTACGTGGCTTATACGGTGGACTCTCAGCCATGATAATTAGGAATTTGTTTTTTAATTGTGTGCGAGTAGTTTTTTATGATTGTCTGCGACGGGAATTTGTGTATGCCGATGAGAACGGCAAAGAAGTTCTGACAGTATTCAGGAGCTTTATGGCTGGTAGTATCGCTGGGTGTACAGCTCAGGTAATAGCAAATCCATTGGATATTGTCAAAATACGCATGCAAATGGAGGGTAGACGTAGATACTTAGGCTATCCCATGAGGGTACATAACGTGAAGCAAGTGCTTGAAGATGTCTACAAGAATGGTGGATTGGTTCGATTGTGGAAGGGTGTTGTACCCAGTTGTGTAAGGGCCATGCTTATGACTGCAGGTAAGTTGATGAGTTGTGATATAAAATTGAAATTGGAGCGTTCTAGTACACTGACAATATCAGATTCGGTTGCATACAGTGTTCCCAGTTTCACTTTCGCAAAAGTTTTGCAACTTAAAATCGCAAAATATTTGTGAATGTGAAAATGAAAACACTCCCGATTTTTCCATTTCTCACACCTAATGATTTCCTAATTATCCAATTAATTAAAGACATTCCAAGTATAAGACATGCTATTTTATATAGCGCAACACAAGTTGTTAAGGAAAATTCACAAAAGTTGGATTATATCATCGGTATTTGCGTTCAATATTTATTTTATTTCAATGCCATTTTTTTTCAATCCACTTAGGTGACACGGCGTGCTATGATTTGAGCAAACGTCAGTTTATATATTTACTACAAATGCCCGATGGTCCTTTTATTCAATTTTTGGCCTCTGTCAGTGCTGGCTTTGCGGCCAGTATTCTTAGTACTCCAGCCGATGTGGTCAAGTCACGGATCATGAATCAACCCACCGATGAAATGGGTCGAGGCTTGCACTATAAAAATGCCCTAGATTGTTATTATAAATTGATCACTCAAGAGGGCTTGAGAGCCATGTATAAAGGATTTTTACCCTGTTGGTTGCGCATTGGTCCCTGGTCGTTGGTGTTTTGGACATCCTTGGAGCAGCTACGCAAAATTCAGGGTCAAGCAGGATTTTAATTTAATGTAAATCTGTATAGATCTACGCCTTTATGTGTTTAATAAGCAAAATTCTGTCTGTAACTTATAAAGTGTTGACAAAAATGTTAAACTAGAAAAAACGAGATGACTAAGCTAACTTCGAATGTGCCGAAGTTTTAATACAGTTGCAAAAGTTCACTCAAAAAAAACATTTCTTAACAAAACACATTTTTCGATCGATCGGTACTATGTCAGCTATAGGCTATAGTCATCGGATTTTAATAAAACCTTTCAAAATTGTGTCGAAGCATATAAATCTAATATATACCACGATTGATGACGCTACGATGGAAAACAAAAAAGTTTTTCTCACTAGAACTAGTTTTTGGACCGATCGTTCCTATGGCAGCTATATGATATAGTCATCCGATCCGGCCGATTCCGACAAATGTGCAGCGTATTTGTATTTAAAGACTTTTTGCAAAGTTTGGTCAAGATAGCTTCAAAACTGAGGGAGGAGATAGCATAGAAACAGACGGACAGACGGACGGACAAACGGAAATGAACTCAGCTCGTCATGCTGATCAAGAATATATATACTTTATGTGGTCGGAGATGATTCCATCACTGCGTAACAAACATCGTGACAATTTTAATATACCCTCTGCAAGGGTATAAAAAATACCCTTTAATCGTTGTGTGATATGACATTATTTTGAGCACATCTTATTCTCCCGGAAACCGTTTGTATTTCGAATTGGGGAATCAAATCGAATCTTTTTTCGGTTCTGGTACGTACAGAAAATCATGTTTCGGTAAACGGTTCTGCCTACACCGAAAAAAAAATCCGTTCTAAAAGTACCAAAATCATGAACATCCGTTGACGAAAGTCTATCATGCACGTTTGTTCTCAGATAATGAACATTGGGGTACGATTTTTCATGAACACTTCGTTCTCACTTTGGATTTTTTGGGCTTGTTTCGTAAACATTTTGTGCTTGTTTTATGAACTGTTTGGGCATGTTTCACGAACATTTTGTTCTTATTTAAAAAAAAAAATTCCTTAATTTAGAAAACACAGCAATCATCGGGAAAGGGGTGTTGTGTGATGGTTAATATTAAGCAGTTACCAAACCCCATCCCCACTAGTCTTACAACGGTTTTTGGGTTCCCCTCTCCTCTGTCCTCAAATAATAGGGCGGGCGGGGGCAGAAAGCGCTGAATATGCTGCTTCTCCCTCCCTTCCTCTTCTTTTTAGAACGTCATATTTTTCTCTGTGTAGGTTCTGTTTTATTGGTACCTTGATTTTTATAACGGTATACCAGTAACGTACCAGTATGTACTATAGAGTGTCCCTCCATAAGGTAACATCGGAAAACCTTACTCTCACCAACTCAAATGGTTTTGGTTTGCAAAGAATTTACACAAAAACCTAAAAATTGTATTTCAAGTTTTAGACGTTGCGAAATGGATTTAAAGATTCCCTTAGTCGGGCTCCTGTTTTGCTTAAAATAATCTTTACTTCATTTCAAGTGTTGTCACAACGAAGAGGTCGATTTTGTCGGTACGAGTATACAAAATATCACTCTCAATGGAAGCATCGTAGATCAAATCGAAGGCAGTCTCTGTCGTTGTTTTCTGGAGAAGAAGAATACGGAATAACTTGGGCAATTTGCGCGTGTTAAAGGATTTCGCAAAAAGCTCAGTACAGATGGTGGAAGGCTTTTTCGACAGTTTACCTTGGGATGAACATCAAACAGTGTGTTCTGCAATGCGTTGATAACCGTGGAAACACGTATCCAATTTGTGAAAAAATCACTTTGATCATATAATAAACTTTATAAGTACAATACCATTTTCCAATGAGTTGACAACTTGTTTTTTATTATTATAGTCTTAAGACTGCAATAGACCCCTGTGGCAAACGGCTTGATAACATAAAATAGCTAAATGCATTTATAGAAATGCATCAGCGGAAAATCAATTATTTCCATAATTTCAAACAGAGATTATATTCGTGTTATTGTCTTGCATATATTATGAGCTACTTTCAAGTCCTTTTCAGTTCTCATTAATACTTTAATGATATTCTGTCTTGAACGGACTGTATGCTAAAATAAAGTGGGTGCGTTTATAGATATGCACAAGAGGTCAGCATACCAAATTATTTGAGTTGGAAACAAGGATCCCTTTTTTGTGAAGGATCATAATTTAAATAGTAGTCAACGCCGACTTCTAATAAATTAATTAATCGAGCAAGGTGTTAGTATAAACTTTGAATCCATTACGCAACCCTAAAACTAACTCTTTTTTACTTTTAATAATCAATTTAATTACGATTATTTTCAGTATCCCAAGATTGATTATATTTATTGATTCAATAATAAATAATCAGAAAAAAGGTTTTTTTTAGATTACGATAAAATAATCAAAATTGTTCAAAAATAATCAAAAAAGAATAATTTGACTACTTTCAAAGATTATTATACACTTGAAAAGTGTATATTAATTTTGCCCAGAAGTTTGTAACGCATAGAAATATTCATATATTCTTGATCAGGACGACGAGTTGAGATGAATTCCGTCTGTCCGTCCGTCCGTCTGTCTGTCCGTCTGTCTGTCCGTCTGTTTCTACGGAAACTAGTCCCTCAGTTTTAAAGCTATCGAGCTCAAAATTTCGCACAAGTCTTCTTTTTACTGCACGCAACTAAAATGTCGGAACCGGCCGGATCGGATGACTATATCATACAGCTGCCATAGGAACGATCGGTCTAAGAACTAGTGCTAGTTAGAAATACTTTTTTGTTTTCCATCGTAGCGTCACTAATCTTGGTATATGTTAGTTTTATATGCTTCCACATAATTCTGAAAAAATGTATCAAAATCGGATGACTAAAGCATATAGCTGCCATATAAACGGTCGGTCAAAAATTTTCTTCTAGTGAGAAAAACTTTTTTGTTTTCTATCGTAGCGTCTCCAATCGTAGTATATATTAGTTTTATTAGCTTTCACATAATTTTGAAAAAATGTATCAAAATCGGATGACTATAGCATATAGCTGCCATAGGACCGATCGGTTGGAAAAAGTGTTTTACTAAGAAAAGTTTTTTTTACGGTATCAAATTTTTATTATCAATGATTTAAAAATTTTAAATATCTGATAGCTATATCCTACATATATTTTACCGGCTAAATCAGTTTAAGTAAAGTTTTTCAAGTGTATTAAAACTTCGGCACAGTCGAAGTTAGCTTTGCCTTCTCGTTTTTGATTATTTTTTAAAAATAGGAATAGAAATGACATTTACAAAAAAAATACAAAGTGAGAGTGAGTTTTGAACATTTTAATAAAATTAAATTCGTAATATTTGAGGGATGAAAATTATACCACGTGACTGAGACGGTGAGCTCCTACGAAATAAAACCATACGGTTTTAAGTTAATACTGTCGCCCCTTTTTTCGTAAGATTACGAATTGGAAAAAAAAATAAGTTCAAAAAGTTAATATTTCATGGGCCTGACAGAGCTCCAAAGTTTTTGTTATCACTCATACGTAGTGTTGTCTTTGATCTAAGTATATATGTATATTTTTGTAGTTGGCATTGATTTCCAAAAAAATTATTTCAAACGTTCAAAGGTTACTCCGATTTACTACGCTGAACTGGTTTCATAATTTTACCCTTCCAAAAGGCAACTCTGACTTAAACTATACCTATAGTTTGGGAAAAATTGTGGATGGTACAAAAAAAAATTTCTGGGATTCAATCCATCGTATCCCGTATGCGAACGTCAGGGTCTGTCATGCCGCTCTACCCGGTGGGCTATAGATTTAGTAATTGAGATGCAGCTTAAATTCATATTTCAACAAATTCTTTAAACAAAATGGAAATATTTTGACAGATTTCAAAAATTGACAAACAGAACAATGTTGTTATGTTTTGATTTTTGAAATTATATCTGTTGCTCACGAGGGGTATGAGTATTTTTAGTTAAAACTAAATGTCCTCGTCGCGCCCCCTTTAAACTGAAAATTAAATTTATCTGTTTGACATTTTATTAACTAAATAACAAAAAGAATCCTTTAAGAGGGCGGCCTCTGTGGTTATCCATTTTTGCATTATTGATGAAAATGGGATAGCAGACAAGCTGAGCATAACGACAACGGACACCTGCAGGAAAGATTAAACCACATCAATAGCAGCCCTTGTAACGCCTCATTGGAAGAGACGGCCAAGTGGTACTCCAAAAACATTATCAGCATTCGGCAAAATGTCTAAGATCATGATATTATGGTCTATGTGTGACTTCCCACCTGGGACCAGCCGAAACTACCTAGCTTTTTGTTTCAATTTGATTCATTTTGTTTTGTTGAAATGTCATTTCCATTTATATTTTTTGAAAATAATCCAAAATAATCTTTGAAAGTAGTCGGATTTTTTTTTTTATTTTTTTTAAATAATAAAATCACGAATTTTTTTTTATTATTTCTAATCGTAGTCAATTAGTAATTAGAAATTTTTTTCCAACGGATTATATAGTCATTAAATTATTTTTTATATATAATGTAATTGATTACCAATCGTACTCCGAATTTAACAGCTACGCTTTTAAGGGTGAGAATAAAACGTTACATTTTTCATACGATTGGGGGACACTCTTATGTACTAGTAAGATTATAAATTCCTTTAAGCCCGAAGGTATGATAAAGTGGGTAGCACTTACATATATACAGTAGTATTCTAACTAGAGGTGCGCGCGTGAGCGATTTTTCCTTCACGTAACGCACGATTCACGAAATAAAAATCACTTGACACACAATTCACGCATAAAATTTTTAAGCTTTTTGCGTCACGCTCGATTCATGCACGATTAAAAGAGAGGTCACGAATGATCACGCACGATCAACCGCCCCCGTCGTGAAACGTCGTGTCACGTTTAAATGCACGTCATGCTCTCACCTCTAATTGTAACTTTATTAAAAGAAATGGAGCTAAAAAGATCCAAAATTACACAAATAAGCTTAAAATGTCTTAATCATATGATATCATATGATATGATTTAGTGTGATGTTTATCCCTAAAATCTACTGATAAGATAGAAGAGTCTTAGTATAAATGAGCAAAGCTCCGAACTGCAAAACATTTTTGTTTACAACTCCAAGTTTGACTTTTCCAACGGTCCTCCAACTTAAAGAAATGAAAGGGCACACCTGGGATTGTCCGACTTGATTTCTTAGTTGATTAAATTAAAATATTATAACCGCATACGTGCAAATTAATTAATAATTGCCACCAATTTTCTACAACTTTGACCGTACGCAAAAAATAAACCTTTGACCACAAAACTATTCAAAAAGGAATTCTGTTCTTCCCATGTACGAATTATAAAATCTATAAAAACTGATGCCAAACAAAAAATGTACTTTTGAGACTTAGTTGGAATAGCATTATTGCATAATTCTTAACCTTTCGAAAATTTATGTTTTCAAAAAACCTTTTTCCAACAAAAGTTCATATGCAATTATCATCATGATTGTTTATAATAAAATTAAAACAATGCAAGGCCAGGTTGGTGAAATCATATAGAAAAAAAGCTCAACATTTGCATATTTTATTAAATGAATCAAGAGGCGAAACTTCTCGCCAGCCCCGCAGCCAAGGAAATTTAAATTTCGCCGTTAGAGATGAAAACGAATGCCACACACGCGCCACAAATTAAGCGGTGATGAGGTGTTGGAGGAGAGAGGGGTCCAGGCCAATAATAATCAAACAAAAATAATAATAATGTGTGATTAATTGTATGGCTGCTGCTGATAAAAGTTGTCAAGCAGCGGGCCCTCAACTTTATCTCGCTGCCTCTCTTCTTCCAGCTCTTTCGCTGATTAATTGTGATTTTCACTAAAAATGGTGAAGAGAAACACAAATCAACAAACAATTGCAGAAAAGCGAAAGTAAACGCATACGGCCAAAATGTTCCATTATAAACCTGCTATGAACATTATCGCAAATTTATCAAATAATTTTTGGGTCAATGTTTTCTAGGCGCACAACGAATCCAAAAAAAAATGTCAATTTGCTGAAAGAAGAAAAGCAGCTGCTAAGAGAAATAATTGTACAATTGCGTCAGCCATTAAAGATATAAATAACTTAACAATTTTGCCTAGACCAAAAGTGGTTAAGGCCAAACAAAAACATAAGACTTCCAGAGCCGATAACACAGCACACGACTGTCCAGGTTCATTGATCTATTGATTGGCTGAACACAAAGAACGAGGGTAGGTCACACATACATATATAACAACTAACTAACTAAGAACACAAAATTGTTTAGTGGAGAAATATCTTAATTTATATACCGCCATGGTCCTATTTTTGCTTTCGCAAAAGTTTTGTGATTTTGAAGACAAATCTGAAAAAATAAACAAAAAATAAACGGGTTTTTAATCGCAAACTTTTTTGGAAAAGCTTGAGGTTCAATAGCTTTGATGCAAATCTTTTACCACCGCGCCATTTAATCAAGTTTGCAAATTAAAACAGGCGATTGGGGTTCAAAATTGTACGAATTTACGCGATAACGTATGTGTGAAGAGTTTCAATGTTTTGATGAAAAAGTTTTCATTAACGAATTCCCAGAATTGGCTGTGTTTTTGCTCCGAAAACTGACCAACAGGATGTAATGTATGGAACTAACTGTCTTAGCTTCCCTCTAAGAGAGAAAGTGATGATTATAATATAGGGTTTTTCAATTCGTAAAGGTCGTTGTTGGCAGACTGTGACGGCCTTGTTGTTTTTTTCGGCATCTCTCTCTTACCAGCTGATTATTTTTCAGTCATTGATGCCAAATCAAAGATGAATGTTCGTTGCAGCGCCCATTTTACGGCAGGCGCGGTAGCTGCTCGACTTTCCAACGGATCAGTCTGCGACTTTCCACCAGATCGGCAGCTGTAAGCGCAAGTGTGCAGAAGAACCTGAGGCAGTCAATTCTTTCGTGCACAAGAATTCGACATTGGTCCTGCACCTGTACAAGATCCAACTGGCACAGGACCGCAAAGTTAATGATCATATTCCATTGGAAATCTATACATTTGGAAATCTAATTCATTCAATTTTTTTTCACAGCGTAGTGGATTTGTTCGGGAGGTAGTTGAAGGCGTGGTTCGAAATATTATATTTATATTATATTAATTAGATGTGGCAAAATGTGCATTTATTTCAACCACTACGCACGCAACCATACAGAACCATTATTTATAGCATTCCTTCATTTTAGGCAACATATAGAATCCAGGAGCTCAGCCCATTATTCCGCTCAGGGAATAATACCGTAATAGGAACCGCTAACCGAAATAAACCATTTAAAGCTAGGTACCGGTATCGAAACCGGAACCGATATTAAAATAATTTTCAGAACCAAAAACCGACAAAACCGGAACCATACTGGTAAAATAACTATATCAACTGGTAAAATAACTATATATACTCTCGGAAAAGAGTCTTACATTTAAGAAATTCGCCCTTAAACAATTTCCTGAATCATATTCTCTTTTTAAGATATATAAGATATAGAAAACAAATTTCTAAAAAGTGGAAAAACTTTTCTTCGGTAAATATTATCACTCTAATTAAATGTAAAGGCTTTCTAAGAACATAAATTTTCGAAATGATGTTTCTGGATTTAAATCAAATTTCACCATAAAAAAAAATATGTTTTAATTTTTCGAAAAATGTAATGTTTTTGTGTTTTTTAGATCTGATATAACCCTTTGAATATTTTACCAGCCTATTATGAACTATATTGAACCGTAGTCTTATAGTATGGGTTCAAATATATCCAAATCGCTTAAGATTTGTGTTTTTAACGGAGATATGACAAATTTAAAAGCGGATTATTTCGAACCATCATTAAGAAATATTTGTCAGCTTTATGAGAAATGGCCCCAAATCAAGTTTGTCTGGGCGACATAATTCTATAATTTTTTTCTGATTGTGGGGATACCACTGGAAGCGTGGACAGAAGCGAAATTGTTCGTCCAAAAATAAAAAAAGGCTAGAACCGGTATATTACAAAAAACGCTTTTTAAATGGCATATTCTAAGAAAAAACATTGGTTTATCCATTAGTTTTTTAGATATCTTGGAATAATTTAAAATTTAAAAAAAAATAAAAAATTATACTTGTACCGGTATACAGAAATAACAATCTGAGTACCGTATCGTAACCGAAAACCGAAATAAACTAAAAACCGAATTATAACCCTTAATCGATATTCTTATTTCGGTACGTACCGTTACCATACCGAAACCGATATTCGTTTCGGGATTTATCCGATTCCGCTTAAAACAAAATTAAATGAATTTAGTTATATTTTGGTGGCCACCGCTGATTTAAATACATACCTCGCATACTCAACTTTATGCTTTCCTTTTGTGAGCCAGGCTATAATTACCAGACTTTCGATTTATGCAATGCCAAGTAGGAACTCAAATAAAATTTGTGTTTTCGTGCAGGGTTATAGCTGAACACAAGCTCGCTTTTACGGTCCTCTCTATTCTAAATAGAACCACTTAAAATAAACAGATGTTCAGTTACCGTTCATATTTCGGGTCCCAAATAATTTAGAAGGTTCGATGAATAAACTCGGTTAAGTAAAGTTTGCAGTTCCTGGTTCTGGGAGACTACCCCTCGTAATAACCGTTAACTCAGCACGGTCCAAGTTAGTCGATCTATTGATTGCCTGCAAGTCAAGGTAAAATTTAAGAAAAACACTTTTTGCATTTGATTTTTATGAGGAGATTATTTGGTGGTCTCACTCAGGTTTTTTTTATTTCAATAGTATTAAAGTATCGTATTATATATGGTTTTCGTTTTTTTTATATTATATATATTTTTAATTTCTTTTACTGGTTTTCTTTTTGCTTGTACGACAAAGTCAGTTTTGAGGGTGGATGAAAACAAAAAATAACAAAAACCTGTGTCAAGAGAGGAAAACGAAAGACTTTATATAGTTTACCTAAATGTGAAAAAAGCCATTTATTCCATTTGTTTTTTTTTTTAAGTTAGGTAAGATTAAATTGTTACATGCATTTTTTTTTGATGGTATGTAATTTTATGTGTGTAAATTGTAATGGCAATTTATTGCCGAATTCTTCGAGGGTTCAGCAAATGAAGTAGTGTTCCTGAATCAAAACGCAGGACGACAGAAATCGTTATCGGTATACAATTATATGATGTGTTGTTTTATTTTTTTCGTTTAGGATTAGAAAATTACAAACATGAAAAGCGCATACGAGAGCAAATGGAGCAGAGAACTCAATCTGAATGAGCGCATATATGCAGATATATATAAATGTGTGAGTGTGTGTGTATTATGGCTAAAAGGTGATTTTATTTTGCTTTTTGTTGTTTCGTATAAAAATGTTACCACTGCTGCTGCATCTCCTGCTGCCTCTTTCTCCCTTCTATTCTTATAAATAGAGCATCATGAATGGTTCTCCAAATAGTTTACATATATAAATATATATCTATATATTGTGGTTGGTATTTTTCTGTGTGTGTATGATTTTTTGTTTTTCTTTTCCATTGGCTGACTGACTCTTCGAGATCTTCCTCTCACTCACTCTCATTTTTATAAAAACTGCCTGTATACATATACATATATATCAGTTGTCTCTATACATACATACACATATATATGTATAGAATGCTATACAAAAAAAAGTGCTCAAAAAATGTTGTTTTGCCTGCCTGGTTTTCCAATACATATTCTGAATTTTTGTGGTTTTCTTTTTTATTTTTATCATATGAACCAAAAAATGTTTGTTTAAATATAATAATGCAGAATTTATAATTTTGTTGTAATTGTTGTTTGGGTAATTATTAATGATTTTTTAGCATATTTCTCGATTCTTTTTCTCCGCAAATTCCTTTCTTGGCCATTGTTTAAATATTAATAATTACTTTTCTGTGTTTTTGTTTCTTTTTTTTATGTATTATTAGTTCATTTACGGTTTGTTGCTGGTTGGTTGTTGATGGTGACGTTGGTTTGTGTGTTGATTTATTCTCCTAGTACCCGCAAGTAATCAGATAATCTCCAAGTTTCTCTACGACGGAAGCGGCCTGTTGAGGCTGCACGGGATCCTCGTAGATTGAAACGATGACGGCTGTAAAGAGAAAGAAAAAAAGGGTTCAAAATCAAAATGTGGAGTAAAACAAATCGAGGAGCGTTTTTACATATCGATTTAAAATCATTTACAGGTTTGTTCAAATATAAGGTTGATTTTTTAAATACCAGCCAAAATGAAATCGTCACTAAATCAAGTAAGAAACAACTGTTAGTGAATTCTAAATTTGTTGGACATGGAGAACTTTTCTGAGAAAATATCCAATGTCTCGATGACTCGATTAAGCTCCGTCTTTCCGTGTGTTCATATATACTTCTGTCCGTCTGTCTGCGGTTTCTACTAGAGGTGCGCGTGTGACGTGAATTTAAACGTGTCACGGTGTGGCACGTCGTGATCGTGAGAAAACACAGCCTTTCGTGCGTGTGCATCCGTGATCCGACATGATTCGTGTGTGTTAAAGAAACACCTCGTGAATATAAAAAATCATGTAGTATTCAAGAACTTTTTTTCTATATTTGATTATTATTATTTGCTCACGCGCACCTCTAGTTTTTATACTATTTCCAATATGTACAGCCTATATTATGTCGAAACCAAATCCGACCGGTAAATCAAAGTGGTATATAAGTGGTACTTTTACACATAAGGTCCACCTTTACAGCTGTTGGCGCTAGTTGTGAAGTATGTAGCCATGAAAAAGCTTCTCGAAAACTTTGCCGTTCGGATTCGGCGTTAAACTGTAGGTCCCTTTTTCTTGAGCGAAAATTAAAAGACACAAGAGCCAAGAGATTGAGAGAAGCTCGGCTTGGCCCCATTATGGGGCTGTAACAGCCAATTTTAATTTTAATATAAGATAACTCCTAAACCAACGAAAAAATTCGAAAAAAAATGTTATTAAGAATAGTGTGAAATTTAGGAACAGCTTTCTTCGATGATTTTAGGTGATTCTTAAACAGGGTGTCAAACCGGAACCCGTTATTTATTTTTTAAGAACCGGTATTTAAGAACCTTTATTTTTAGAACCGAAATGATTGAAAAGAAACATTGTCCCGGTTCTAAGTTTTCCTCAGCGTAAAGCGATGGTTAGGAACCATTTGGTATATACTGCAATTTTCAATAAAATTAACAATTCCATCTACTTTTTGTATCTATTTCGGTTCAAACTTTCCAAATATTGTCAATTTTTGCTTTATTTAACACAGCTAATGTTAAAACAAGATGTGTGATTTTCCTTATTGGGCATTAACAAAGGCGTACGTACTGGTATAACGAAATAAAACTAAGGTACCAATACTGAATCGAATACCGAATTAAACTAGAAACTAAACAGAACTTTTTGCCGAAACATAAGATTCGGTAAGTACCAGAACCGGAACCAAAATACGATTCAGTTTGATTTCTCGTTTTAAAATAATCGCCAACAAAATGTTACTCAATATAAAATAAAATATTAATATACTTTTGCAAGTATATTAAAATTCCTGGAATTGCGTTTAAACTACTTACAACTACTTTTTAGACTTTGCTTTAATTTTTCAGACGGTGCTTATCCATCCGGTTGACAATGTAAGGAGAAAGTAAGCGGCAGCAGCATCCAAGAACTAACAGTAGTTTACAAATTATGAATAAAAGCTCTCAATATAAAGAGAAAACCGGACAGACCAGACTCAAACTCCAGACCAAACCAGACAACCGTCACCATCACATGAATGACAAGTCTTCAAACGCTGCCAAACTCCAAAAGAGAGTCGTCGGTGTGGTCGTATGAATCAAATGAGCAAAAAATTTATTGAAGAGTAAATTAAATCAAATCAAAGGGTCAATAAACTAGCCCCCTGGGCTGATGCCAACATTCCTTAATTCTATCAAGCTTGACAAAGTCATTTTAAATGCTAGCTTAAATGTTAAACTGCGGCAATTGCCGCTTGAGTACATTTTCTCGAGTGAAGTAATTCAAGTAGCGTGTAAATTTTGTTTGTTACCCGATCGGATCAGCTGTTCCAAACCTAAAAAGAAGAGCTTCATAAGCTGCCGCTGCCACATAAGCCGACTAAATGGCGCCAAACACATAAAAACGAACACACATTCCCCCTCTTGGCTAGGTCACAGACCAAAAGCCAGATCGACCAGTTTGTTGCCTATTTTTCTATTTTGCCTCGTTGCGGTTTATTCCACACAGACGCACACACATACAAACACACACACATAGAAAGAGGTGGAGGCAGATTCAGAGACACATCGACACACTGTGCAACATTTGCACTTGAAATGGATTATGGCAATAACCTTGAGCTTGTGGCTGCAGCAACGGGCGGCAGTTGGCCCCGTCAGTCTGCTGGGAACAGTGGGACCAAAAAGTCTAAAAACGAAACTAATATACAGGGTTGCCCATATTCGACGGACCCATGTTTTTTTTAAAAAAAATCAAAGAAAAAAATAAAAATTTGGCGGTTGGCAATCTTAATCATTTAATTT
Source organism: Lordiphosa mommai (assembly GCA_018904225.1). NCBI lineage: Eukaryota > Metazoa > Arthropoda > Insecta > Diptera > Drosophilidae > Lordiphosa > Lordiphosa mommai. Next base: position 189,323 of record JAEIFT010000255.1, on the reverse strand, counting down.
GTTCCAAGTAGATTTGTTTACATCAATTTTTGAATATGATATCTCTCAAATGGCCGCCTCTGGCGTTGATGGCGTATTGTGCCCTTTTTGCAGCATTTTCCATCGTTTTCGCCAACATTTCGGCCGGAATAGCGGCTATTTCTTCACGAATGTTGTCCTTGAGCTCTTCTACGGTCCTTGGCTTGTTAACGTAAACCTTTGACTTCAAATATCCCCACAAGAAGAAGTCAGGCGGCGTCAAATCGGGCGAACGCGGTGGCCAGTCCAAATCACCACTTTTCGACATCAAACGGCCCGGAAACGATTTCTTCAGAAAATCGATTGTTATGCGACTTGTGTGCGGTGGAGCGCCGTCTTGTTGAAACCAGAACTGCCTCATACGCTTTCGACGAATAATTGGCATCACAAAATTGGTCATCATGTCGCGATAACGCTCCTGGTTGATGGTAACAGCATGGCCATTTTCATTTTGGAAGAAAAACGGCCCAATGACCGTTTTCGCACTAACGCCGCACCAAACTGTGACTTTTTCGTCATGAAGAGGCACTTCTTGAATCTCCTGAGGATTTTCAGTGGCGTAAATACGGCAATTTTGCTTATTTACTGTCCCATTCAATGTGAAATGGGCTTCATCGGACATTTTTTAAAAGCACGTTGAGTTTTCACAATTGACTTGTTCTGTTGAATGTAAATTTCAACTATTTCAGAGCGCTCGCGTGGAGTGTATTGTTCCATGGTAAAAATCTGTTTGGACTGACGCTTCAAACGCGGTATGTCATTAAGCGATCTGACATCTCTGTCAAAAGTTATGGCGTTGCCAGATGGGTCCGTCGAATATGGGCAACCCTGTATAACAATTTAAAGACGTCTCTCATTCAGGTCTCATTCGTATAAATTAATGCATTTCGAACCAAACTTGAATTGCTTTATATGTAAAATTACAAGATTAAGAGAAGAACAACAGTCAGTATTAAATCTACTTGGCTTTCAGCAGTCGATTTCAAATTGCTTAACTTTCGTCCTCTAATCTAGTAACCGGGCATATTTGTGTCACTTTCCATATAAAATCAAACAGTTAGAGTTCGAAGTGCAATCGTTTATACGAAAATCTCTGGAGATTTCCGAGACACCCCCGGTTTACTTTTAAAGGATTGTAAGGAGTAATGGCTAACAATATCCTTTACTGTTAATAAATTAAAACTAAATATTATTCTCGATATTTTACCTGAACAAAATTAATTGTGACTTACAATTCTCATTGAAACTTCTTAATTCAGAAAGAGCCAAAATCTTTTTATTTAAATCACTCGAGGGAACTGTATTGGGTCTTATGTCTGGACATAAAGCCCATGGGCTTAAAGTTCGTATATGGATTTTGATTGCTGCTGGGTTCAAATTTAGTAACCATTGAGTTATCTTACATCTTATGTTGAATAAGAAACCGCGAAAAAACCACCAACTAAAATATATATAAATTTATATAATCCGAAAATATTTTGGCTGTAAAACAGTCAATAAAATAACCATGAATGGACTGATTTTGAATTGTATGTAGCAGGGAAATTTATCACTAAAACTTGCCGTTGGTAATTGAATAATTACTAAAAAAAAAAAAAAAAATTTAAATAATTGTTACATGTTTGATAAAGTGTTTTATGTGGTTGGTCACCACGTTTTTCTATCTTTCTGGCAGTATAAGATTTTGCGTTGAAAAAACTGCATATATTTTAGGAGTTATTACAAATTCGTATAATTTTTGACTTCTTTGGCCTTTGTTTGGCCTTTCCTCATACTGTGTTCGATTTTCGCTAAACGCATAGCATAGCTAATTTTGGATTGCGCCACCCTACGGTTCGTCGTCTTGCTTCTTGCAGAAACTGGACATTTCAAATTTGTACCGTCATTTCTAATGATTTGATTTAGGTACCAAAATCGTTTTTTAAACTTTTTTATATATATAATTTTATATTTTTCTGCTATGCACTGACACTGTATCCAATTTTCATAAGGGCTTTAATTCCGACAAAATCTGAGCATTCTGTTCGAATTCTATGCGTACTTATAGCCCATATCAAATCTGAGTGATGTTTTATAGAACACTACGATATATTTGATTATGGGCTTAATTTACGTGGGCTTTATGTCATGTCACTCGGATTAATATCCCGACCATTCCGACACCAACTTGTTTCTACATTTATGCATTAGCATAACTTATTTGGCCTCGAGACGGCTAAAAATTCAATTTCTCGAAACCTAAGCAAGATTGCGAGTGTATACTTGAAATTTTATTCAAATTTCGTTGTGGTTTACCAATATCTTTCAATATCAGATAAAGGAGCCACAGTTTTAATCGATTCGCCTTGATTTCGTTTGTACGTAACATAGTATAAACGTGGAAAATATCTTGAATCATACATTTTTAACCGATTTTTTTTACAGCTTAAAGAGCAGAAAAGTTTCTGTATTTTTCTCGCTTAATAAAAAAAATTCTAATTTTTTGTTACGTACGACACCCGATTTCAACATGCTTAATAAATATCAAGCCAAATGAATTTTTAAATATGTTTTAACGTTAGAGAGTATAATATTAAGTAAATTACAAGTTAGTATAGGTAGGATACACCTTAGCTAAGTATATAAAGCCATTTTTTAAAGTTTTTGGGGCAACAACATTTTTGGACAAAGTAGGTGAACATTTGTGGTGATATTGGGACTTAGGATGGTCGTAAAGAAATTTCCTTTACATATTCTTAAAGGTAAGTATGTAGCGTATTTTATCTATATTTTGGCGATTGAGTTGGATCAACTTTAAAAATTTACTCCTGGTAGACCTTTTTTGGAAATGTCCATATATATTCTATAGGTTAATTGTGGTAGGTACCCTTACTTTTTAAGCCATATCTCGAGTTAGAAACGTTTAAAGATAGCCAAAACAATATGGGATGATGCGTAAAGGCTAAATTAAAAAACTAAATCACTAAAAATTGATCATTAGTACAGAACACTGCATAGTGAATTAGAAACGACAAAGGAGTTAATCGAGGAAATGGACTTATTAATAAGATAAGTTAAGTTTTATTTCGCATATTTTATATTTCCAAATGTTTTCACAGTCTTTAGCCTCACTGTATCTATATTTGAACTTGTATAAGTGTGCGCGCCGCTCAACTGTTGCCGCAAAAACTGTACAAATATGGACGAGGCTGACGCGTCAGCAAACAAACTGGTCGTAAATGCAAAAAAAAAATCAGCAAAAACAGCAACAAAATTAGTTTCATGGCGTACACACACACGAGAGAGACGAGACATGGCCAAGATTTTTCCAACATTAGATACCAAGGTGTTGAAAAACGAAACGTTGTTGGGGTCGTCGCTGCCTTGCCTTGCTTGTTGACCGGAAAAATGGAGCAACAATTCAGCGGCACATTTAAATGGTCTATCATTTATACCGATCCCTCCTTTGCCCCCTCTTTTTTCCCGTTTCTTTTGCTTCTGTTACGTGGCGTTGCTTTGGCTCAGAAACTGCTGTTAAATGCCACAAATTAGCCTTAATATAGCTTATGTTTAATGAGGCCCCTCCCAATTTTTCCAAAATTTGTTGATCAATTATTATGGCTTATTATATGACTACTGGGCACAACCAACGACACTTATCTATGTTAAGTTGTGGATTAAATTCTTTGCACTTGCGATAAAGTCTGCTAAAACAAGCCAGAACTGAAAAGGTTTCTGCTTGTTACTAAAGAAACCAAAAACGTCTGATAATGCGACGCTATCAGTTTGGCCAAATATCGATAAGGACTAAAGTTGGTTCATGGTTGTGTTGTTAATATATAATATAACTAATTGTGGATGCCTCTCATGTGTAACTCACCTTGCGTTGTCTTCATGCAGTGCACACCGCTTCTACCCAGCTTGGCGCGCACTACACGATCTGTGCCTGAGAGGTAAATGTACCGTTGGCCGGCTAGTGTAACACCATTGCTGGTAAGCAGGTCCTGCTGATCAAAGCCGCTAATCAATTTGGCCAGCTCCTCCTTTGTAACCTGCAGCAGATAAAGAAAAAGAGAGAAGAGAAAAAGTTAGTTCTGTTGTTGGTCACGCACGCGGCCAATAAATTTTTATTTGAATTTATGTGAATGTATGCAAGCAAGCAAATGGCGTATGGCCGGCCACGTTTTCATTATTAATTTGTATGCGTCAGAAAGGATATCCACCAGATGGAGGGCGACTCATAGTTGTTTGCCGCCACTCCCTTTTACAGCTTAACAGACGGTGCGGTGCAGCAGCAACCCACGCACGCAGCAAACAAAGGCAAATCAACCACCAACATCCACCACCCATTTGCCAAACAGTTGGCAACAACTGCCAACTCATTAACAAAAAGCCGCTCAGAAAAGCCAAGGGACGAGAACTGGAGTCCGTTTAGAGATTGGGCCAAAGGGAATATTGAGTATTTTAAAAACAAGTTTTTTTTTTTGGCACACTTGAAAAATTCAAGTGAGAGAGACAGAGAGAGAGAAAAAAACTGACTGATCCCCCACGCAAATGTGGAGAACAATTTAACTCTCGGTAAAAACAGCTGATTTGTGCAACAAAAAACAAAAGCAAAGATTCCTAATAATTCAACTATGCTTTAGAGTTAGTCATAACATTTTACACTCTTAAAGAATCATCCAGAAGTTTCCAATTGAGCGCATAGCTTCTTTGTCTTGAGTGTATTAAAGAGATCGAGTGAGTGGAAGAGAAAGAGCAGCGGTTACAAAAGCCGGTTTTAGAGAACATTATTAGGTTATGCCAAAAATGCTGAATAAATTAAGCAGCATACAAAGCCACTCAATTAATATAAATACAAATTATTAAAAAAAATGTTTGTTTGGTTTGCCTATAAGTGTGTGTGTGTGTGTGTGTGCAATAGAGCGTACCTGCCTTGTATGAAAAAATTTTTTTGGTGAAATTCTTTGCAGCTCTTGGCTCAAAAAATGCAGTATATTTTATAAATAATTTCATAGAAAACCAAAATTAGATATTTTAAGTCGCGAAGCTCTGTGCCTCTAAAGTTTCAAATTTCCCCTTAATTTAACTTTTAACTATCAATGAAGGCAAACCCCTTTTCCAAAATAGTCATACAAAATAATTTGAGTATTTCACAAATTGGGAAAAAGGCAACCTGATCGGAGGCCAAACTTGGTTGGTACAATTTATAATCTTTATAAGCAATATGGAAGAAGATCGTAAAACAGAACGTGGTTCTCTAGATGGATTTTAAAAAAACTCCTTCCATGTCATTTCTGTTTTATAATTTAAAGAATAAACTAGACCAATATCATTGACACATTTTGAGGCCAAATAAAGAGCTATAACTTAACTGAATTCTAGTAAGCAATTTTTCAATTAGTTTACCAGATTTGGAAATTTAAGATGCACTTGGAAAAACGGCAGCTAACTAGACCAAGCCCAGCCATGGTTTTTATATTACTATCATATCCTGTCAGATTAATTGGTCTTGACGCGACAAACTAATTTGGGTCTAAAGTGTTTCAGTTTAACTGATTATGTTAACTTAGAATACTATTGTAGAATTATGATTGGAACGGAGTCACTGAAATTACCGCCGCAGCTGAACAATAAACATTCTCTCAATTAAATATTCGATTTACCATCATCAAACGTCTTTGCTCTGATAGAAACTGAAAACATTACTTAAACCAATAAAAATAAACAACCTGAAAAAATGGACAGTTGGCTAAACCATTAAAACATGTTCTTTTTAGTTAAATTTTAAAATTATATTTTATATAAAACATATTTAATTAAGTAATTTGTATAAACTTTTTAGAAATATTTTATATTTCTGGTAAGGTTCCAATCCTGTAAAGTTTGGAAGACGGCATCAGCTTGGTGCTTCACTGAAGACGATTCAATAGCTGGGGCAGCTAGCAACTTTAAAATATTCTGGCCTGTGACAACTATTGGCATCCGCTCAACAACCTTATCGTTCGCCGTTTTCAGTTGCATTCGCTTTCGGTCCCAATGCAAGCATATATTTTGTGGAACCTCAAATTGAAAACGATTTTTTATAAGATTGGCACGTTGCTCCCGCACAAACCCCACAAGATAAACAGCGTCAGTTGTACGTTCTTCGGTAATTGTCTAGTATAGCGGCCTACTCTCAGAAAATTCCAAAAAAATTCCCTTCGATAGATCGCGAATTATGAAGAATTTTCATGCAGAAAAAACGCGGGGGTCATCCATGGTTTCTTTTTAAACGAATTTTGAAAATTTGATTTTTTACCTAATAAAACATATTGTGTTTTGAGCAATGTGTCAAATTTAATTGGATTTTTATTGTTCATTCAATAATTCTAATCAAAACGGAGTGCACGAATTGCAATTTTACGGTGTCGAAATTTTTGTCTTTGACGAATATAGAGGTTATTGAGTATTTAAAGCGTCACAAATGTTTACTACAAGAAAAAAAATGTGGAAATTGTTCTGCTGACTGTAAGATAGCAGTAAAAGATGACGGCAAACTATTCTTTCGGTGCCGTAAACAGTTGACTGCTACAACCATGGGCAATAAAAAAAAGTCAAGAAACAGTGCAATTTTAATGAAAGTATCCGCAAAAATACCTTTTTTTCTACACCAAACGGTGAACCATTCTCAAAATTTTGTGGATCCCTCTACACAAGCACACACACAAAACATAGAAAGGCTGTGGCGGGACGTGAAGGCCGAGTTGCCTCATTTTGACAGAAAAAAATGCACTATCCAGGATATTTGGCCAAGTTTATGTTTTATTATTCCCAAGTCACAAGGATAGGATCCATAACATCTTCCTGGCTATTGGTCAGTTATATAATCCCGAAAAAGAAAACATCGTTAATGATATTCATTTTGCTGAGGTGAGTAATGGAAAATGTGCGCCGAAAAAAAAAAATTTTACTTTATTGGGTACAATAAAATATTCATCGATGGATCGCGAAAATAATATTTTAATATATTTATTTGAAAAAACAAACAGAAATCGAAAAGCATATGTGATCAAGCTTGTATTTGTATGGGCAAAAATTACAACTTTAAAATTCGTTTAAAAAGAAACCACGGATGACCCCCGCGTTTTTTCTGTATGAAAATTCTTCATAATTCGCGATCTATCGAAGGGAATTTTTTTGGAATTTTCTGAGAGTAGGCCGCTATACTAGACAATTACCCGTTCTTCTTCCATATTGCTTATAAAGATTATAAAATGTACCAACAGCTCGGCATCCGATAAGGTTGCTTGTTTCTCAATTTGTGAAATTCTCAAATTATTTTTTTGACACTTTTAGAAAAGGGGTTTTTTTTATTGATTGAGTTAAAAGTTAAATTAAGGGGAAATTGGAAACTTTAAAGCCACAGAGCTTCGCGAAAACTTAAAATATACAATTTTGGTTTTCTATGAAATTCTTTATAAAATATACTGAATTTTTTAAGCCAAGAGCTGCAAAGAATTTCTAATGTCAAAAATTGTATGGAAAAAAGTACGCCCTAGTGTGCAATTTGAGAGAGGTTCCTTTGCCCTAAATTATCTAATGTTACTTTGTGCACGAAAATGTTCTAAGTGCCAAAACATGTTATTAGGTTGAGACCTTAAATTAGAAGATTGCAAATTAACACACACCGAAGTTTGCTCGAAAGCCAGGCGACAGTTGATTTGAGTCAAGTCTGTAGGCGGTGTAGATACAGGCTTTAACGATGTAAGAAAATCTTATCACGAGTAATACCGGAATACCCTTTGTATTCTTTCTCACTCTAAATGTTATAGGAATGATATTTTAACTTCTGAAACATTTAAAATTAAAAACCCTGTGAATATGTTCATATTTTTACCATGAAGTATAATTTTTTCCAAGTGAAAACTTAAGTCTAGTGCGTCTATCGTTTAATATGTTGACTGATATGGATGAAATTTTCTCGATTGCTGTTGAGCTCACACGGATAGCTAATATATTTCAAGCCAAAATTTGCAACAGGTTCAAGTCCATAGCATTTTGCCAATACTTTAAAGCATAATATATAACGATCTAAAAAATTTTGAAAATACATTGTAACTTGAGTTGGCTATAATATTTTCAGGATCTGTTTCGGGCTCACTTATATCGGAAAGCAAATGCATTCTCTGAGGTGAAAGTACAAAACCAAGTGGATTCTTACTTTGGGACATAAAATAACAATAAAAATGACAAGAATTTGACTCAAAATGTAGCAATGTAATCCCAGCCTAACAGGCATCATTTACGTCTTGCAATTCAAAATAGCTAGTCATAACAGTACACAAACAATTCCACCAACAAAGTAACATGCCTTTTATATTTTGAAGTATTATTTCGATTCACATGAAAAAAAGCTTCAATCATTCATCAAGAGAGAGAGAAATTGGAGAGAAATTTCGATAGCTATTCCTTCGCACACGTGAATTGCATTTTGTTAGGTCCGGAATTAATAACATCCATTAATTCAAATGATGGAGTCTTTAGAGTAAATACAATACATAAATTTCTTACCAGGATGTTCTTAGAAATTAGGAATACCATAAGCTGCGAAAACACTTCGTATCTATTGGATTCCAAGCCACTAGAGCATACACAAAATAGCAAGTGTACAAACGTTTGATTTGAAGATACGAATGAGTTAAAGAAAAAGACCAAAATCGAATTGTCTACAATAGTATGCCGTGCACCCAATTTAAAGACATACAAAATTTAATCTGAACCTTTCAAGAAATTCCTATAATATTAATATTAAGAGGGCAGAGAAGACGAATGCAATTGTGGGATCAATGGAACATCTTATCAGAAATTGTACCCGCCCGACCCTTGAAGATTTGGGTAGAGATTTTTATAAAGCGCGTAAATCGTGCATATATAATAAAAAAAAAACGAGTCAAAATGTCAATATTAACATCAAATGTTAGTACATAAAACATTAACATCTTATGTTGACAATCATTTTATGTTAATATTAACATCATATGTAAAGATTACCATTTAGTTGGCTGACTGAGCGCACAGTGACCCTAAAAAGTTAAATTATTTATATCTCTGCTATTTATTATTTTTTATCTTTCAGATCGCCAAGGCTTCTTAAGTTGCTAAAAAAAAAATCAAATTGTCCTTTTTCATTCTACTAATTCAACAAAACAGCAGGCCAACACTTGTCGAAATAATCTGATATAAATGCAACAAAATTTACATATAAATCCAATATAAATCAAACAACCGCACAGGCCTAAAGTGGATGATTTATTTTCAAAAATTGCTATAAATCGTGAATAGTTCGACTTTAAGGCCAATTCTGACCCTTTCGGCTATACTAATATGGGATTGACATGTGCTGTGTCGCTTAGATACCATAAGTTCAGAAATTCATGCCAAGTAGGGCCACGAAAAAGTGCGAAGAGCATAAAATAATTTGTTCGCCATATCTTGAAACCAAGAACCGATTGAACGCTGAACCGAAGACAATTTTGGAATCACTGCAGATAATTTAATCATAATTCTATACCAGCAAGGCTGCAGCTCACAATGTTGTTTATTTTTTTGGCCTGTGTGATTTGTGAACATTAACGTTGATTGGCAGCGTATACGTTTTTACTTTAGACCTATGTTTTGTAAGAAAATGTTCTTAGAATTGTCCATACGCCTATTCAAAAAAAAAAAGTCTAGTGTTCATACAAACGGACAGACTGACAGGGTTAAATCAACTCGGCTGTTAATGATGATGAAAAATATGTAAATATATACATTACGAACTTAGTATACCCTTTTTACTCTACGAGTATCGGGAATACAAAATGATTAGCTCTAACACAGTCGTCATTATTACCTGATACTGGTTTTCAACTGTGAGGAAGCCATGAACAGCTTCTTAAGGGGTTATATACCTTTTTCATTTTCAAAAAATCGAAAAAATTTTATTGCTTTATCTTGAAGAACAACTCCTTGAGAACATTTTCCCAAATTTTCATAAAGATTTGAGCAGTAGAAAAAAAGTTACAGCGCTTCTTGCCGCGCGCTCCGTCCCAGCCCCAAGCCGAGCGGCCAGCGCCGGATGCAAATAATTTATATATAATGAATTTTATGTGTACTTGAACGATCGATTTTTCATGCACAAATTTTTGTTTCGCTGAAATGAATTTTTTAGTAAAATTTCTAGCGTCTGAAACATTCATTTTTTGCATAAAACGTTCCCGTATGCACAAAAAAATGCTGCTCCAGATAGAACACGAACTTCCGGAAATAATTTTTACCTACTCTTTTTAGTAATTTTTAGCCACACAAATTAAGTAAACGAACTATACAAAGACGTACTGATTAAGTACGTACCATTGAATACTTTTACCATTATAATTAGATCGAGAATTTTTATATGCAAATTCTGAATATTCTTCAATATTCCATGACAAGTGAACTCGTACAAGTACCTCGAACTCTAAGAAAGAAAAAGTGGCGTAAAAAATTTACAAATAAATTGTGGTACCGAGAGTCCCGATACTTTTGCATTTTGATAATGTTAATTTACCGATTCGCAACGTAACCGTAACCGAATTGCATTTTATTTTGGTTAACCATAACCGAATCGATTAAACCGATATATCTGCTTTTTTTTAATATTATGTAGAAACTATTTATTGGATCACTAGTAAATCGCATGCAGATACAACGCCGCTAAGTCATTTAAAACTGTTTTGTAATGCCTAAGGAGATTTTTGTTCAGAAAAAATAGACAGAAGTCCAATATCTTCTTGGAAACTTTATTCCAAAATACTTTCTACAAATAATGTAATTGAATTATCAAAAAATGACATGATTTCAAGCACAAGTACAAGCGTGTCACAGGAAAAATAGCAAATTCATCTTTTCATGAATAAGATATAAACTAAAAACCTTTAAAAAGAGCTGCCCATCACGGTTGCGGCCGGTGCTACCCAGCGTGATTATTTGTTCAGCTTATATTATAAGGCGGCTATCGATCATCTGATTGAGAATCGTAGTATGGAGAATCCGATACATAATGATGATAAAATTATGTCTAGAAGGTCCAAATAATCAACTTCAAAATTGTGTGAGATCGACTCGGCTGTTGATGCTCATTACGAATATATATACTTTATACTGTGGGTGATGCTGCCTTCTGGCATTTACCTTACATTTGCAAAAACTCAATATACTTTTTGTACCTTTGATACAGAGTATAAAAATTAGATTAAAAGAAAGCTAAATAGAAATAGTTGAACAACCCATTTTATGGAATGTGACCAACAAAAAGAATCTCGATGGAATTTGAAGTCGCATTCCACGGCCGCCCAACTCAGCAAATATAGTGTGCAATAATGATATTTGATTTAAGAGCCAATATTGGTCTTTCAGCGATAGAATACAACCCATGGCATTGCCCATAAATTCTGCATTCCACATAGTGCATTCCATATTCAATTTTATAAACATTTATATTTAACAAATACTTTAGCCCGCTTGTTAACAAATACAGCTGACAAAACAGAGTGACTGTTGCAGATTCAGTGACTTTTTGCTGTTTGCTGTCCTGGTCTGAGTACCAAGATTAATTGTTAAAAGGGTGAATTCTAAAAGCGAAAATGGTAAAAAGAAAATTTCTTTAAATGCTTTAAAACCCAGAATATTTAAGTTATATTTAGAAAGAAGTAAAGGCAAAAAGTAAGTGTCGAACAGCTATTTTCTGGTGTTCATTTATCTTATCTGTTATAATTTACCTTAATTTATAAAAAAAACAGAAACATAATTTAAACCCAATTATGATTTTTAGATCAAATGATTTGTAATTTTCTTTCATATTAGAACAAATTTATATTTAACCGGTTACCGCAGCGACTTTTTAAACCCCAAACAAAAACAAAATTCTGTTGGTTTTAATCCCTAGTTCAGCTTTAAGAGATTAGTTTACGTAATAACAGACGGACGGACAAAACTCCATCCACTCGGCTTGTCGTCCAGACCAAAAGAGGTCTAATGAAATGATTCATTCGATGCGTTGCAAACTTCTCGGCAAAGTTAACATTTAGCAGATGTAAAAACAAGCATCAAAAAAAAACTGAACAAAATATGAAAACATTACAAAAACAGATTTTTCTATTTGAATTGCAGTTAGTGTTGAGAGAAAGAAAAAACAGATTTTTACCATATAAAGCCGGTTTTTCTACATGCGAAATTCAATACCAAAAGGTAATGCGCAAAACTAGACGTTATTATTGATAACAGTCACTCACTCACACTCACACACACAAATGCACTGCCCGCCAGCAGCAGCTGATTCAAGCCAAAAATTGATCAGAATAAACTATACACATAACTCAATTTGGCAATAACTTTTGCCATTTTGTGATGAATCATGAAAATTTTAAAAATATAAAAAAATAACAACTAAATTCAGCATTAAGTAGTTAACACATAAAAAGCAAACAAGTAAAAGATAAAATGAAAGTGATATATGTGAAGAATAGCAAAGAGAAGGCCGCAGCAGATGTGGTTGTGGTGGGACGATGACGTGGGCCACAAACTTTTTCCAAAAGCAGCTTAAATATAATGACAACTTTTAATTTCGAATATGTGACAATTGTCATCACATTACAAAAGGACGGCCAGAAAAGTATAAAATTTTGCCAGTTGGAAACGCTTTTGGAAACAAAAGCCAACAGGGTGTGTCCCACCTTAAAATGCCATGAATGGGCAGTCAGAGACAGAGGAGAGAAGGATCAAATAAAAACACATGGGCCCAGAGACAAGGCAGGAAGTTGCACTCACACACACACACACACAAACGCAAAAAACGTGGCGCGCATATATAAACTTTTTTTCAAACATTTGATGACGCGGCACGAGGCCTCTTCTGGCTGGCTGCGTATTGAAGAATCATTTTTTTTTTTGATAAAAGAAAAAAACTTTTTTGCCGGCAGAGGAAACGTACAACGATAATAAAACCCACACAAACACGTATATACATTCAAACTATTGATAAAGGCAACCGGTTAGGGGCTCTCACGCTCTCCACTCTCACTCGCTGCAGGCTCTCTCTCGCTGAAAAAAGGGAGTGTGTGTGCTGCCGCTCAGTGCTGATGCGTTGAAAAGTCAACAGACCTATCAAAAATTACTCATATTGAAACACCTTTGAAATGCACAATTCGAGAAATTGCTTCCATTTATTAAACAGCAGCAGCAACAGAAGCAAACAGCCAGCGTCCGAGTGACTAATCCAATCAATTGAATGATTTAGCGAATGATTCATTACAAATTTTACAAAAATAAAATAAAACTAATTTTAATAAATCCACAACAACAAAACGCAGCTGAAATTGGGGAAGCAAACAAATTTGTCTCACTTTGACTGGCTAATTGGGTCTATAAATAAATCTAAAATGTCCAATTGGCTGACTGAGAGGGCTCTCTTATCAGTAGTTTGACAAGAGCCGTCAGAAATAGTTTGACATACACCTCGCTGCTCCTAATCGAACTAGAGATGGTCAATTGGCATAATTATAGGAGAGTAAGCTCACGAGAGTCTCGTGAAATTCGGGATAAAACAAAATGTTAAAATGCCTGTTTCAATTGCAAAATAATGAATGAAATAATTTCCAGTTATTTGTCATTGTAAAATCAATGTTTTACATACTTTTTATGTGTTTAGGTACTAAGGCCCGATTTTACATCTTCTACATGCTGCTATGTTTCAGATAAAAAAACATTTTACTCGGTTATTTGTAGGTTTATGTGACATATAATGCTATTTAGAAGATGAAAAACCTGGCCTTAATGTATATTTCTTTAAAGTCAACTTTAGAGGGTTTAATTGAAGGCTGTAAACCAGCACAAAACCGAACCCCACAGAAACGGTTCAGTTTTTTTGGGTGCCTAAAACAGAACGTTGGATCGACCCTTCTATATTGATGACCTCCTGAATAAGACCCCCCCTTTTGTTTGGAAAAATAAAATGTATAAATGGCACCAACAATGCCTGTAGAGGTATCACATAGCTTATTTCAGGAGTGATCTATTAAATATCAGGAGTGAAATGCAACTGCAAGCGACAGAGATTGTAGCAGACAGTGGTTTATGTGAAGACTACGCCCTCTACAACTTACTGGTAGAAAATGGTCACAAATAGATCGTATTGGTCCTTAGTAAAACCAGCTCCCAAAAGTGTCCTTTACCCGATACCAGATTTTCGAAAATCTGATCTTAGAAGGAATAATATTTAAGCTTTCGTCTATACCAGTGTTCGGCGCTAACGTATATCCTGTGCCTAGCAAATCCGCAGTGACGTCAGACCGACAGTGCAAGCACATTGCCTGTGCACACATAACATAAGCTAAAATGTGATTGTATTGTTTGCCGACCACTGGTATACATCTTTCTTTGAAAATTAGTTTCCTTTGTATCAAAAAGCACTTCATCCAGTGATGCCTGCTTTTTCATGCTATCGATGTTTTTAGAGTCCAATAGTAGAAACCATCGATAGGTAAAGGTACTAGAGATCAGTTCTCCTAATGTTTTTGCTAATGAATATTAAGAATGTCGACATTTTCTGCCTTTAAGGTGCTTCGCTTTTTGGTTATTATATTTCCCGGTTAAACATCCTTTCCGACTCCGTCAATGTGGCTGAAATGCATTTGCCGAGTTCCTCAAGCCTTGAAAGTTAGATTCGCAGCTCCGAAATAAGATTTTAAATATTATTATTTTCATAAATCAGAAAAACTGTTTTGTCTTACTCTCCAATAATCCTATGGATTCGAATCCACGGCAAAATTATCCCTGTCAAGGTATTGCCTTAGACAAATCAGTGCATCAGATCTACTTGTCGTAAGTTTTTTTTATTTATATATTTTAAATTGGACGCAGTTAAACAGAGAGCTCGAAAAACTAGTTGGTGGTGTTGGCTACAAAATTTCATTTTTTGCTGCTACTGGTTTTTAAGAACCCAAAAAAAATTGTTTCCCAGCTCTATGCACTAGCCTAATCACAATGGGTACGTTTTAGAAAAACTAATAAAATTAATTCAAAATGTGAAACTGCAATTCTTACTGGCCACAAACTAATAGACTATTTCCTTAAGAATTCCCATAAAATACTGAATTATTTATCGTGGCCTTGTGTGGCCCAGTGGGTAGCGAGAGGTTATGGGTTTGATCCCACCTCGGAACATCTTTTTCCTCTAAAACTTTTACACATAAGGTCACCTTTACAACTGTAGGCGCCAGTTATGAAGTAACTAGCCATGAAAAAGCTTCTCAAAAACTTTTTCGTGTGAACTCGGCGTTTAACTGTAGGTCCCTTTTCTCTAAAACAAAAATTAAAAGACACACGAGCCAAGAGATTGACTAAAGCTCGGCTTGGCAATTGTACATTTAACTATAGGAAAGAAGGCCATGTGCCAAATTTCGTGTTGGTAGCTTTAAAACTGAGGAAGGAGATAGTATAACAACAGCAGACGGACATGGCTAAACGTGTGTATCAGCTCAGATTGTCCTGCTGATCAAGAATATATGTACTTTATAAGGTCAAAGACCCTCTACAAGGGTATAAAAAAGAAATTGGGCGCAAATTTGTTCAACTTTTGTTCAACAATATCAGCTTAAAGCATCTTATGGAAACGATTGAAGGGCGGCTGGGTGCCATCACCCGCAGGACGTCTCTTCGGCGCTTTCTTTAAGATTTCTGCTGCTCCAGTCTCTGCCTTGTTTACTAACCCTGAGCGTTTTGGTAGGATGCGCTTCTACTGCTCGGAATTTATGGACTGATGTTAATTGTGTTTTCTACTTTGATGGTTAAGAGCTCAGCACTAGAACGAAGCGATCACCTATTTAATCACAGAGAATAATGAGTTTGTGCAAATGTATATAACAGACGGATGGAAGCATCTTCGACCCTAAAAAGAATATGCATATATTCTTGATTAGTATCAACAGCCGATATGTTCGTTTTGGTTCAAAAATCTAATAAAAATACCTCGAAAAATCTTAGATTCTGATCTATTCCGGTGAAATACTTTGTTAAAAATATATTTGATATAAATCAATTGTTTTAATTTTAAACCTGAATTGTTAAACCTGAACGCAGGTGCAACATGGTATTTTTATGGGGGAGAAAAGTGTGTCCGCTTTCATTCCGTTTGAATTTTGTTTACTCAAATGTGGTCGATAAAAATGAATATCTGTTGAATTACAAAGTTATTTGATGCAATTTTAAACAGGTGTGTTGCCATTATTTCAGTTTAATAATTTGTTATTATTCTTTGAATTAGCTGAAATTAATAGTTAATAACATTATCCAGAACTTGGCAATTGTAAACAAATGTTTCTCCTAAACGATGAGTAAACATTGATAAGAAAATAAACTGTATAAATAAAGGTTAAATTTACGTATAGCTCGAAATGCTTAGGATCTTGTAGATATCTGTTTCATAAACTAACAAATTTCAGAGAAAATTGAAACACATTTGAAATATCCAAAAGATGATAAATTGGCCAAAAATTCTTTACTATTAAAATCGATTGCAAGAGTCATGACCGCAATACATTAATGAGATAGCTAGTTCATCGCACAGGATAGTCACCGTTCCAATTAAATACCTTTCGTTTGCAAATGTCAATAATGAGACACAAATTCTTGAATCTGCCGTATTACCGACCTTTTTTTGTAATTTTTCCATTAGTGTAGGATGGAACTGGGATTGTCTATAATACCAGCATATACCGTAGGAAACTGTATGTTACGAGTTTTCACATACATATATATTTAAAAAAAAACTAATTTCGCAATTTTGAATCTAGAAATCGTCTGTGATAAAGACACATGTCATCTTATCGAGCACCTACAACATCAAGTGCAAAGTGACACAAAAGTGTGAGAGCTTGCGCAGCAGATAGCAAAATTCTACAGGCGGAGGGGGTGAATGCTCTCGCCATAAGAAAGTGAGCGATGACAGCGAGAGAGAGAGAGAGCAGAACAGCAGGGTGGGAGTTTTTGCTCTTTTATCAAATGAAAGTAATCATGGCGGACATGCATGTGCCGCTGCTGCTGCTGCTGCCTCCTTTGTGTCTGTACATTGTTATTGTTGTTGTTGGGTTTGGTCACACCCTTGAACTTGCAAAAATTCATTGTCAACCCGGTAGTGGTTGGATTGAAGGATTAGGAAATTGTGATTTGGATATTTCTTCGGACTCACCTCAAAGCCATTTGACTGCGCCCAAATGTTGCCATCGTGTCCGGCAATGCAGGCCTTGGTCACGCACTGCGATGCCAGGAGTTGGTTATCTACATAATCTTGCCAGCTCATGATGGTGTATTTGTTGTTGTTGGTTAAATAAACTATTTGTATTAATTTATTGCTGATTTAAGCACAGCCTGCAACACTTTTTTTTTGTTGTTGATTTCACGTCACCAAAACTGTATCAAAAAATTTGGTGAAAGAGGCGGAGAAAATCGCAAACGTTGACGATTTCTTACTTATGAATTATGATTTATATTCTTTTGTTAAGGAAACTTATTTAAACTGCAATGAGAGGGGGAAGAGAAAAAACAAATTGGAAAATATTATTAACTTTTTTTCGTTTTAATTTTAATTTGACTTTAGATTTGGCGTTTGATTTTCTTTTTGTTAAATTAAGCAAAGCATACTTTTCTTCTGAACACACCACCGCACACACACACGCCAAAGGGGAGGAAAAATTTTGTTGTTGCTGTAAAAAACCGTACGCCCAACACACACGTCCGACTTGTACAGAGTGACAAAAGCGATTAAATGCAAAAAGTTGCGACAGCGGCAGGGAAAACACAGAAGAAAACTAAAAAATCACTCAAACTGCCAGTGAGTCACTCCACTCACCCACTTCATTCGAGTGCATTGGTTTTGGGCGGCTGCTGGAGTGTGTGTGCGAGTGAAATGGCTGTATATGACTTTGGCAGCCGTTATTAATGCAAATGAGTGAGTGAGAGCAGGCGATGACTCAACACCCGCCAAGGCTCTCTCTCTGTGTGAGTGAGTGTGACTTTCTTGGCCGGTCCTCTGAGTAATAACCGTCATAAATTAAAAATAGACATTTTTAAAATTGAATGCATATATATATATGCGTACGCATGATAACTATATATACACTTTATCTCCATCATCACACATAAATCTGTAATTTTTGTACGCAAGCAACAATTTTTTTTCTCCCAACCGGCTCCTGAACTTTTCCCACAGCGTCGGCAAAAACTGCGTTTGTATGTGTGCGAGTTTGTGTGTGTGTGTGTGTGTGCGAGGGTCTTTTGTGTCTTTTTTTTCGCAGGTTTTATGCGAATTTAAATGAAAAATTCCTTTCAAATCCTTCACAACAATACTTAGTCCAATAGGTGGAAGAACATAAACACGCTTTGATTAATTTTCCAAGTCAATGAATGCGAATTTTAAAAAATTTCAATAGCAACTCACACTTTTTACACGCTGCGCCGACAAATGGTACTGGTTATGAGATAAGTGTGACCAACTGCGAGTTACGCAAAAATACCAAGCGTAAAGCCAGAGAATTTGGTCACACACTTGCAACGATATTTACAAAGTTGAAATTATTTTATCGAGGAAAACTTCAAATCAGGGCAATTTTCATAAATAAGTTTGCCACATGGAAAGTGCTTACAATTGTTAACGCAACAATTATTCACGAATGGGTAGTACTATGGGTAGAAAACAAAACTATACACATTATCTACGTAGTAAAATACGACATTTGTTATCGATTACCCTTAAACGCCGTTAAACTTTAAATACTTGCAATTTTTCTGATCCACAGACAAAACTAGGGTACAGCAACACAGTTCACTTACATTTTTAAGCAACCGTTATGGCCTTTTTATATATTTTTTATTTATATCTATTCCAGTGAACCAAATAGAATAGAAAATATATATTTATTGCGACAAAGCGTGAGATTGTTTTTCGAGTAGAAAACTCCATTCTTTTCATGATGCAAGATTTTAGTGCAACTTGTCTCATTTTACGCCAAGTCGAATATATTTGTTTGCAAAAGCTGTAGATATGAGCTTAAAGATAAATGTAAGCAATTTCAATTTTATTGATTTAATTTTTTCATAAAAGGGCACACGCATTTGTTGATTTAAAAAGTTATTTTCAGCTTACAAAATTTAAATATTTTCATCTAAAATCATCATCTTCAATATTTGATCTATAATACAATTTTCAGGAAATTTTAATTTTTAAAAGCAAGAAAATTTGAGGGATCGAGGCGGGCCTAAAATACAAAATTATGTCGGAGTCGGGACGAGATTGAGGTCGGGATCGGGACGAAATGGGATAGAAGTGAATTCGGGACGGTCAAAATTAGATCGTATATTCTTTGACTCGCCTATGTGGTCGAGTTTAAAGAACACTTTTGGAATATCTTTCAAATCTTTAATTTTAATAGTCAACTGGGCGGAAGTTAAATGTTTCTTAGCCTAAAGTATATATTTTATCGACATAGGAATAGCTCGCATCGTTTAAACAGTTCGTTCGACAAAGTACACTCAGAGAAAAAATCGAGCAGATCGTGTGATATCAAGCAGATTTCGTGTCAGAAGTTCGGCAAGACAGAATTTTCTTGGATTCAAGAAGAAAATACTGAAATCAAGCATGAATTTTCAAGCCCGATTTTTTTGTCTCACCTCCCTTGCCACCAAACACACAAAGTTTTCTCGATTTCAAGCAGATTTCTTCTTGAAAATTCAAGACGAAAAAAAACTAAATTGAAGCCGATTTCAGTCTTGCCGAATCGTGCTAGATTTCTCTGGGTGTAGATGAGCCTATTAGATTTATCCGGATTTAGAAGTTATTGTAATGTTTTTAGAAATTAATTTTGGAAAATAAATGCGAAATGTTAAACAGTTATATATGTATATCCTTATTAAACGAGAGCGAAAGTTGAAGTCGGCCCTGCTCGACTTCGATATACCCGTTACTCAGGGTAAGGTTTATTTATGAATATTTTATTAGATCACAACATGCAAAAATTGTGGGAGATATGAGGTTTTTTCCAAATTGCGGGGGTGGCAACTCTACTATAGCTCATCTGGTCGGGAAATTATGTATGGCGGATCGATAAGTAATAATGATTAAAATATATCTCTAGAAGGTTCTAACAATCTATTTTCAAAATTGTGGGAGATATGAGGTATTTTCCAAATTGCGGGGGCGGGAACTTTTTTATCGTTCATCTGATCAAGAAATTATGTATGGCGGAACGATAGGTAATGATGATTAAAATATATCTCTAGAATGTTTTAACAATGTATTTTCAAAAATGTGGGAGATATGAGGTATTTTTCAAATTGCGGGGCTGGCAACTCTGCTATTGTTCATCTGATCGAAAAATGATGTAAGGCGGATCGATAGGTAATGATGATTAAAATATATGTCTAGAAGGTCCGAACAATCTATTTTCAAAACTGTGGAAGATATAAGGTTTTTTTAATTGCGGGGGCGGGAGGGGGCGTGGCAAAAATTTGAAACGAACTTGATCTGCGTGCAGACAATACAAGTCTACACTGAAAAAATGGTAGCTCTAGCTCTTATAGTCTCTGAGATCTAGGTGTTCATACAGACAGACGGACAGATAGACGGACGGACAGACGGACAGGTCTATATCGACTCGGCTATTGATGCTGATCAAGAATATATATACTTTATAGGGTCGGAGATGCTTCCTTCTCCGTGTTACATACATTTGCACGAACTTAGTATACCCTTTTTACTCTACGAGTAACGGGTATAAAAACCCAATGTTTTATATATACAAGGCAATTTGAAACAAGTAAGAAAGTCGGTCAAGCCCGACTGTAATATACTCTGTACCTTTTTGTATGTAACTGATAACTTTAAAGTGTGAGGTTTTTTCAAAATCTGGGGGTGGCAACTCTTTCGACTATCGTTCATCTGGTTGAAAAACGATGTATGGGAGCTCGATAAGTAATGATGAGTAGAATTACCCTAGTACATAACTCGTTAAATTATAAAATTTGTATATAATTTCCTATTAGCATAAACGTATCTATATTAGTTACGGGGGAATCACGCTTGATTTCTGATCGCAGGCCATCTCAATTACATCGCTCCTCTCATAGCAAGGTCTAATTGGGAAATTACCAGTTAGCTATTACCTTCTCGCTCTCTCTTTCTCGTAAGTTGTGTGGTGGTGTTGTTGTTGACGTTGGTTTTTATTTTCTTTTACGTATAGCTCTAATATCGTTCATCTGATCGAAAAACGATATATGTCTAGAATGTTCGAACTATCTATCTTGAAAATTGTGGGAGTTATTTCGTTTTTTTTAATTTGCGGGGGAGGCAGGGGGCGTGGCAAAAATTAAAACTAAACTTGATCTGCCTGCAAGTATAAGAAATATATGTTCCATACACCTCAAACCTCTATCTCTTACCATCTCTGAGATCTCTTCGTTCATACGGACAGACGGACAGACGGACATGGCTATATCGACTCGGCTGTTGATGCTGATCAAGAATATATATACTTTATAGGGTCGGAGATGCCTCCTTCTGGCTGTTACATACATTTGCACAAACCCAATATACTCTGTGTACCTTCGGTACAGAGTATAAAAATCCATATCTGCCACAATTTTGTTCATAGTAATCAACATGAAATATCGATCCACCAACTTTGACAATGATCAGATAATTGAATGTGGAGTTATAAGCAAAAAATTCGCTGCCACAGAGCTTCCTGTCGTTGTTTCAACTATACGACGACCATACAGAAAGGAACGAGAAATTCAGAGAGAGAAAGGTAAGACTTATAGAGTTGTTCCGAATTTCATAAACTAGTTTAAAAGAACTAATCATTAAAATGAACTAAAGTTAATTTTTTTTAAAGTTTACGCCGCCTCCTCAGCGTGTGCGCAGCTGCCAAGTGCTGCAAAAAAACACTCCTAATTTTTGCTGTCGCTATCCAGCAATCAAACAATATAAAGGTTTTAACGAATTTTAATCATGTAGTACTTAGAATAAATGTGTAACCAACATTATAAAAATAATTTCATTCATTTCAATATGATCAGTGGATAAAAATAAATTAAAATAATTAACTATTAAAAAATGTGACTCTAAAGTCGATACCTACGGCTTTTTGTGCAATCAGCTTTTTTATCGATAGTTTATTGGATCAGATCGAAAGCGTTTCGAATTTTCATGCATATATCTATAAATATTTCAAAATGTCCACAATATATGACATACTAAAATAAAAATAATTGTTACCTTAAAATTTGTTATTTACTATCCATTCCGCTGACCTTAAGGCAAACTTTTGAAACCGAATAACTTGATCGTTTTGCGGAAACCAATTCCGATTTCGCATGATTTGATCGAAAACGGAAACAGACGTAATAGTAAAAAAAAATGAACTATAGGTTTAATTTGAATAGTTCGTTAAAAACTTAACTATTGAACTAGGTCATTAAAATGATCTGGATTCTCCAACTTTAGTTTGGTAAAATGGAGTCAGATAATTTGGTAATATAATGTTCTCTTAAATCTAACACAGCGGAAATAAAATTTTTTTATTTATTGGAAAAATATGATATTTTTTAAACGTCACTTTATAATTTACTTTATACCAAAAATAAAATAGCCAGATTGCATAGCGCCGCAATATAAAATAATGACCTATTTGAATTTTGAAACAGCATAGTAAAATGTAAGTAAAAATAAATATTGATTTTATATAATTTTATTATAAATAGATCTTAAAGTATGTAATTGGTACTTTAACGGTATTACAAGATTAGACAAATGTATGTTTTAGGCGGAAGGAAGCATTTTCGACCACATAAAGAAAAGTAAAGCATTCGCCCTCCGTCCAGCTCTATAAGCACCTAGATCTCAAAGACTATTAATGCTAGAGCACAAATACCAAGTTTGTTGAATACAATTTTACAATTTTACAGATATCAAGGTTTTTTTTCATACACATGTATTATCTATAATCTGATCAATTTTATTATGATCGTATGTACTATCGACAATTTTGCAAGCTCTCTGCCAACTTTTATTTCAAAAATAAAAATAACCGATGAGCTATCGAGTACATTCTTAAATCTATTCGATATTTTTACACGCACAGCGTTGCCACTCTCGCACAGTGTCAGCGCATTAATCATGCCATATTTTAATTTTTATACATCTACATTATTTCCTTCGCTTAAAAAAATCATGAGTGAACCAAACTTTAATGAACAATGAAAACAATTGCCAATGGACTAATTATTTTTCTTTTTTAGCCGGAAACAGCGAATTTTCTTTGTCTGCCCCACGATATTGAGTATTTTCTTGTCTCCGAAATTTGGTCACACTGATGGCGCATCTTCCTCTTCCTCTTTTGCTTGGTTTTAACAAAATCAGTAGCAGCACGTGTATAAAAAGTGCCAAATAATTTTCAGAAAATGTTAGTATAAAAAGCCAATTAATCAAAGGAAAAGTGATAAACAGTTGGGCAAAGCTGTTTGCCATCAAATACGATCAATTTTGTGAC
Organism: Lordiphosa mommai; assembly: GCA_018904225.1. Taxonomy (NCBI): domain Eukaryota; kingdom Metazoa; phylum Arthropoda; class Insecta; order Diptera; family Drosophilidae; genus Lordiphosa; species Lordiphosa mommai. Next base: position 165,726 of record JAEIFT010000255.1, on the reverse strand, counting down.
AATTTAAGTGCGAAATGTGGGAGTAAATTGCAAATGAAAAATTAGAAAAAGAAAATTAACGAGTGACGACGACGACGACAGAACGAGTGACAGCGCTACAAAGGAGTGTGAGAGAGAGGAAGAGCGGTAGTGGAGGGGAAGTGTGTAAGGGTAGAGAGCAAAGTGGCGCCCCTCTAATAAAAAATTATTTAATAAATAAAAGCCAAATGAACAAAGTATAGTGACGTTTTCTCAAAGTTAAAAATAAAAAATTGCTCACACACACACGCACACGACCACTCGCCGATTGGGTGACTCAGGGTCGTTGTGTTTGCTGGACAAAACAAGGCCAATGTTCGCCACAAAGGCAATTTACATGGTTCTGTCTAATTTTATAAAAGTTGGAGAAAATTATAAAAATTAAATTTTTGGTGGTGGTTTTCGTTTTTGCTTCGCCGGGCCTCTCGCGGCGGTTTTTCTACACGCCTTAAAAATTCCGCTATTTGAAAAGTTGGGCAACACTAGTTTAGAGCACTGTCAACTTTTCTCTCTCCCTCTCTCACAAATGCAACCACTGACATTGACACAGACACACACCTAGCTAGTTGTCTCGTTCTCTCATGGGCGGACGCTGCTTTCGGTTCTGCGGCAAAAACTCATACTTCGCATTTTCAATCATAAAATTACCGCAGACCAGAAAAGAGCACATAACAAATAAAGAAAAAAAAACACGTTCGTTTGCACTCTGTGAAAACCCCAACTAAAGATTTAAACTTCTTTGTTACTCTCTTTCTTGACATACAAAACAAAACCAGAAATTGTTTAAGTGAACGGTGCACAAGCCGTCGAAATTCAGCATATAAATTTAACTAGTCAATTTTTTATTGTTGATAATGTAAGTGTCGCGGATGTCGCTAGCGATTCGACCTAACCTGCAAAACAATACCCAACAACGGGCGGAGGAAATTGTTGGACATTTTTGATATGAAATTTTGTCTCTATTTTTATTTGCAGGGATGATCGAAGTGAAATAGCTCAAGATGGTCCCGCTGGCATGGACCCTGAGGGCGTCATCGAATCGACCTGGCATGAGGTCTATGACAATTTCGATGACATGAATTTGCGCGAGGAGCTGCTGCGCGGCATCTACGGTTATGGTTTCGAGAAGCCATCGGCCATCCAACAGCGCGCCATCATTCCTTGCGTTAAGGGCCGCGATGTGATTGCCCAGGCGCAGTCGGGTGAGTAATCAAGTTGAACACAACAAACAAAATTGTTGGAGAAGCTTCGCGATTATTGTGGCTGTTTGGCATGACTAAGCCGGCGACGGCCAGTGCACCTACTCTCCACTCTTCTTCCCCTCCGAGAGCGAGGCTGGTTTCATTTTCTTCGCGTCTCTCTCACTCGTCGCGTCTTTTACGCTTGCGCGCCACTTTTTTTTTCATTCGGTTTGCAGCTGCGTTTTGTGTGAGCCGCATTTTTATGACACAAATTACCTACTTTACACTTTCTACCTAGCCGAATAGGCCAGCTGACTTTGGAATTTCACTTGAAAGAAATTGGTCCGAAAGTCCGTTGTTTGTTGATAAGATTTAAGTCGAATTCGAGTTCTTCGAAATCCCTGATTTACAGCTGGTACATACTTAGAGTGTAAATAAGAATAGATTGGAAATTATCCGAAATTTTTACCTGGTTGTAATGAAAGAAAGTTTGCTTAATCGAACTTGCATTTTATACCTGTTTATTTGTAATAAAATTCTAGGGATCGCAAGATTTTTACATTATTTCACTTAACCTTCTTAAACCAAGCAATTATGAATATTATATGCTTTCAAACAGATCTGCTAAAATTGGTCCAAAATCGGGTGACTGCATTAAACCGATCGGTCGGAAAATGGGTCTTACTAAAAACAGTTTTTGTTGGTAGCGTTTCGAATCCGTCAGGATTTTATGGGTTCGATATCAGAATTGATTCCCACAAAGATTTCCAAGAGATAACAAAGCAATCCTCAGTTGGTCGACTGCGAAGCAGACAAACTCGCGAGGCAAAGCACAATTGTCAACTTCCTTCCCAATAGGGAGAGCTTAGGTATACCTATAGTGAAATGTAAGCTCATTTTACGAAAATACTTCGAGCGCAAAGCAAACCAAAAACTGCAAGCTATGTCAACCTGTAGTTACGCTAGGCTGTCATGGCTTACTCGATGTGCAATGCGCTCAACAGACTTTCATCTTCTATAGGGCCATAACAGGGCACTTACTGGTCGGGACACATACCACCACACTTCCCTGTTTCCCACAATGACTTCTCCAGATTTTGACGAGATAGGGGAGGAGTCCGTCTCCTACTTTTTCAGTTTCTGCCCTGCCCTTAGTCAACTTAGCAAAAGCGACTATCGGCTGTTATTCTCTCAAGCCTTTTTAGACACATTTTGGACCAAAGCATAGGTGGAAGGGATAGTAAGGTGCCCGTATGCGGCATTACAAGGGGCCAAATCCTAATTCTAATCTAACCTGACATAGTTTAAGTTTAAAGGCATTATAACTTCCTGAAATCTATCTTATTTTAATGTTGAAAACGCTCGTTCTACTGATAACTGGTTTGCTGAAACGCATCTTGTATAGTTAACTCAATATTTCAAGCCTTCGTTCTTAAAAACTTTTCAAAATGTTCAAACATTTTTCGAATTATGTTCTCTTGATTAATTCTCGAAGCAATCTATATCATCAACAGATTTTTTACTTGATATGTGTTCATTGCTTTCTATAGCTCTCATAAACTTCTCTTCTTCGCAATCTGACGTAGATTCATTTAAAGCAGCGATTAATCCCGAAATTTATATAGATTCCGGTACGTATCAAAATGAGAATTTCGGATAAAGATTCTAATCCGGTTTCCAGTTATTTTCGGTTTTCGGTTCCAAAACGGTACCCAGATTTTTATTTCAGTACATTTTATTTTTGGACGATCAATTTCGCTAAACTCTTCTGTCCGCGCTTTACCCAACATTAAAAAAAAAACTACCCAGAATTAAGAAATTCTCTATTATTTTGTTGCTCAGACAAGCTCGCCTTAGGGACGATTTCTCATCTTTCACATAGAACAGAGCAAATTGTAAGATTATTTTTCTTAGGGCCGTTTTCTCATTCGTAAGATAGCTACTATGAGTCATAAACTTTAATTTCTGATGTTTGTTAGTATCTGTGACGGACACTGCATTCTAGGAGATGCCATAAATAGACATCTTCTGTCATTGGGATATTATAAGACTAGGGTTTAATTTAGCCCGCTGGTAAAATACTAAAAGGGGTGCATCAGCTTTTTAAGTGTTGGAATTTAGGCTTCATCTGCCTGATCTCTTCCTTACATTTCAGTTTTCTAAATATTAAAACGAAACATTCCTAAAATAGAAAATTATATTTTTGAATTTGAAACCGAAATTTGATTTAAATCAAGAAACTTAATTTCCAAAATTTATATAACCATTTTCCTAACATCTGATTTAATAATAAATAATAAGAAACCGAAACAGTGCCGGAATCAGCGTTTTGTCATAGTTCCGGGGTTTTCGGTTCCTATTATAATTGTTTTCGGTTCTCAAAAAAATTGTAATGTCGGTTCCGGTTTCTATACCGGTACGTGGCTTGAAACGGTTTATTTCGGTTAAAGGTTACGGTACTATTCCCTGATTTAAAGTAAAATTTTACATACTCATTAAGAATTTCTTTCATTCAAAAAACTTCTTAATATTGTGAACCAAACCATTTTTTTTTGGTCCGGTTCAGGTTCTGGTTTGAGGGCTCAATTATTTAAAAGATTCGATGAATGGTTCGGTTTTGGACCGGTTTGCCACCTTGACATTTGTGCAAAATAAAAATCAAAACAGAGTAAAGCAATCTTCGACAAAGTTAAAATACCCTTGTAGGAGGTTATATTATTGATATAAATATTATTTATTAATATTTCTTACAATAATTCCATTTTTGGTTTTAACTGAAGGAGAAAATAGAATAAAAACAGAACGACAGACGTACTTGGCTATATCGACTCGGCTCGTCATGCAGATCAAGAACATATATTCTTTATGGAACTGTGCGTTATAAAAATCACAAAATTGTACAACTCGCCCTGCAAGGAAATAAAAGAACCAAGAAGATTTTAAAAATTTAAAGGAAGAGCGGAAGACCCAAATTCTATTAAATAGAAAAAGCTATATTATGGTTTTTTAAGCTCTATAAAAAGACAACTTCACATTTCTCAATCTAACTTAATTTCAAACCACTCAAGATATACTGAAAAAGGTGGTTCGTTTGAACTTGTTTTACTTGAGGGATGTACATAGTTTTATTAATGATTCTCCGACTCGCTTTTTGGCTAAGCCCATTAGAAACGAATCGGTCCAGGGGGCTGATAACCGGACAAAATATAAGCTAAAACCAACTTTTTCCAGAGCTCAAATAATTTTTAAATTTTTAATCGTCAAAATAGAGATTTTATAAAGGTACAAGATAGTTGTAAAGTATTGCGTCTGTGCTTCAAATTAATATTTTAATTCTTGAAATTTGTTATATGTCCCCGTGAAGGCTTGAAACTTCATATAATCTTCGATTAACACATAATATGTTATGTCTTAAAAAGCAACGAAGATTTGACGAAATTTGGGTACTTTTATTCTGATTCAAGCCAAAAAATAGAAGGCTAACATCGGCTACGCCGATGTTTTAAATACCCTTGCAGTTTTTGAAAGGCGCTACCATTGATAACAAAAAGTTTTTCTCACTAAAATTAGTTTTAGACCGATCGTTCCTATGGCAGCTATATGCTATATTCAACCGATTTTGATAAATTTTTCCAGAATTATGTGGAAGCATATAAAACTAATATATACCACGATTGGTGATGCTGCGATGGAAAACAAAAAAGTTTTTCTCACTAGAACTAGTTTTTGGACCGACCGTTTATATGGCAGCTATATGCTATAGTCATCCGATTTCGATAAATTTTTCGAGAACTGTGTAAAAGCATATAAAACTAATATATCCCACGATTGGTAACGCTACGATGGGAAACAAAAAAGTTTTTGCCACTAGAACTAGTTTTATGACCGACCGTTTATATGGCAGCTATATGCTATAGTCATCCGATTTCGATAAATTTTTCCACAATTATGTAAAAGCATATAAAACTAATATATTCCACGATTGGTGACGCTACGATGGAAAACAAACAAGTTTTTCTCACTAGAACAAGTTTTCGGACCGATCGTTCCTATGGCAGCTATATGATATAGTCATCCGATCCGGCCGATTCCGACAAATGTGCAGCCTATGTGTATTTAAAGACTTTTTGCAAAGTTTGGTCAAGATAGCTTTAAAACTGAGGGAGGAGATAGCATAGAAACAGACGGACGGACAGACGGACATGGCTATATAGACTCAGCTCGTCATGCTGATCAAGAATATATATACTTTATGTGGTCGGAAATGCTTCCTTCACTGCGTTACAAACATCGTGACAATTTTAATATACCCTCTGCAAGGGTATAAAAAGAATTAAGGGTTATTCCAAATTTCTTTACGAGACTTCGTTAGTTAACATAGCACAGCTTTAGCTTGGGGGAAAAATTAGAACCTACATGCAATTCGTTGATTCATCAAAAACATTTTCAAAAAAGTTATCGCCTTCAATGCAGAATCCAGAGTAACTGACTGGCAACAAACAGAATTATCCTTGGTGTCCAATTTACAGATTATTATATACTAATATACTTCCCCATTTCATTTGTTTTAGGTACTGGCAAAACTGCCACATTCTCGATTGCCATCCTTCAGCAGATCGACACGACCATTCGTGAATGTCAGGCTCTGATTTTGGCACCCACTCGTGAGTTGGCCACGCAAATCCAGCGTGTGGTCATGGCTCTCGGTGAGTACATGAAGGTGCACTCTCATGCCTGCATTGGCGGCACCAATGTGCGCGAAGATGCTCGCATTCTGGAGTCCGGTTGCCATGTGGTGGTTGGTACCCCGGGTCGTGTCTATGACATGATCAATCGCAAGGTGCTGCGCACGCAGTACATTAAGCTCTTTGTTCTGGATGAGGCCGATGAGATGTTGTCGCGTGGCTTCAAGGATCAAATCCAGGATGTGTTCAAGATGCTGCCACCGGATGTGCAGGTCATTCTGCTATCGGCCACCATGCCCCCGGATGTGCTGGAAGTGAGCCGTTGCTTTATGCGTGAACCGGTCAGCATTCTGGTGAAGAAGGAGGAGCTTACACTTGAGGGTATCAAGCAGTTCTATGTGAACGTGAAGCAGGAGAACTGGAAATTGGGCACATTGTGCGATCTGTACGATACACTGTCCATTACCCAGTCGGTTATCTTCTGCAATACCCGTCGCAAGGTAGGTTGAATGAGGGTTTATCTAAATTTTGACTTAAGTTTTCCAATGGCCATTTTGGTAGAAAACGGAAAATTTTGAAATTAAATCATTACTGTTTTGGTCGATGCCAGCTTAAAGATTTAGTCATGGGATCTCGGGGTGGTTCCGACATATTAGCATAAAAATAAGACTATTTTAAATTTCATCTCTATAGCTTTAAATAAGAGACTGCTTTGCGTAGATACAGGACGAACAGAGCTTAATTTACTCAGATCTTCGGACTAATTAAGAAAACAAATTTTTCATTTTAAAGATATTCAAATGTTGACCGCGACTACGCCGTAAATAGTTCATTCGAAAGTTGCAATTTTGGATCACTCTTTCCAGCATTGCTACGGGTATCTCGCGAATTAAACGAGTAATGTAGGCTTCCAAGTCTTGAATCGTAGCTGGCTTATCGACGAAAACTTTTGACTTCACGTTACAGCATAAATTCCAGTGGTGGGTTATCACATAATCTAGGCGGGCAGTTGACAGAACTAAGCTGCTCACCGAAATGATTTCTCAATATATTGTTTCGAGCGCTGTGTGCACAGTCTTGCTGAAATCAAATGTGGCAACAAAAAGTCATTTGGTGCGGTAGCTTTGCCAATGACGGTTTTAAAAAAAATACGGACCGTTGATCTATTTGATCTATTAATAACGTACACTTGAGACTCAAATTTGTCTATGGTTAGGCGAAGAGTGGTCTCGGTAGGTCAATGATGCACACCATATGTGCCTCGAAGTGCACGAAAAATATTATTCACAACGCAGATTTTCGTAATACAGCTGAATATTTTGTGAGTGATTCCATGATGATTTTTCAAACAATCCTTAACAAAAATAAGATATAAGAAATGAAAAATAAGATTAAAACAAAAACCTCTTAATGAATCACACTTTATATATTCTATATGATGTGGCTCAGTGGGTAGAGTGTGTCTCTTTTGTGGGAGGTTGCAGCTTCGATCCCGCATCTGAATATCTAATTAAAAGCTGTGAAGTTTGTAGCCATTAAAAGGCTTCTCAAAATCTTTGCCTTTTGAATTCGGCATTAAAATGTAGTTCACTTTCTCTTGAGCGAAAATTAAGACACACGAGCCAAGAGATTGAGAGAAGCTCGACTTGGCCCTTTGAGGCTTTTTATACCCGTTACTCGTAGAGTAAAAAGGGTATACTAAGTTCGTGCAAATGTATGTAACAGGCAGAAGGAAGCATCTCCGACCCCATAAAGTATATATATTCTTGATCAGCATCAACAGCCAAGTTGATATAGTCATGTCCGTCTGTCCGTCTGTATGAACACCTAGATCTCAGAGACTATAAGAGCTAGAGCTACCATTTTTTCAGTGTAGACTTGATTTGTCTGCACGCAGATCAAGTTTGTTTCAAATTTTTGCCACGCCCCCTCCCGCCCCCGCAATATGAAAAAACCTCATATCTTCCACAATTTTGAAAATAGATTATTCGAACCTTCTAGACATATATTTTAATCATCATTACCTATCGGTCCGCCATACATAATTTTCCGATCAGATGAACGATAGTAGAGTTGCCGCCCCCGCAATTTGAAAAATACCTCGTCTCCCTCAATTTTGAAAATACATTGTTAAAACCCTCTAGACATATATTTTAATCATCATTACCTATCAATCCGTCGTACATTATTTCCTGATCAGATGAACGATAGAAGAGTTGCCACCCACGCAATTTTGAAAATACCTCATATCTCCCACAATTTTGATCATAGATTGTTCGAACCTTCTAGACATATATTTTAATTATCATTACTTATCGATCCGTAAAATATCATTTCCAGATCAGATGAGCTATAGTAAAGTTGCCCACCCCCACTTGATCTGCGTGCAGAAGATACAAGTCTACACTGAAAAAATGGTAGCTCTAGCTCTTATAGTTCCTGAGATCTAGGTGTTCATACAGACGGACAGACAGACAGACGGACATGTCTATATCGACTCGGCTATTGATGCTGATCAAGAATATATGTATATACTTTATGGGGTCGGAGATGCTTCCTTCTGCCTGTTACATACATTTGCACGAACTTAGTATACCCTTTTTAATCTACGAGTAACGGGTATAAATACCCAAATAGCTAATCGTAATTTCAAAATTTTCCACATATTCTGCTAGTAGCATTTTCAGTTTCTAAATTGGTAGATCTCTACAACAACGGGTTTGACCTATTTTAGATTGAAGTGATGCAATATTGTTAAGTACGGTTAACTCAATTGGGTTCGATACAAAAAAAATTGTTTTAATGTTCAAATCTAGCAAAATTCCTTTTCCAAATGATTGTGTTTATCCGAAACAGTCAACTGGCCTGATCCTGTTTTCACATTAACTGAAATCGAATTTGGTACATGTTCTCTTTTCAATAATCAATTAAGGTGATCGGTATTAAACCTCAAATTTCAGCAAACGTTTTAAAGCAATTCAATCGATGAATTTCACACAAAAACCACATGTTACACACTCAAAATAACCAATTTTTTGATAAAGTTAATAAAAGCTAAGCAAATAATTTGCCCAAATTTTGATGAAAATTTTGATAAACAGGCCTACAAAATATTCAATTTTTCGGAAATTTTTGTGGAAATTATTTGCATGTGGAACTTTAGTTTAAACTTGAAAGTCATGCAAAATTTGCAGTAATGGCTCTATTTAGACAAATTTGCTTCAACATTTGGTGCAAATTAATTGCGTGTGGGGAGCTTAGCTTAAGGGCCGATTTCTCATCTCCTACATAGCTGCTATGTGACAGATAAACAAACTTTTTACTCTGTTATTTGCAAGTCACATAACACAGAACATATAGTGCTATGTAGGATATGAGAAATCGGCGCTTAGAGATATTTTATCAAATGTTTTATGTTTTCCAAATTGATGAAGAAAATTATATTTCGACGTCCGGCTTTATACTGCGATTTTTTCTAATCTTTATCTTTATATTTTGTTGTTTACAGGTCGACCAACTGACCCAGGAAATGTCCAACCACAACTTCACCGTATCGGCCATGCACGGCGATATGGAGCAGCGTGACCGTGAGGTCATTATGAAACAATTCCGTTCGGGCTCTTCCCGTGTTCTGATTACAACTGATTTACTGGCGCGTGGTATTGATGTGCAGCAGGTGTCATTGGTCATTAATTATGACCTGCCCTCCAACCGCGAAAATTACATTCATAGGTAAACAGCTCGCTCACCCACGCACCCCCTCTCTTCCCAGGCAACTTATTTAATCACCACCAACTTTTTTTCTTGCAGAATTGGTCGCGGTGGTCGTTTCGGTCGCAAGGGTGTTGCGATCAACTTCATCACAGATGATGATCGACGAATCCTTAAGGATATTGAACAATTCTATCACACAACTATTGAGGAAATGCCTGCTAATATTGCCGATTTGATTTAAATATTTTGTTGAGCCGTAAAAGAAATCATCTAAAAAGAAAAAAATCATTGCGAAAAAGTGAGTGAGCTACACAGCAAAAGAACTGCAAAAAGAAATACGAGCGCAAAATATAATTTTTAAAAAATATAAAGAACAACAAAAGAACTAAAATCAAGTTAAATATTTATTCAAACAAATCAATATCAAAGGCAGCGGCAGCAACAACAACAACAGCAGCAGCAGCGGGAGGGACAACAACAACAAGAATAACAAGAATAACCAGTATCCAGGAGGTGCTAAAACAACATCCAAGAAAGGTCGCCAATCCGCCCTCCACCTGTGTGTCACATCAATTTTAAAACTGCGTCGCCAAACCAAGCAACCACAAATACAATACAAACAAAACAACAACAATTTGCATCTATCTGAAAAAGAAACAATTTGCTAAAACGGAACGCAAAAGCAACAACATCTTCATTTTTGCCACAACAACAACAACTACTTTGTTTTAGCTTTTCTAGAACTATTGATAAAAATATATTAAAAGAAACACAAAAAATACATATATACAATTTTATGTTTAAATATATTATTATATATAACAAATACGCATAACAGCTGACGCGAGTCACGCCCACTTGGCCAGCCAGAACTTCCGAACACCTTTTCCTCCTCCCCCCTAACTAACAACACAGCTAGACAGAGCACACAGTCACAGCAAAAATGGCAACCGCATCGGCTAGCCGGTGCAGCTTGGTGCCACAACAACAATGCGTTTCTTTTTTAAACATAATTTTATTTAAATTATTTGAAATACAAAATTTTCTTAATGTACTACCACTAACTGATAACAATTATAAGAAATTGTATAAAAAAAGGCGAACAAAAAAATATGCGGGAGATTTTTGTTGTTTATTCGAAATGGAAATTGAATTGTGAAACGGATGGGGCAACCAGGGCTGCGCTTGGGCAAAGAGTTTAGGATTGACTGCATGTTATCGATAGTTGAGCAGTCCGACCGTTTATTAGGGATGGGTTAAGTTTAAATAAATTCGCAATCGGTGATTTATTTACAAATATCCCCAAAGTTCAATAAGACTCGAATGACACATTCGACATGACACAATGTTGAACCAATTACACTAGGCGACAGCAAAGAAAGCTTATGGACGATTGTTATTCCCTTGTAGAGAGAAAGAAGTATAATGAGTTCGTGCAGATGTATGTAACAGGCAGAAAAAAACAGCTCCGTTCACATAAAGTATATATATTCTTGATCAGTATCAATAGCCGAGTTGATTTAGCCCTGAGCATCCCATAATAAGCTGGCTATTAGGACTTAGCGTTCATAAATCAGAAACGCAACATAGAGGGCTAAAGATGTTTACTCGGTGGTTTTTGGGGTCGCTTATTTCGAATATGAAGTCAAAATGAAAAACATTGCTTATTTTAATACTTTGTACTGAAGGCAAATGTATGTAACAGGCAGAAGGAAGCATCTCCGACCCTATAAGCTGTTTATATTCTTGATCAGCATCAACAGCCGAGTCCGATATAGCCATGTCCGTCTGTCTGTCCGTATGAACGAAGAGATCTCAGAGATGGCAAGCGATAGAGCTTTGAAGTGTATGGAACATAAGCTTCTTATACTTGCAGGCATATCAGGTTTAGTTTTAATGTTTGCCATGCCCCCTGCCGCCTCCGCAATTTGAAAAAAAACTCATATCTTCCTCAATTTTGGAGTTGGGTTGTTTAAACCTCCTAGACATATATTCTCATCATTACTTATCGAGCCCCCATAGATCGTTTTCAGATCAGATGAACGATAGTAGAGTTGCCACCCCCACAATTTGGAAAACTCCTTAAAACTCCCACAATTTTGGAGATAGATTGTTTGAACCCTCTAGACATATATTCAACTTTTCAAAACTCATTAAGCTCTCATACATCGTTTTCCGATCAGATGAACAATAACAGAGTTGCCACAATTTAAAAAAAAACGTCATATCTCCTATAATTTTAAAGATAGATTGTTCAAACCATTTAGGCATACACCATTTTCAGATCAGATGAACGATAGTCGAGTAATAAGCAAAATAAATAATTACGATGGGCAGCACTGGTCGATATCGTTTTGGGCAGCACTTACACAGTTTGTGTGACCCCACACCTAAAAGTTTTTTTTTTTTTAAATTGGTATTGAAGGGTTTTTGGTGTCGCAAATATCGAACCTAGCCCTTTTAATTTACATAATACGATATGGCGAATCCAATATGACCTGAAAATTTTAAAATATGAATTTACATAATACGATATGGCGAATCCAATATGACCTGAAAATTTTAAAATATGAATTTTGAGATTTTAATGGTTTATAACCAGGAAATCAAACCGAATCAAATTTCGGTTCCGGTTCCGGTTTTGGTACGTAGCAAAACTAATGTTTCGGTAAAAGGTTCTGTTAAGGCTCTAGTTTATTTCGGTATTCGGTTCCGTATCTGTACCTTGGTTTTTATTTATTACCGGTATGATTTAAAAACTTTAAACCGAAAATATAATAGGACCAGTAGCAACCACACAACAGAATGTAGTTATAAAGAAGGAAAATTAAATATAATAATTTTTACCCTGCGTTTTACCCTGAGGAAACCCCTGATTAAAGCAAAAAAAACTGAAATAACACAAAAAAACTTAGAACCGAAACTGAACCGGTACAATGTTTCGGTTCTTTTCGGTCATTTCGGTTCCGAAAATAAAGGTTCCAAAATACCGGTTCCCAAAAAATAAATAATAACGGTTCCGGTTCTGAGTTTCAATCGGATCTTTTCGGTATACGGTTCCCGTTCGGGTTCCGGTTTGACACCCCGTTTATTACTAATTCTTACATCCGTAATTGCCTGGTTGTTACATTTTTGACGACCCCAGAGAGCATCACATGGAGGTTTACGGTAATTTTAAGCTCTTCTGTTTAAAAAAAAATTTAGTTTAAAGTTAAAAAAAAATTATGGTTAACGATCAGATGAACTATGGCCGAGTTATAAGCAAAACAAATAATTACGATAAACATTTTGTGATTTAATAATATATTTTAAAATAAACCTTTCCCTGAGTAACGGGTATATCGAAGTCGGGCAGAGCCGACTTTAACTTACGCTCCCGTTTTCATATCGCTTTTATTAAACGGCGCATAACTTTAAGTAAATACTCCTTATTGGCCGTACGACCTTGTGGTAAGAACTCAATAAAATAGGTCCTTAAATCTGTTAATGCTTAATGGCTGTTCATGTTATCATATTTTGGAAACCAACAAAACGAAAAAAAAACATTTTAAACACCTCCGTATACCCTCTACAATGGTAAATAAAGAGGGGGGCAGTATTAAAAAAATGCTGAATCGGGATATAAGATTTAGGGACGGCATCAGAACGGGAAAGTTCGTAAAATCCTCAGCATGGTCAGGATTGGTTCATGATCTCGTTATTTTATACCGATCCCGATTTTTATAACCGTTAATCGTAGTGTTTCAAATTTCATGCCACTCTACCGCATTAAAATTTTTTTTAAAATTTCCTTCAATATTGCAGATATCAAGCTGTTACCTTACGTCTATCTGTTTATGCCCTATATCAATTTGTAAAATTTTCAGTATGATAGAATATCCAAAATTTCTCATATTTGGAAAACGAGCAGTCGCCAATCTTGGTAATGGCCAAGCCTTCCAGAGAATCTGAAGCTGTCAAATTACTCTGCTATTTGTACTAGAAGACGAGAACATTTTTGATATTGGAACGGGATTTAATTTTCAAATTAAGGTCGGGAACGGGATTGAGTTAAAATTATCAGTATGGATCTGTGAGACGTTCGGGCAGAATGAATTTAAATTTTGGTAAATGTTTACTACCCATTAAGGGGGGCATTAACTCACAGGCAAGTAAGTAGGGGTGGTGGTTTGGGTTTTCTTTTTTTCCCTCATACAATCGATAAGGTTGTAATAGACTAATAAATGTGTTTTTTTTTAACTCAATTTCAAATTTAGAATTTTTCTGTTTGGTTAAATGCATATTATTAAGAATAACGTGCAAAAGATCTTGATACGGATTGGAATTATAATAAACTGTTTTCCAAGCTACCATCTTGAGGGAAAGACGCTCTTTTATAACTTGGCCTCCAAAGTGGGCGGGACGGGACTAATTTGAAAAAGTGCGTGACGTTTCTGAATATTGAATCAGAATTTGGCAAGCAAAATGTATTTGAATGTGAAAGCAGGAAAATTATTAACAGTGCAATTTTGCCTGAGGAATACAACTACGTCAAAACAAAGCATAGAGCTGAACTGGCGGAGTAGTCCTTTGTCCACACTACTGATATGTGAACCGATAAAAATTAGCTTTATTGTCACAGTCAATGGTGCCAATATTAAAGCAGCTTTTAGGCATTAAAATACTCAGATTTCACCATGCTTGATATTTTCGATTTCCTTACTAAAGTTCAGATACTTTTAGTGACATAAATGATGTAAAAAGGCTGTCCAACATTGACTATAACTTTTTCAATCAAATTGTTAACATTTTGGTCATGTTTAACGAATTTTCTAGAAAGCTGGAGCTCTGACAAGGAACATTCCATACATGAATACGCTTTTTGGTACAGAAAACTATTAAATCATAGCTCAGAAAAATTATTTGACACCAAAGTAATGCAACAGATAAGAGGCATATGTAAAACAGCTTTGATATAGCGCTGTGAACCAACTACTTTTCATTATGTAGCACTTCTTTCGAATATTCCTTTCAAAGAGTTAAGTTTCTTGGCCGCAAAAGCACGGAATGATGTTTATGAAAAATTAAGATCAATGTTGAAATTAATTAAAGGATTCGAGGGTAAAATAAGTAACACAGAAAATAATTCTTGTTAAAAATAAAAAGATTAAAAAACAAATAAAGGGTGGAGTAAAGAAAAAAAAAAAAAAAAAAAATGGGGCGTAAAGGGGGGTGTGTGGTGTGTAAGTGAGGTAGGCATATTTGTTGTATAAAAAAAGGGTAAGGGGGGTGGTGGCTCCCCGGGAGGTGGTCGTCGCGCCCCTCGAGGGATTCAGTAATGAAGAATAAATAATAATATAGAGGGAAACTGTATAGAAAGATTAAAATAATTATTTAATGAATTGTCTGAAGTGATGACAAGCTCAGAGCGATGTGTGTCGGCATCATCGATAGGAATAAAAAATCAAAAGAGGAGGTCCGAATTATAAGACCTAGTCCCACGAAAATGATGGTCATAAAGTGAGGGTCGTGTAAATTAGGGTGAAAGAGGTGGAAGGCGAGGAGAAGGTGGGGATGTGGGCAGGGCGGGGGTGTGTGGTAGTTGTTTAGGGGAGGTTGGAAATGTTCTAACGTCAGTTGTGGTGTCTAGGAGGTGGAAGAATGTCGAGTCGGAGAGGTTTAAATGGGGGTTAGTTAGTCAAGGCTCGGGAGGAGCGCGGTGTCTGGCGGCGGTGCTTGGCGTCCCATAGGGTCGTCGTGGTGACTGGTGCGTGTGGGGGGGGGGGGTGGGCGGGCGGCCGATGCGCGGGCGGGGTGACGTCGCATGGGTGCGCACGTTGTGCTGTAAGAGAATAGTTGCGGGGTAAGCGGTGTTCAAGCGGGCGTTAGGTGTGGGGAAGAAGGGGTTTAGTATGTAATAGAAAGCTAAAAATGCGGTGCGGTAGAGACGTGTGTGATGGGCTTGTTGGTGGGGGGGGGGGGGGTGGTATTTGGGGGGCATGGGTAAGGGGAGGGGGCGTGGGGGGGGGGAGGGGGCGGGGGGGCGTTTGGGTGGGGCGGTGGGGGCGTTAGGGGGTGATGTGTGGCGTGGCTTGCGGGGGGGGTGGTTTGTCGGTGGTTTTGGAGGTGTGGGTGGGGGGGCGCGGGGTGGGGGGGGCGCGGGTGGGGGGTCGGTGGGGATCTCGGTCGTGGTGCTGTGGGGCGGGGTGGGGTATTCCTGTTTCGGGTTGGTGTCGTTGGGGTGTTTGGGAGGGGGGGTGTGGGTTGTTGGGCGTTGTGCGTGGGTGTCGTGTGGTGGGGCGTGTTGTTGTTTCTTTTTTTCTGGTGGTCTTTTGGTTGTGTTTCGAGTTTTCGCTTTCTCTTTGTTTTCCGCTGGTGTTGTTGGGGTGGTCTGCTTTTCTCTTTTTGTCTTTATTGGCTGATCGTTTCTCAAAATTTATTGAAGATTCATCAGATAAAGAAGATGAAATATCTCATGAAATAAGTTTTTACACACATTGAGTTAAATATAATAATCAAGTATCTTTTACTTTCACCGTAAGTATTTAATGTGCTAAATTCATGAGCAACCAGTGAGAAAGTGTTTTCTTCCTTCAGTGGAATTCTAGAACAAGGACGAAATCCTATATAATTTAAAAAAAACTCTTTAAAATAATTAAGTACATTGTAAAAAAAAATTTCTTTATCGGAATCAAAAATTTTCGGGACTCGGGACTGGCGGGACAATTTTAACACTCCCGGGACATCTCTACCTTAGAACGGTTTTATTTAATAGTGTCCCGAAAAGACTGACCTAGTCCGGCACATTCTCCTCCTATAAATTAATATTTTTTGGATTGCGTGATTTAAACTAAATTTTAGACTAAAGAATCTTCAGTGACCATTGATTGTGACTCGTGAGTGTGACTCGTGAATGTGACTCATTACTTTAAACGATAGCCGATAATAAAAAGTTTCGATAGTTATTGTCACGGTCTCACCACTGTCATTTGTTTCATATAGTTCGTTGTCGTCTGTCCGTGTCGCCGCTCAGTGAATTAAAATCATTAAATTCTGTGCTCACATTTCGATGCGTTTGGATAATGTCAAAGCAATAAGTTCGGAATAATTACATTACAATTAAATTTCAAAATGGGCCAAAAAGTCTCGCGCAGTGACTTTGAATGGGTTTACACGGAGGAGCCGCATGCCAGTCGCCGGAAAATCATACTGGAGAAATATCCGCAAATCAAGAAGCTATTTGGTCATGATCCCAACTTCAAGTGGGTGGCCCTCGCCATGGTGTTGACACAGATACTGGCGCTGTTCGTTGTCAAGGACTTGTCATGGTCATGGCTAGTGGTGGTGGCATATTGTTTTGGCGGAATTATTAACCACTCGCTGATGTTAGCCGTGCACGAGATCTCGCATAACTTGGCATTTGGACATAGCAGACCCATGCACAATCGGATATTGGGATTCATTTGCAATTTACCCATTGGCTTGCCCATGAGTATATCGTTCAAGAAATATCATCTGGAGCATCACCGGTAAGAGAGGGGGGAACGCGATGACGGAACCGGCTGTAGATACAAGATACATATGTGTATATATATATACACACACATGTGATTGTATGAGTGTAACTGTATTTGTTTTCTGTTGTTGCTGGGGCGTAGTCATGAAAATCTATCCCCCCCACTCCCTTGCTCACCCTTTGTAGTAATTTGCATTGCTTATTAGACCGGCCGGCAAACGTTATCCAACACTGACCTGTGGGCGGCCTGCTTACAATAGTTTTTCTTACATATGTATGTATGTATGAGTCAAAACTTCTTTGCACAACAAATACGCTTAAAAGTTATTGTGCCACAATTTCTCCGACTTTTATTTGTCTCAACTGATAAGATTAGTTGAAATTGAAGTGTTAAATGTCTTAAGTCTTGTTTTGACTGAATTGGACACGTAGCTATGCTTTACGGTTTTTCTGCCATTGACTCACAAAAATCCTTATCACAAATTCACAAAATTTAGGCATATTTATACATATTTCTCAGTTAACAAATAAAATATTTCTCTTGATTGATTAAATGTTTTGAGTGTCGCAATTTGAGTCACTCTGGCTAGCGTAAACACTTCATTCCATAAATTCTGCCTGCCTAATGGCCCATTCAACACAAGCCTGTTCAGGTGCACGAGGCTGCGTGCCTTTGATAATGGGTTAAAAGTGACTATCTAATCTCTCAGTCTGCTGCACAATCAATTGCCTAGTTTATTGCTTAACAATTGAGAGGGGAAATGCCAAATTAAATGGACAAGGATTGAAAGTATAAAAAATGAAAAAAAAAAACAAATTAGCGAGCTTTTATAGAGAGACAAAATAATAAAGATTCGTCAATTACTCCACAAAGAGGTGTTCTTTCCCTGCTTCTCTTGGTAATAGCGTCAACCAACTGCTGCGCCCATTGTAAGTGGGGGGACATGTGGTATTGGTATATTCAGACGACATTGCTATATGTACATGCGGAAGTTTTCCACAAACCTCACAGTGCTGGCGATATTTTTTGAGTGGGCGTCCACCTGCCGCCTGAGTGTAAAAGTAACAAAGACTAAACTAGTTTTTTTTTTTTCAAGGAAATACTAAGTTAAGACCTTGTCTCTCCTGGACTAAACAATATTAGTCTAGAATTAAAAAACAATGCTAAGAACCTGGACTTTTCTCTTGTAAAGACGGCTTTTCCCCAGCAATTGTTCACCTGCTATGAGCGGCCGTAGTACGTCCCATACTGTTCTTTGGAGTCTTAGTGGCCAGCACTCGGAAATCCATTAGTCCTAAACAAATTCAGAAAGAACAGAAGCTGCCCCACAGCACTAATAAACAAACAGTTGCGAAAAAAATTATAGGACCACTCCACAGTGATCAATTTCATAGGTCAAAAATAAAAAAGTCAAAGTTTAAAATTTGTCTCCAAATGTGTCATTACTATTTATTTACATCCACACAATTCTGGAAAAATTTATCAAAATCGGATGACTATAGCATATAGCTGCCATAGAAACGGTCGGTCCAAAACTAGTTCTAGTAAGAAAAACTTTTTTGTTATCAATGGTAGCGCCTTTCAAAAACTGCAAGGGTATTTAAAACAGCCTTCTATTTTTATACACTTGAAAAGTGTATATTAATTTTGCCCAGAAGTTTGTAACGCATAGAAATATTAATTTCCGACCCCATAAACTATATATATTCTTGATCAGGACGACGAGCTGAGTTCAATTCCGTCTGTCCGTCCGTCTGTCCGTCTGTCTGTCTGTCTGTTTCTACGCGAACTAGTCTCTCAGTTTTAAAGCTATCGAGCTGAAATTTTCCACAGAGTCTTATTATTACTGCACGCAACTAATATGTCGGAACCGGCCGGATCGGATGACTATATCATATAGCTGCCATTGGAACGATCGGTCGGAAAATAAGTTTTAGTGAGAAAAACTTTTTTGTTTTCCATCGTAGCTTCACTAATCTTGGTATATGTTAGTTTTATATGATTTCACATAATTCTGGAAAAATGTATCAAAATCGGATCACTATAGCATATAGCTGCCATAGAAACGGTCGGTCAAAAAACAAGTTCTAGTGAGAAAAACTTTTTTGTTTTCCATCGTATCGTCACCAATCTTGGTAGATATTAGTTTTATATGCTTTTACAAATTTTTTAAAAAAATTTATAAAAATCGGATGACTATAGCATATAGCTGCCATAGGACCGATCGGTCGGAAAATGTGTTTTACTAAGAAAAGTTTTTTATGGTATCCTATTTTTATTATCAATGATTTAAAATTTTTTAATATCTGATATCTATATCCTATATATATTTTACTGGTTAAATCAGTTGGAGTAAAGTTTTTCAAGTGTATTAAAACTTCGGCACAGTCGAAGTTAGCTTTGCCTTCTCGTTTTATATAATTTATCTTTGGCCAGTGTGAAAGTGGGTGATGGGAGGAGGGGTTTTCAGCAGTTTAACCAAGACCATTCTATGATTTCCTAATTATTACACTTATATTAAGCTGTAAATAAAATTTCAATTTGATATCTCTAATGAAAGTATTTCTGGCCGCTAACTCCATACAAGACCGACCACTGTGCACTCCCACAAGCAAATTTTCCAAAGATGTCATAACTTCATTTGTAACATTTAGAAACCGTTGAATACGTTTTTAGAATGAGAAGACTCCTTAAAATTATGAAAATGATTACTAAAAGATAATTGTATATTAAAGCTAAGATTATTCAATAAATTTAATGTTTATTTGCGCTGCCTTTATTGGCTATAACGGCAGCGCACCGTCTTGGAATCGATTCATCCAAGTCTTGGCACCGTTTTAGAGGAATCTGCTTCAGGACTTCTGAAAGACTTCCCATACCGATCCGGTGCTGGTTGGCTTAACTGTAGTAACTGCCTTTTGACATTAGCCCACAGATTTTCGAAAAGATTGAGGTCTGGTGACTGCGCAGGCCACTCAAAAACTTTCAGAAAATTTTTTTAACCATTCCTTTGCTTTATCCTGGGGTCATTGTCTTGTTAGAAGACCCAAACTAGCAGCATCTCATATTCTGTGACTTGTAGCATCAAAAATCAAAAATATGGACGTATACATGTTGATCCATTAAGGTTTTAATACAATATAGTCGACCTACTTCATAGTAAGAGTTTAGAGGACTCCTGGCGTATAAACGAAAACCTTTTCCACGAAACATAACAACTTAACTGCAATCTTTCTATAAAATATTCCAACATTTTGGGGATGTCCATCTAAATAGATGTTCCTTTAAGAATTTCATGTGCTTACTAATATGTGTGGCTTTTAACGGAGGGACTTTTCCTGGGCCTCCTGGTTTTTTAATTCTATTCTCTGGGTCATGTGTAAACTTTTTGCACTAACTCAGTTAAATTTAAACTTGGCCAGAAATCGTTTTTGAGCAATTGTTTCAGTCTTTTCTTTGTAGTTTTTTGCGTTCCGTATCATTTTATTTGAAGACCCAACCAACCGACTAAAGTATTTTTCAATCAATATTAATTTTTTGGATGATTTCGAGATTTTTCGAACTACTGTGATTTCCTCAAGCCTTGCTATTCATTTACCTTACTCCTGATGATCAAAATAATAAAATCAAAGTCAAATCTCTTAACCACGTGCTTTTTATCAAAGAAATTCCCGTTTTTTTCCAATTTTTAAAAATTTAAATTGATAACCAATTCAAGGGCAGTACTACTTTTATCTTTTAGGGGGAATACAAAGCAATAAAAAGAATTACAAGACTTCCCCAAATCGCAACACTTATTGTTTCTTTTTTGATCACTTAGAAGAAGTATCATAGTGGTGCTATTATTGTATTCGCAGCTGAATATTCAGACGACATTGCTAAATTGCTGGGTGTAAATCTAACAAAGGAGAAACTAGTTCTTTTTACAAGAAAATACAAAGTTCCAGACCTGCTCTCTCCTTGACTAATCAATATAAGTCTACAATTAAAAAAGCAACGGCAAGTACCTGGACGTTTTGCACTTTTTATACACTTGAAAAGTGCTGAGTTCATTTCCGCTTGTCCGTCCGTCCGTCTGTCCGTCTGTCTGTTTCTACGCGAACTAGTCTCTCAGTTTTAAAGCTATCGAGCTGAAATTTTGCACAAAGTCTTCTTTTTACTGCACGCAACTAATATGTCGGAACCGGCCGGATCGGGTGACTATATCTTATAGCTGCCATAGGAACGATCGGTCGAAAAATAAGTCTTAGTGAAAAAAACTTTTTTATTTTCCATTGTAGTGTCACCAATATTGGTATATATTAGTTTTAGATGATTTTACATATGTGTGGAAAAATTTATCAAAATGTAATGAATATAGCATATAGCTGCCATATAACCGGTTAGTCGTAAAACTAGTTATAGTGGGAAAAACTTTTTTATTTTCCATCGTAGCGTCACCAATCTTGGTATATATTAGTTTTATATGTGTCAACACAATTTTTGAAGATTTTATCAAAATCGGATGACTATAGCATATAGCTGCCATAGGACCGATCGGTCGAAAAATGTGTTTTACTAAGAAAAGTTTTTTTTATGGTATCAAATTTTTATTATCAATGTTTTAGAAATTTTAAATATCTGATATCTATATCCTATATATATTTTTCCAGTTAAATCAGTTGGAGTAAAGTTTTTCAAGTGTATTAAAACTTCGGCACAGTCGAAGTTAGCTTTGCCTTCTCGTTTTTTTGTAAATCGGCCGTACTAGGCCATAAAGAGGGCTTTTCCCCAGCAATTGTTCACTTGCTTTACGCGGAAATAATACATCCCGTACTGCTCTCGGGGAACAGTACCAATCAACTAGTCCCGGAGAAGAGCACGATATTTAAACTATTCAAAAGGAATGAATTCTGGCGCCTTGGTACTTAACGATGAAATAACCTTTCGGTTTGAGCTTTAGCTAGGGTCACATACCAGCATTTTTCGGCGCGAATGTAAAGTCATCATTTCATTTTTGGGGCCCTCACAACAACTCCTGTAGAAGCTACAGGTGTAAGGAAGAGAAAGGGGATATTACTGCATCTTCTTTGACACTATTCAGCTCTCAGTAGGAGACTTTCTTTTTATTTTGAATGTATTTTCTGCGCTCAGCTGTGAACTTTCATTCATAACAAGTGTTGCAGCAAACAGTTTTACTGTTGTTTCCAGTTATTATATTTCGTTAAGTCTGTTTAAAAGGTCGAACTGAACTGAAAACCACAACAAAAAAAACGATTTTGTTAATTTCATGGATAAGTTTGATGACGTAAAGCAACAACCTAAAGACAAAAATGATGAAATTTTGGAAATTGTATTATTTCTTAGAAGTTGCAGATTGAATTGTGTAAGTCAATTTCTGTACCTAGAAATCGCAATTGTTTTGGTACACGAATTGAACACAATGGTTCTCGAGAACTAACATTGAACGCATCCTCTAAAATTTTTTGGCATCAGTTGTTTGCAATCATGAAATGGGGCTCGCTTGAAAATCGTATTGTTCTTTTAATACATAATTAAAAAAATTGTTATCCAAAAAAAAAAAATATTGTTATTGAAATGATTTCTTAACTAATTACCAGTTCAAAGAAGCTATCTGAAAATCTTTATTTTTTTAAGTTTTTAGTTTTCTTCCGCTGGATAAGCCATTTTGCACACTGTGCGCTTGTACGACTTAAGTTCTAATTGTAAACATCTAATTTTCATTAAAAAAATAATCCTCGTCCGCTTGAAGCCTTTTTAAATAAATTGCATATTTGTATATAAAGATCTGCAAATCCTATTTTTTATAAAGTGACACAATTCAGATAATTTATTATTCAAGTGAAGGCCATGGTGAATGTGTGTGTTTTTTTAAGAGTTTGTACTTCCCACTTTTTGCTTTTACTGACTAATCAACTTAATAAATAGCAAACCATTGGTGGAATAAAAACGAATTTAAATTATAATAAAAATGTCAACAAATCAAAATAATTTAAATTTGTTAGATAAGATTGCGATTGAAAGTTTCAACTGCAGCGTTGCTACACAACTGCGAGTCCAATACGGCAATTGGCAGATACCAGTTAAGTCAAAGACAAATTTAGCATTGAACGATGTCTTTATTTCGTGCGAGTTCGTCCTGGTCACTTTTATACTCTTAAAATTAAAACACGGTCCATCTCGACATAACACGGAGAATACGACACTACTTGACTCCTGTCCGATTTTTTATATTTTGGATAGTACTTGCTGTCACATAACTCACAAATAACAGAGTTAAGTTTAAGTATAACTGAAGATGCAAAATCGCCCCTAACAGTATAAAACAAGTAAGAAAGTCGGTCCAGCCCTACTGAAAAAAATGTACGTACTCTGTACCTGCCAAAGTTTATGTACTATACACCTGATAACTTTAAGCTGTGGAGCCACACGAAACCAAATCAAAACTAAAGGTTTATACATTTTTCTAAAGGTACTTTTTTCTCCAATTATTAAATTTTTGAAATTTTGTAGAAGTTATTTAATATGTTTTATTGCGTGTGCAGGTGCTAAGTATTCTATAAGATCAGTGCGGAATCGGCTTTTAAAATTCAATGCTTATATACCCAAGCAGTGTCTATGTACAATATGTGTATATGGATAAAGGTTTCATGCATTTTATTCCTATGAAAACTATATCATCAAATCAAACTTTTCATAATAATCCAGAAGCAAATTATATTGATTATTCATTTGTTTGAAAATTCTGCCATAAAAAAACAAAGGTTTTTCTTACTATTTCCAAACATTCGTCCCAAATCCGATTTATTAAACAACATACTGGGTTTTTTGGATACTCGATTAAAGAGTCCACACTAACAAACAGTGATTTAACTTAAAAAGTAGGCGAAATATTCGGTTAATACCAGGGAATCAAACCGGAACCGTATACCAAAAAGAACATATTTTCTATTTTTTTTTTAGAGTCGAGAACCGATATTTTTGGAAATAATAAGAACCGAATCATTCCACCGGTACAGTTTCGGTTCGAATTGCTTTTTTTCAGTATTATTGATTCAATCATAGTTTTTCTCTGCGTTAAAAGTTTAAAACCAATAGAAAATGTACTTCAATTGTGACTTTGGCGGACATGCCCATACAAAATTCGTTAGCAAATTACATGGCGGGTGGTTAGGTCGGTATCCGGTCCTCACTACGAAGAGTTGGCGGAATCGCTAGGTTTGCACTAGTTCTGCCGAACTACAGAGATTTGTCGGAACCGCGCGAATCGGATGTAGAACTTAAATAGAGGACTTTAAAGGTGGCAAGCGAATTAAGGTACACAGAAAAACATTTTACGTTCTAAAATGACGAAATGTCCATGTTTTTGTGTTTTTTTTCGTTTTCAAAACATGAAATCCATTTAACCCCTGTACACTAAATATAAGCAGCATCGTAGCGTGTGCTACTATGCATTGCGCTGAGATGTATTTCCATTCATGTTCAGCGCAAAGTTTTAAATTCGATTCACCAAAGAAAGCAAAGCTGACATTTGAAATGTTTTTTTTGTATTCCATTAAGAAATAAATGAACCAGAACTAGTAATATTTTCTGGAAGTGTAAAGTAATGTCCGAATCCCACGGATTAAGGTGGGTTTAGGCAGCAGCATATTCAACACTTGTTAGAATATCCATTCGTATTCCAATGTTCATTATTTGGGAACAAGCGTGCTTTATAGACTTGCGCCAACGAATGATTAATGATATGGAACGTTTATAACGGACTCATTTTCTCGGTGTACTTGGAACCATTTTCACGCCAAAACTATCCTTCAAAAACACAACAATTTTAGCGAAAGCTAGAAATAGAGAAGTGGGACTATAATCTATAGACATCAAATATAATCTGTACCAGGCCGTAAGCCGATCGATACAAAGCTATAGGGTACAAGTATAAGTATTGGCCAAATTCAAAGAAGTTGATAAAATTCAAAATATTTTCATCAAGCTCACAAACACCTACGCTTATAACCGCGTTGGAACCGATTTTCAAACATGCTTTTAAGGAAAAGGATGTTTATTATTAAGTGTACGTTTTAACTTCAAGTCAAGCGTTCCGTGGACTTAGTTGAAATGGCAGAATAAAGCACAAGGGTTTAAGAACATGCTAAAAGATATATGCATGAAAAACACAAATAGGTTCTATAGATATATATAGATAGATATCTGATAATCTTATAGAAGCATTTGAGGAATGTGCCAGATGGATGCACCAAGTGCAAAGTAAACTAATGCGAAGACTTAGAACAATTGCAAGGCAGATGTCCGGTTCTCAAAAACATTGCTAAATACTTTGGAAAATCAGAAGTCAGTACGCAGGAAGAAATAATGGGGGTATAAAATTGGTAGGAAGATAAGGGCTCTGAAAAATTTTGCGAACTTCATAAGAAGCACGTTATCATACGGAAAAGTTATCATAACTGAGTTTGTTTAAATTATTTCGTCTTAAAATCGACACAAATCGTAAGGAATTTTGTATTTTCGGATCGGAGGCGATTTGTAGAACACATTGGATCAAATATTATTTTACCCAACAGAAGATTCAAAATAAATGTCGCATTTATCTTCTTATTATTCTTTAAAATTGTTTGAGAATAACTGTGAATAAAGGAACATATAATATATATCATTAGTAAGCGCTTTTACCCCCCCTCCTCCCCTTTCAGGATGATTTAAGACTTAGCGACAATCTAGCGTACGCCCTTGGTTGTTACATTATAAACGGGGAAGAAAGGGCCAAAGTAGCAGATGAAATAAATAATTATTGGAATTTATGAGCATGTTAAGATTATTAATTTTGTAACATTTGCAGGGACGATGTTTGCATGAACACTAGAAGCCATATCTATGCTATTGGAGCTTTATAGTTAGTTAAATATATATTTATAGAAATTAATTGTACTTTCCAGAATGTCGTCAAGTAGTGCCACAATACTTTATAAATAAGTGAAAAACACTTTTGGCCTGATTTGAGTTATTTTATTCCCATTTTGTTTACATTGTGATAAGATAACTAGCTTATCAAAATGTAAAGATGACCAATATCAGCTATTCAATGGATTCCAGAATGCAAGTATGTAAGAATGGCCACATTCTTGAGGACATTTTATCGCATCTCTTCGATAAATCGTGTTATCAATGACAAAATCAAGGCGGTGAGAAGGTAGCATAACTCTAAAGTCGATAGCTATGGCTTTTTTAATCGATAGCAACTGTGCAATCAGCTGTTTCTCTTAAAAAAATTTTTTTTTTCGGATCAGATCAAAAAGATTAATTTTTATACTCTGTACCGAAGGTACGAAGAGTATATTGGGTTTGTGCAAATGTATGTAACAGCAAAAAAGAAGCATCTCCGACCCTATTAACTATATATATTCTTGATTAGCATCAACAGCCGAGTCGATATAGACATGTCCGTCTGTCTGTCTGTCCGTATGCACAAACTGATCTCAGAGATGGTAAGAGTAAGAGGTTTGAAATGTGTGTAACATAAGCTTCTTATACTTGCAGGCAGATCAAGTCTTTTTTTACTTTTGCCACGCCCCCTGCCTGCCCCTCAATTTGAAAAAACAACATATATTCCACAATTTTGGAGTGAGGTTGTTCAAACCTTCTAGACATATATTCTACTCACGATTGCCACATTTGGAGCAAACGCTCCAAAATGTTTTTATACACTTGAAAAGTGTATATTAATTTTGCCCAGAAGTTTGTAACGCATAGAAATATTCATTTCCGACCCCATAAACTATATATATTCTTGATCAGGACGACGAGCTGAGTTCAATTCCGTCTGTCCGTCCGTCCGTCTGTCTGTTTCTACGCGAACTAGTCTCAGTTTTAAAGCTATCGAGCTGAAATTTTGCACAGAGTCTTCTTTTTACTGCACGCAACTAATATGTCGGAACCGGCCGGATCGGATGACTATATCATATAGCTGCCATAGGAACGATCGGTCTAAGAACTAGTTCTAGTTCTAAAAACTTTTTTGTTTTCCATCGTAGCGTCACTAATCTTGGTATATGTTAGTTTTATATGCTTTCACATAATTCTGGAAAAATGTATCAAAATCGGATGACTATAGCATATAGCTGCCATAGGAACGATCGGTCGAAAATAAGTCTTTGTGAGAAAAACTTTTTTGATTTCCATCGTAGCATCTCCAATCGTAGTATATATTTGTTTTATATGTTTCCACACAATTCTGAAAAAATGTATCAAAATCGGATGCCTATAGCATATAGCTGCCATATAAGCGGTCGGTCAAAAAACTACTTCTAGTGAGAAAAACTTTTTTGTTTTTTATCGTAGCGTCCCCAATCTTGGTATATATTAGTTTTATATGCTTTCACATAATTTCGACAAAAATTATCAAAATCGGATGACTATAGCTATAGCTGGTCGGAAAATTGTTTTTCTAAGAAAAGTTTTTTTTATGGTATAAAATTTTTATTATCAATGATTTAATAATTTTAAATATCTGATATCTATATCCTATATATATTTTTCCAGGTAAATCAGTTGGAGTAAAGTTTTTCAAGTGTATTAAAACTTCGGCACAGTCGAAGTTAGCTTTGCCTTCTCTTTTTTTTTTCTTATTGGAGCCTTTTTCTGCTAAATGGAGCTCTTTGAGCAGGGCAAAACATTTTTTTATAATTTTAAAATTTGAAATTTAACCTAATCGAATAGAACAATCAGATAAGTAAATATAGCTTAAAATTAATTGATTACTTAATCAAAACCAAGTGTCAGATAAAAGTTTTTCCCTAAAAGTAAACATTTATGTTGGAATGCTCCATGTATTAAAAACACAAACCGTCCTAAAAAGGCCAATTTTCGACACGAGAAGGCAAAGCTAACTTCCTTTGTGACAAAGTTCTAATACATATAGTCATCCGATTTTGACCAAATTTTGCAGATCTTTTTAAAAGCGTAAAGTATTCATATAAATAAAAAATATTTTCCCATTTTCTGATTGATCGGTCATACGGCAGCAATGATAAAGCGAGAACAATAGTTTTCAAATAGACAAATTGATATTTTGCAACTTCTTAACTTTCTTCTGCTTTAGGAGGTCTAAAAGAGGCGTTTTTTTCTAGATTTTTTTGGGAGTGAATAAATTAATTGAGGTCTACAAAATTTTCTGTGTGATTTAATATATATATTTGAAGAATACAGAACAATTGTTTTTAGTTGAAGTATTCCATAAAATTTGGGGGCAAGGAAGAAGTTTAACAGTGGCGGGAAAGATACAGGTCGCAATTCTTATCTGAACGATAAAAGTCGAATAGAATTTTAATTATTATATTTTTTGAAACAAATTAGCCAAAAAGGCAACTGAAAACCGATTTTTGATTATAAATATGGATTACCAATAGACGAAAATATTTATTTAAATTTTTTTTGTTGTGAAAATTATTTTTAAAGAATTTGCAAATTTCCCGTTTTTTATTTAGATATTTTTTTTGTGGTTTTAAATATTTCGCCATAGCTTGACATGGAACCGTTGAAGAGCTCTTTATGGAACCCTGCCTGAAGGCAGGCTTGCTCAAATGGGTATATCCTGTGCATTTATCCACATAGATTATAACTACGATCAAAGATGAAAAACCACCATATTTTTTGTTGATTAAAAAATTTACAAAAAAAATCTATGTTTTGAGCTTATTAACTCAAAAAACTATTTCCTTAAAATATAAAGTGTCTGACTTATTTCTAGGCTTATTTATTGGCAGTCATTTTTTTACTGCATTTTCAAATCGGAGTAGGTTTTCGGAAGCTATGGCCATATATGTAACACCACTGACAAATAAATGGCCTAAATAAAAAAAAATGTTAATTTTAAAAATCTTCAAAAATGGATTTTGTTGTTGTTTAATTTTAAAGAATTTTAAATGAAGAAATATAAAATCATAATTCCATATACTTTTTTGACATAATGTAGTTTGGAAATTTTTATAAGCATCGGAGCCATTTTTGGAGAAATTTTTTCTTAAATGGAGCATTTTTTAAATTTTTTGGTTGCCACCCCCAAAATTTGAAAAAAATCTCATAATTCCCACAATTAGATACATAATATTCGTCGATAATACGTGAAATAATTGTTGAAAAATGCATTTTTGTTTAGCCTAATCTCTCGTATTGATTTGACCGATTTGACCAATCCAGGCTTTATTTGTGGGGTTATGTTAACAAGCCTCAGACTTACAAAGCCCTCAAATATAATATCCGTCAAGTTTTCCTGGCAAAACCTATGGTGAATTCCTAGTCTAATCGGTTAAGTAACCGATATCACGTAAATTTAAAGTTAAAATTTATATATAGCTTGTTTGACAAGTGTTAATCGATTTACAACAAACAGATGTAACGGCGGCAGCAAAAGTCTCTGAATTACAACATGCTAATCGAAGCGTTTATTGATTTTTATCAAGCCAATTGCGCTTTATGATTTAATAGATAGTTCAGTGTTTCTTTTTAAAAACATTAAAACATTTACATTTAACAATCGTTAGTACCTTCTTTATTCCTCAATTTAAGCAGAACAATATAGTAGGCCACATGGGTTATATTTGGGTATTTATTCGATATCTGCATGGCTTTTATCTAATTTCTTCCTTCTAAACTAATCAGCTGTTTTTCTTCTCCTTTTCCATTTTGCAGTTACCAAGGTGACGAAGTGATTGACACAGATATACCCACACTTTTGGAGGCCCGCCTATTTGACACCACTTTTGGCAAATTCATGTGGGTGTGTCTACAGCCTTTTTTCTACATCTTCCGTCCGCTGGTTATTAATCCAAAGCCACCTACACGACTGGAGATCATTAATACCATCATACAGCTGACATTTAATGCTCTTATTGTTTACTTTATTGGCTGGAAATCGTTGGCATATCTGTTAATTGGTTCGATTTTAGCCATGGGTCTCCATCCAGTCGCTGGACATTTTATATCCGAGCATTATATGTTTGCCAAGGGTTTCGAAACCTACTCATATTATGGTCCACTCAATTGGATTACCTTCAATGTGGGCTATCACAATGAACATCATGATTTTCCAGCTGTTCCGGGGTCACGTTTGCCCGAAGTGAAGCGCATAGCCAAGGAGTTCTATGAGACAATGCCACAGCATACGAGTTGGTCGCGTGTTTTATATGATTTCATTATGGATCCAGCTGTGGGGCCATATGCACGAGTGAAGAGACGTCAGCGTGGGCTGGCCTCCTAAATTCCAAATTGATTTTACTTGCGGTTTCGTGGCTAAATGTAATCTCTAACTAGACAAAAACAAAAATCAAAAGAAAACGGAAAACAAACCCAGGCACTTCTACACCAAAGGCACTCTAATCTTCCCTATAAGATGATTAGATAATTGCGCCTGATTCTAACTATTTTGTAGTGCATATACATTTAGAGAGAGAATATCTGGTATTAATGCTAGATGGTGAGCTTAGTCTAAAAGTCACTTTCGAGCGCTTTAATTAATTATTACCTCATAAGTTCGAAAGCCTGTTAAATCTAGTGTGTAATCATATTTGTCGTATTTACTAAAAAATATGTTTAGTATATTCAAAATATTTATATTTGCTTTCTATAAACAAACAAAATTGTAAATGTCATGCGACACGACACGTGTGTTTTGCTTTTTGCAAAAAGAAACTAAACTATTTTTTATAAACTCTTGAAACTGTTGCCTAAGAATAAAAAACCAAGAATCAAATCTAAACTGTATACATAAAATAACAACAAATACAAAACTACTTGTAATAAATAAAAACAAAAACTCATAAAACTGTAAAAATCCCAAAATCAAGTGAATTAATTTTTTTCTATTTTAAATTGCCTGGGCTCACGCCATGCGGTGGGGTGGGTGTTGATAGAGGAAAGTTTATACCCACATGAACTGATAATTTTGATAAGTGCTCATCATATAACATTCATAAATGGTCAATAATTTGGTTAATCGACCTTGAAGGCAACAAATCAAAACACATACTCACAACGGGCCAATTAAGAACTGACCGGTGATATTTACGATAAAGAAAAGGCATTTTAGTTTATGAATCCAAAAGGTCTGTGGAATTTATTTGAAAAATACTTAATGAACAATGGCTATAAACACAATTTATTTAAAGGCAGACTTCTATCGAATTGATGAAGCTAAGTGCCAAATAAAGTTGGGTTTTATTTAAAGATAGTTCATTTATCGTAACGGGAATTTACTCCTATTGTTCCTAAAAATAAAGTGATCTGATTTGTCCACGAATACCAGGAAACCCGGTTCATTAAATGGGTTTTGTATATTGTATCAAAGAAGTCTAGAAGTTGGAAGCGACGGAAGGACAACATAATTTCGACGCTATTTATTCGATTTTTATGAAACCTGATAAATGATTTTCAAGAACATGATAATATTCACAATTATTTTTATTGGCAAACCGATTTGCATTTTAAATTCGGTTTCGGTTAAAGCCCTGTGTCCACTTGACGCGAAAAAGTTGTTATTTCGTAGATACTTAACAGAATTTGTTAAGCTGCTGTAATTACGATTCGAAGTAACATTGTACTGTAAATGCGCTGTTATTTTGCAGGCAACTGTTAAATAAGCCGCTTGCAAGCAAAAGAAATATAAAATTCAGATTTTAAAACTAAGTGAAAGATGGATTCACGGTTAGTACATAATTTGCATGTAAAGGGTGATTTTTTAAGCGCAGTTTTTTTTTAATCTAATAAAAAAACTCAATTTGCATTCAATATTTTTATTGGAATCTATTAATTAGCCTTTGCCATTTACGTTTTAAAGATAACTTCATGTAAATGTCCATTCGGACGGTCCATTTTTGCTAAACACAATTTTTCTTTGACACTTTGACAGATGAAAAACTTAACTCTTAAAAAATCACCCTTTATATCTGTCAATATGTTAGAATAAATTAATGGTTTTTTAAAATAATCTTATCATTGAAGCGAACTTTCATAGTTGAATCTAAATGTGGCGAAGCTGTCCGCCACCTTTCTGGAGTGGCAGGAACAGGAAGAAAAATCAGCAGACACTGGGTCAATCCATATCCATAAAAAGGCATATTTTCATCATTTTAAGGCACGATTTGTAAGCAACCAATTTTTTGTTGTGACTCTCCTCGATAGTTTCGTAAAGTAATATTCCTTATCCAAATTTTATGAAATGTTAAATGTGTTCACAGATTTTTCTATTAAAATAATGTGGGATATTTTAAAACAAAGATATTCCACTATTTGCCAATTTTCATTTTTTGTTGAACTATTAGTTAAAATAAATTTTCACATATAATTGATATTTTATCAATTTTTTAAACAAAGATATATTGCAGCTTTTGCTGATCCATAAACTGGCCAAGTTGACTGCGTTGGAGTCAGAGTGTTTTTTTTGGGACAAATCCTAAACCTCGCCAATAGGCCTTAATACCGAAACTTATGTTTCGTTCTGTTTTGGTTCTAATTTATTACGGCATTCGATTCTGTATAGGTGTTGTTCTGATGAATGCTCTGTTAATTGAAAAGTGTCAAGGTTATTAAATACTTCTGCTCCTTAGTAAAGGGAACATCGATTTCGGGCAGGGTCTAACTTACGATCGCGTTTAACATAAGCTTCAAATACTTTCTATAAAAAACATTTCTAGTCTTTGAATAAACAATATAATCATACAAGGTCGGACGATCTACGTTTAATTTGTATTATCCTACAATACGGTTAAAAAGATTCGTGCTATTTACTTAGTTTGACTTTTCTAATACCAATTCCAAAATGCACACTTATTATACACTTGAAAAGTGTATATTAATTTTGCCCAGAAGTTTGTAACGCATAGAAATATTAATTTCCGACCCCATAAACTATATTTTCGATCAGGACGACGGCTAAGTTCATCCGTCGTCCGTCGTCTCTGTCTACGCGAACTAGTCCCTCAGTTTTAAAGCTACGGGATTAGGTTTTACCGAACTATGGAACGCGGATCTTATATCATTGCTCAAGACGAGGTTAAGCTTTATGGAAAAACTTTTTTTTTCCACGTACTTTATATATTTTATATGTTTTCAGATAATTCTGGAAAAAGTATCAAAATCGGATCATATCTATTTCTGTTAAAAATTGTGAGAAATTTGTTCGGCGTAAACGGATATTATTTTATTGCTCAACATGAAAAAATTTCAAAACGGATGAATCATGCGACTGGTGTTCAGAAGTTTTTTTATGGTATCAAATTATTTATAGTTTAAAATGAACTATCTGATATCTATATCCTATATTTTTAACCGGTTTCTTTGTGTTTTTCAATATAAAACAGTAGTTTTTTTTTTTCATACGTTTGCACAACTTTATAATACCCCTTTTAACCATTTTTGATGGTTAGCCATATTCGTCTGACTGGATGTCTGTTCTATTTCCAATCAGTTTAAAGATAAATTTAGACCTTTTAGACATATAATCTTATCATCATTACTGACGTCATAATATTTATTTACGATCAGATTAAACACGAACATTAAAAGAAAGTTGTCAAATTCACAGCGAAATGTTATTATCAAATTTTATGTGCATACAAAAACCAATCAAATGTTCCGTTTTTTTCCCCTTTAAATTCTGTTATCAATCTATAGCATATTTCTTTAGCCAGGTGTTACCGGTAAGACACACTTTATTTTAACAAGCTGTGCAAAAACAAATATGACTAATTGTAACAGTCATCGCGATGGTGCACGTGCCAGTGAAGGTGTAGCTTGCCCATGCGAATGCCTCATTTTTATCAATTTCAGCAATAGTATTTCTTCGATCTTATCTAAATAAGCTTGATTGCATAAGTAAGAAAGTCAGTCAAGATCGGCTGTAATATACTCTTTAACCGCCAAAGTTGAAAATAACTGACAACTTTTAAATATCGCGCTTTTTATACCCGTTACTCGTAGAGTAAAACGGGTATACTAAGTTCGTGCAAATTGTCCGTCTGCATGAACACCTAGATCTCAAAGACTATAAGAGCTAGAGCTACCAATTTTTCAGTGTAGATTTGTATCGTCAGCAGGCAGATAAATTTTTTTTGCCACGATCCCTACCGCCCCCGCAATATGAAAAACTTTATATCTTCCATAATTTTGGAGTTATCTAATATTACGGGTTACCTGGGTTTACTAGGGGGAAAAGGTGTATTTTCAACGATTTCTGTTTTAATAAATAAAATATTTTACTCGAACTTTTTACTGTCTTAGATATATATTAAAAAAGAATTTCCGAAATTTTTAAGGAAAATATCGAAACTCCGTCATTGTAGACGTATGCCCGGTGACCCCGCAAAAATTTGCGTCGGCATAATAGAACTCATGCCCGGATCATTTTAAAGTGGAAAAAATTGTGTTTTAGTAAAGACCTTCTTGACATATGGACTTAAATGCATCAATTTTTTTAAATATTGTGATTAAACCAAACAATCAAAAATGTCAAATTTCACAGATCGGTTGGATAATTTGTCGAGAACTTTGACAAACCTCTTAGAAATCACAGTCACTGGGAATGACGTTACATGGCGGAGTTTTGAATATTTTCCTTTGAAATTTTTTTTGTAATTATTTCATATATATCTATATATATATCTTAGAGACAGTTAAAAGTTTGAAAACGAGAAGGCAAAGCTAACTTCGACTGCGCCAAAGTTTTAATACATTTGAAAAACTTTTCTCCAACTGATTTAACCGGTAAAATATATATAGGATATAGATATCAGATATTTAAAATTTGTAAATCATTGATAATAACAATTTGATAACATAAAAAAAAACTTTTCTTAGTAAAACACATTTTCCGACCGATCGGTCCTATGGCAGCTATATGCTATAGTCATCCGATTTTGATCAATTTTTTCAAAATTATGTGAAAGCATATAAAACTAATATATACCAAGAAAACATAAAAGTTTTTCTCATAAGAAGTAGTTTTTTGACCGACCGTTTCC
The DNA here is from genome assembly GCA_018904225.1 of Lordiphosa mommai. NCBI lineage: Eukaryota > Metazoa > Arthropoda > Insecta > Diptera > Drosophilidae > Lordiphosa > Lordiphosa mommai. Next base: position 130,609 of record JAEIFT010000255.1, on the reverse strand, counting down.
ATGGGAGCTATATAATATAGTCATCCGATTTTGATAAAATTTGTTCTGTATTATGTGAAAGCATATAAAAATAAAATACACCATGATTAGTGACGCTACGATGGAAAACAAAAGAGTTTTTCTTACTAGAACTAGTTTTTTGACCGACCGTTTCTATGGCAGCTATATGGTATAGTGATCCGATTTTGATAAATTTTTCCATAAATGTGTGGAAGCATATAAAACCATAATATACCAAAATTAGTGACGCTACGATGGAAAACAAAAAAGTTTTTCTCACTAGAACTAGTTTTTTTACCGACTGTTTCTATGGCAGCTATATGATATAGTCATCCGATCTGAGGAACTAGTTCGCGTAGAAACAGTCAGACGGACGGACGGAATTGAACTCACCTCGTCGTCCTGATCAAGAATATATATAGTTTATGTGGTTGGAAATGAATATTTCTATGCGTTACAAACTTCTGGCCAAAATGAATATACACTTTTCAAGTGTATAAAAATATTTTATTTTTTATATAAAACAGAATTTGTTGAAAATATACCTTTTTCCCCCTAGTAAACCTTTAACCCCTGTATTCCTTTAAGATAATCTAGATTTGCGAATATTCTTTCGCGATCTTAATTATAGTTTTAAGTTTTTTGTTGATTGACTTTCACCTCTGGGATTGGCTTAAAATTTGAAGACTTTGACATAATGTCGTGATCTTAATGTTTATTGGACGATGCCAAATGGAACTTAATGCATGAAGCAGCCATTATACATGATGAAATTAATGTGGATGAACTTAAGACGGAGCGCGTACGTCTTCCAGCCTTTGTACAATAGCTGCAGCAGTGATGTCATATGCTTAAAAGAAACTGAACTGGTTTGTAGCCTTGCTGCATTCTTGAAATAAGGAAAATGTATGCGGACATCGAGAAGGACTTCCATTTTCTGTATTATACAAACTGCACTTTATTTTGTTGCTGAAGCAAGCTGGCCAAAATATTTTTCACTGATTTGAAAATACTCGTTAAACTGGAACTTGGTTTACCGACCATTTAATTCCGCTCCGTGAGCATGATCCAAGAGAAGTTCGAACATGAATTCGAAGAGCTTTGCAGAGGTGGTATAGATGACATTCGACATCTTGATGAAGTTTATAATAATGAGGTAAATATTCCAGGTGTTGTTGTATATCATCAAGTTAAATGGCCTTGGATTTATTAGTATTTCAAGATTGTCTGTCTAATTTTGAAACAATATAAATCGGTGCCAAAACAATTCCAATTGTAAGCTCTTCTAGTAGACATCTTCTAATAAACCTATAGTAAGTAACTGGAGCTGCCGTATTGTGACGTCTGGTCAACAACTCACTGACGTATCAATCGCCCTCCAATTTTGCGATTTCCGGTATGAAAACATGCAGTTTTTTTTTTTAAATACTATTTATATATAATTTATTTATATAATAGAATTACATATTTGTTGAGGGAGAGGTCGCGTGGGGGTTAAGGTATTGAAATAAATCGTACATGATCAGCTTACTATCAAATAAAAATGGTTAATCCTTACGTTGCTTAGGGGAAGTGGGGGTGTAGGGTATCGTTCTCTTTTTTTGTTTTGTATTTATACACATTTAAAAAATGATTTTACAAAGTGTTGTGGCATACTTCTAAGCAATTATTATGTATTTTTTGTTTTCGTTTTTTTTTTTTGGATTTTTTCTCGGTATTTTTTTCAAGTGGCTGTTTGCTTACTAGATTTTAAATTAAAAATTATACATTTTTCTCTCAAGGTATAAACTTAGCTTTAGATGATCTTTCTGTATATCAACATGTTTTTTTTTTATTATTTGTTTTTTTGTATTTTGTTTTCTCAAACAGAAATAAACATACAAAGGAGGCGCCACGCGTTCATCAATGGAAGATAATTATATATTAATAATAGAGTTTTATGCTTTTTGCTTGCTAAGTCAACAAAAAAAGTAAATGTACAAAGGTAAAATATATCGTATGTAAGTAGTAGAAGAAGGCGCAACACAAAAAGTTGAATTTAAATTAACAAAGAAACTAAAAATAATGAACGTTTAACGAACGTAAAAAATGTTGTTTGTGATTTGGGAGAAGGGTGTGTTGTAGGGGTACGCTGCGTTAATACAAAAGAAAAAAATAACAAATTATACTCTTGCATTTTACAGTTTTCTCAATTTCTTAATTGATATCAATTTCTTGTTTTCTTCTTTTCAAATTTATGTGTGTGTGTGTGTGTGTGTGGGTCGGTGTTTGTTTACTTTTCTGTTAAGTAATAAGTATTATAAGTAAATATATATATATATCTATGTATATATATAATAATGTACTACAAAAACTTTTGAAGTGACTGTACCTAAACTTCTCCGGCTGCGCGTTTAAAACATCTCCATGTTCGATGCCCTCATTCAGCCTGCTTGCGTGTGTGTGTGTGTCTGTGTGTGTGTAGAAACTCAGGCTTAAAACATAAAACGGCTGTTCCAAGGACCCATCCCGTCTACCTCGCCGACTGGGCTGTCCTCTGACCTTTGCTGGGTGTTGTCGTCGTCGTGGAGGTCGCAGTCGTTGAATTGGTAACCACGGTTACGGTCTTAGTGCAACGTATACATATATAATCATCGTCGGCCTTGATTTGGCTACGATTCAGACCCACACAATACATGTGGAACCATTCATTGCAACCGCCATCGCATTGCACCCAATCCACTTCACGCCCCGTGGGCTTATGACAATTCTCGGCCCGGCATTCCTCTTCGTCATCCTCTTGGGCTGCTTGCTGTGAGCGCTGGGCATGCTTTTTCTGGCCACCGCCTCCGCCGGTTGGTGGGGCGGTACCGCCTCCACCTGCTGTAGCTGCATTGCTGTTGCTGGATGAGTTGTTGTTGTTGTTGTTATTATTATTATTGGTTGTGGAGGTGCGTTTGCGTTTCTTGTGGGCTGAGCCTGGAGTGGGTGTTCCCCCCGTTCCCATTGTATTTCCGCCATTTGCCTGTTTATTCTCCGCATCCGCGTCTCCTCCCGGTGTCGTTTTGGCCTCGCTTTTTCTGCTTGCTGCTGCTGCCGCCGCTCCTCCGGCAGCTCCCCCTTTTTTACCTGGAGTTTGTTTGGGGGTATTCTGTTTTTTGCGTGGCACCGCCGCATTACCACCGCTGGCATCATTCGAACGTCGCTTTTTATTGCGCCCAGTGCCTCCTGTAGTCGCTGCTGCCCCACTCTGGCTATTGGGACTATTCTGTACCAATAGACTATCGTTTGAATCTTCGGGGCCAGAGTGTATACTGGAGGTGGCGGCGGCAGCGGTGGGCAAAGGCTGTGGTTGCTGTTGCCTCTGACGTTGCATATGCTGAGCCACTCGTGTCATGGCATCCGCCTGGAGTAGGGTAGGAGGCATTGTCTCCAAAATGCGCCACAATTCCAGCGTCTCATCGAGCGACACTTCGAGCAGATCCCCCTCCATCATGAGCTCGAGCAGATTTTCTATTTCGCTATCAGATAGCAGTTTAAGGAGATCGGAGGCGGCGTGGGACTCGTTTGTGGTGGTGGGGGGGCGGGCGGATTCATCCTCATCATTACTGAAACCATCTTCGACAATGCGCAGGCGACATTCATCGTCGTCATCATCGTCATCGGCATCGGATTCAGTGGACCCCTCCTGGCTGGCCTCTTTGGCCAAACTGCCACGACCACGCGGTTTGCGGGGACTGCTGATGTTGCCTACTCCTCCACCTCCGCCCTCAGAGCGTCGCTTCTGCTGCTGGGTGGCTAAGATGGCCTCCTGGGCGGCACTAACATCGGGACTGCTCAAGGCTTTTCGGGCACGATCCTGCCAATTCATGGCTCTCTCGGCCAGACAACGCAAAGCCTCATCCTCGGGCAGGCGTATGGGCAGCTGTTGAAGTTGCACCAGCAGGGGGAGTATGGTCTCCAAGCGTGGACGCTTTGAACGCACACAGCTGGGGCAAAGCCATTTGGGTCTGTTGGCCAAACCTCCACCACCTCCTCCTCCCCCTCCGTTCGTTAAACCATTTGTGTTGCCAAATGTGGTAGGTGGCACACAATCCTCATGGAACCAGTCCCGACATAACTGACAATTGTACATCAATCCCCGAAACTCGGACTTGCACAGACAAAACATATCCCTCAAAGGATTCTTGGTCATATTCTGTCTACGTAAATCACGCATATCCAACAGCTCCTGTTCTTCGGCATTCTTGAAGCTGGCCACAATTTCAGCCGGATTTTTTTCCTTAAGGAAATCATCTTGGAAACGAGGCTTGAGATCCGAGTCAATATTGATGGCATCCGCGCGCGGCATCAGCACCTCCAGCAGTGTATAGAAGGTACCCTTCTTCAAGAAAGCGCTAGCCGTATTATCCTTCCATTGATGGGCACTATTCAGATGTCCCTGCATGCGACTCAGCTCCTCCAGTTGTATGGGAATACTCAATCCTCGCTCAATCATGGCCTCCAGGGTATGACAATAGGTGACATGATTATTTTGCTGTAATTGCTCCACCGAACGCAACCATTCGCGTGCCTTGCGCAAAGCATCCTTGAGTAGGCCATGTGATGGCACCTGTCCATTGATTTCGCTGGCCGATTTCAAAAACTGTTCAATCTCGGTCAGCTCATGTTGTTGTGTGAGTCGGCGGAAATATTTCAACGCCTGCGATTCCCAGGCCTCAATGGCTGCCCCAATATGTTGCAGTTTACGCATCTCTTTGTCCACATACGGATCAGTGGGATCCAAATCAGCAGCGGCCATGTGTAGTAGATTTTTGACATCCTGATACGTCAACTTGGAGCTAGTCTCACGCAATCCCTGTGAGCGTTTGTACCATTTGCATTGCTTGAGACGCTTCTGCAGCATATCCAATTGTTGGAGCTCTATGCGAAGTGAGCTGCCCTCACTGATTAGGGTTTCCAGTTCGTTCTCTTCGAGGGCTTCCAGTGTCAATTGCAATTGTCCTTCGGCCCGTTCAACAAACTGTTTGCCCAGCACCAGAAGCTCACGCACTGAGGCTCCCTCATCAATAATGCAGCAAAGATTATCAATTTCCTGAACAAATAGTTCCAGCTCCTCCATGGTGAGTTTGTATTGTGCCGCTTCCTGGTTATGATCCGAGCGAGTGCGAACCTGCAGCAGAAAATCAGATAACATTAATAGGGAAGAGGAGAATAAATCTGAAGACGGATAAAGAAAGAAGGTTAAATAAATGTCTCAAAGAAAGCTAAAGGTGGCATAAAGAAAAGGATTTCAATAAACAAACGATAATGCACAGAAGCAAGAAAAGGAATATATAGCAAGATCAGAAACGCAGATAATGCAATCAGAGTTGAGCGCGAGAACGATTTTTCTAAGAGAATTTATTAGGACCCTATATATATATCCCCCGTCTGTTCGTCCGTCCAATCTTCTTTCTGTTTTAAATGAAACTAAACGCTTATAAATGATTAGGAAAAGTGCGATATTTCGCGTTTTCGCATATAAATGAATCAAAGGCTAAAAAATAGAAGTCTAACATCGGCTACGCCGATGTTTTAAATACCCTTGCAGTTTTTGAAAGGCGCTACAATTTATAACAAGAATGTTTTTCTCACTAGAATTTGTTTTTAGACCGATCGTTCCTATGGCAGCTATATGCTATAATCATTCAATTCCGTTAAATTTTTCCAGAATTGTGTGGAAGTATATAAAACTAATATATACCACGATTGGTGATGCTACGATGGAAAACAAAAAAGTTGTTCTCACTAGAACTAGTTTTTGGACCGACCTGAGGGAGAAGATAGCATAGAAACAGACGGACGGACGGACAGACGGAAATGAACTCAGCTCGTCATGCTGATCAAGAATATATATACTTTATGTGATCGGAAATGCTTCCTTCTATGCGCTACAAACATCGTGACAATTTTAATATACCCTCTGCCAGGGTATAAAAACCGGTTCGGAACAGAACCCTTAAAACCGGTTTGCTGCAGGTTCTTGTAAAGTTCAAACCGAAAACTTTTTGAAATTATCACCAGGAACCGTACCGAACCGAATCATTTCTTCTTATTGAAGGTGTTCGATTCCAAAAATAAAATACAATTCTACAATTGAAACAGGGATGCCAACTGGTATTTAATCAAATCTAAAAATTTAGGTTGGGTTCCAAAAACTAGATTAAAGCTAACAATCGGCCAATGATTATACACCCTTGCAGTTTCTGAAATTTTTTTCTAAATTTCTTACAAAAATATAATTTTTGCTTAAAACATGACTAGTTGAGTGATTCCACAAGCTGACCTACAGGAGGCTTTACTTTCTGTAACCATTTGGCTGACCAACCCAGAAGAATATATATTAATCGATATTTTGATTAAACTAGGAAAAATTGTTTTAAAGCTGCTCAAATCTACGAATTCACATGTAAAAAGACGGTATTAAAAAAAAAAAATTTGTTTTTCTCCCGAAGACCAATTTCCGACCGATCGGTTGTATAACAGCTATAAGATAGAGTTGTCCGATTTTGATCGAATTTGACAGAATCATGTGAATGCATATTAAACAAGTAAGAAAGTCGGTCAAGCCCGACTGTAATACTCTGTACCTGTTTGTATGTAACTGATAATTTTAAAGTGTGAGGTTTTTTCAAAACCTGGGGGTGGCAACTCTTTCGACTATCGTTCATCTGGTTGGAAAACGATGTAGGGGGGCTCGATAAGTAATGATGAGTAGAATTACATAACTCGTAAAATTATAAAATTTGTATATAATTTCCTATTAACATAAACGTATTTATATTAGTCACGCGGGAATCACGCGTGATTTCTGACCGCAGGCCATCTCAATTGCATCGCTCCTCTCATACTTGGTGTTTGCCTCCTTACACAAATATCTATGTGAAAGAACGGAGCGGGAAACTGAGAGCGGCGCAGTCCAATTAGATACTGCCGTCAAGGTCTACTTGGGAAATTACCAGTTAGCTATTGCCCTCTCGCTCTCTCTTTCTCGTAAGTTCTACCAATCGCTGCGGTGTTGTTGTTGTTGTGGTGCTTTGAATTTACTTTTAATCTATAGCTCTAATATCGTTCATCTGATCGAAAAACGATGTATGGCGGGACGATTAATAATGAGTAGTATAATATATGTCTAGAATGTTCGAACTATCTATCTTTAAAACTGTGGGAGTTATTACGTTTTTTTTTATTTGCGGATGAGGCTGGGGGCGTGGCAAAAATTAAAAAAAAAAAACTTGATCTGCCTGCAGGTATAAGAATTATATGTTCCATACACTTCAAACCTCTAGCTCTTACCACCTCTGAGATCTCTTCGTTCATACGGATAAACAGACGGACATGGCTATATCGACTCGGCTGTTGATGCTGATCAATAATATATATAGTTTATAGGGTCGGAGATGCTTCCTTCAGGCTGTTACGTACATTTGCACAAACCCAATATACTCTGTGTACCTTCGGTACAAAGTATAAAATCAAAAAAAAAAAACCCTCTTCAAGGGTATAAACAAGTTGTAGACACTAAGGCATTTTCTTAATTCCACTTTTACACGATTTCTCGCAGCTCTGCCAAAATCAACATATCTCAGTATGAGTTTTCATTGATGATTGATGATACATATTGTTTTGTATTGTTTTCATTAATGATTAAAAACTTGCAAGGGTATATTTACTTCGGTAGACCGAAATATTCTTTCCTTTTCTTTTTTTTATAGAATTCTGTTCACATTTACCTAAATCGCTTTTGCTGCTAAATGCCGTGTATTGCGTGAGTATCGTAAAGATACTGTCTTACGATTTAGGAGCTTTTTCTACCGTTCCCCCCACGATCATGTCAAGCGCCCATCTCTAAGTGGAATACCTTAATTTTATTCAAGTCAAATTCTTACCTTATTGATGCCCAACTGCTGAATGACTGTGACACATTTTTCCGCCTCTATGGCAGCCGCATTCAGACGATCAATGAGCAGCGATGAGGGAAACTTTTTGGTCTCTGCCTCCTTGCACAGCTCCTGCAGCTCGGATAGTGTCACCGATGTTGGAGTGTGTGCATCGACAATATCCCGACAGCGTGAGAGCCAACGCTCAAAGCTATGAGCCTTAACTTTCAATTTCTGCAACATTAGTGGCATCTCATCCAACGTATAGCGATAGATGAGCGTGTGCTTCTCTGGGGCACAACCACAGAGAACCGTATAATGCCGTAGGCATACAATCAACTTGTCATTACATTCACAAGCCACGGCAGACAGGAAGCACGTAGTATTACATTCCTGACAGTGACGTTCATCGTCGTTGACCAGCTCAAAGGCGCGTCTTTCGGCGCGTGTAACACCCCATTCCAGTAGAGATTTTCTCAATTTCTTCTCCGTATCCACCATTTCAGCCATGTCTATGTAACAAGCGGTGGCTATGCCAAATGTAAGTTTAGCCGGCTCCAGGGCCATCTTGCAGACCAGCTCATCATGCGAAAAGACACAGAAACGTCGCAACATGGAATAATGATTGACGCATTCTCGGCCCATTTTCAACCAATCGGCGGGGGCAAAGTTAACGGCTTCGGCAAAGTTATAGCCCTGATTGAAGCCTGCATGATAGGCTCGCGGGAAGGTAATAACAAACTCCCCGGCATGTTGATCGGTGCGATAGACGGGCACACGATTGTTCATCAAAATGTTTGGATTCATTATGGTAACCAGCTGATGCAACAAATCTGGCTGCGAGGAGAACAATTCCGGAGCTGCCTGCTTCATGGTTTCCTCGAACTGTTCAGCACATGAGCCTGGCACTCCATACCAAGTTTTGGGTTCGCCCCAGTGCAAATAATTAATGGAATAGCTCCAATGATCTTCGTTGTGCCAACAGAAGGCAGCAAAGCACATGCCCACATACATCCAAGGGGCATTCATGCCACTTATATCGGCATTAATGTGCCCCAAAATCGAATCCTCCAGCAAGGGAAGATTATTCAAATTCCAACTAGATTCGGCATATTCCTGATCCCCAGGCAAAAGATAAAGAGAACTTTTGGTGGGAAAACCAGAACCATGATCCATGGTATGTAAATCAGCTCCATATTCAACGGTGACATCCTCATCGATTGACGATACGATGCGCCAGAATTCACGTTCGACCATCTCAGTGGGCACCAGATGTACGGGCTTACGGAAATATTCCTGTTTAAATTGATCGGCCATCTGACCAAATTGCTGGAGCGTATACTCTCGTTCGGCCTGCTCAAAACCAAAGGCTTCCTGGGGCTTCCTCACCTCCTCGACAACGCAACGCGGACAAAGCCATTCACCTGGTTGGGACAAAGTGACAGGAAAATATTTATAAATCATGGTGAAATTTGAAGTTGCTTAAATTATCTATAAGATTAAATAATTGACATGTAAAGTGCAAGATTTTAAATACCAAGATATATACAAGCAGGACACTTAAATTATATTCCTTAATCCTAGTATTGCACTTGTTGTCCGCCATTCCAAAATACTGATAAGTAATCATTTTATAAAAAAAGATTTTAAATAATTTTCCAATTTTTAAATCAAAATTTAAAAATAATTGTTATTCTATGAATATTAAATAAAAATTTTGTTTTAACAGTTAAATGTTAATTTTTATACAAACATTTTTGAATAACAATTAAAAAATTAATTTTTAACAAATTTTAAAAATTAATTTTTAACCGTTATGGAAAATGTTTAGCATACAATTTTTTTATAAATATTACTTATCTAGAAGGCGTTAGTATATCTTAGAATGTCTTTGACAGAAGGATACAGAAAGTGGTTCTTGGTCCATAAAATCGGGAGCTACTGACCGACTTGCATTATTTTTGGACAATCTGACTGACTGACTGACTGACTCACTGACTGAGTCTACGTATTGACTCAACGGTAAGAGATAGAAAGCTGAAATTTCTCATAGAAGTTTCCATATGACTTGAAAGTGGCGGGGTTTTGAAAAATTCCACCCCCAACGGGAAGAAAACTTTCGGAAAAGCTTATATGGGTAAAAATTTGTTTTTCATCCGATTTACTTTAAATCCGGTTTGTAAGCAAAGTAAGCGAAATAATTGGACACCAGTTTCCCCAATTTTGGAAAATCCTCCCACAAGGAAAATTCTTCATGAAAAAAAATATTTTTCAGCCGATTGACATCAAACTCGTTTTGTAAGGGATAGTAAACAAAATAATTCGACATGAGATTTTCTGATGTTGGAGAAGCCCGGACAATTCAATGTGAAATAAACTATTTTTCATCCGATTGACTTAAAACTCGGTTTGGAAAATAATTAGACATGTGATTTCTCGGAGGTGGAATTTCCGCCCCCAGGTTCTGAAAATGGTGGGCGTGGTTGGGTTTAATGACAATCGGAATGAAATTCGTTTTGCTAGCTCTATGGGATGAATAAAGACAAATTTTATAAAGTCCAGCCAAGTTTGAATAACGGGAGGTTCAATGTCAAAGCTTTTTTTTCCACCTCGGGGAGCGGTTTTAGATCAAACCGTTGTATTTGAGCCGAAAATAGAAATAATGAGTTAACAAAAAATTTCTTTCAAATTCTGAAGACTCGACACATATTTAATTTAATTTTTAATTTACTATTTTTGTTCTTCAATTTCTAATTTTGCTCCAATCTTTGAGATTTTAAGCCAGTTTTAAATGTGGTAGTAAAATGGAAGCACACGGCTAATCTAATTTGCTTAATTTAAAATTTACCCATTACCCCTATCTAATGTAAATAATGATCAACCAGACTCCGCATTTAATGTAGTTCATCGAGACCTTTACTCACCCTTGGGTATGCTGGTCAGTGGCGGCAATAGACAGAAAGTATGATAGCTATCGTCGCAACCATCGCAGAGCAGCATGGATTCTTCGACATCGCCACGATTGCAGATGTGACAAATGTATTTCATGAGTGGATCAATAAGTGGAGCCGTGGCTATAGCCACAGTGGTTGCAGCAGGCGTTTCATTGGCCTTCTTTTGGATCGAACCACGTGTATTTGGGGTGGCTGGATCTTTAGAGTCCTTGCATTGGACTGCATTGAAACTACTCAACAAATCCCGTTTGAAGTCCTCCTTAGTTTCTGTTTTAATAGTCACTCCTCCCACACCTCCAGCAGTTCCAGGTGATGCAGCTCCCTTGCCAGAAGCAGTCAAACCACAACTTGCTGTCGAGTTGCCAAATCTTTTTGAGCGTCGTGTGCTCTGCTCGTTGGGTGGAGCAATCTGTTGACGTGTTGGTATCTCATGGGCCTTGTAATCAGTGCCTCCATCCTCTAGCTTAACAGGAGTGGGCGTGGGACCCAAAACCTTGCCCGAGGTGTATACCTCAAAGGGGTGCAAAATGCGTTCGTAGTGAGCCTTGAGAGTGGCCCCCACACTTTTACTTGACGGATATTGCATACGATTGGCCACCTTGGCCCATTTACGCTCCTTGGTGGTCTGCTCCATGCCACCTTCCTCCTGGACAATGCGATGCAAGGTGTATAAATCCAAAGCCTTACGCTCGACCATGGGAATTTTTAGGGACGATCCCTGCAGCTCCCAGAACTTGGCAATTTGATCAAGAAAATTTAATTTTACACGAGTTTTGGCCTCCAGCTCGTTGAGTCGCTGAACCCGGGGAACAAAACGCAACTTATCTACATCCACAGCAAATGGCGGGGACCATTTCTCCGGCGGCAATATCTTGGCAATGCCACATTTCTCTGCAATGGAACGAATTTTGCTGATATAGGCCAAGGGATTCTTGAACTCTTCGGGAGTGGGTCGGAACACGGGGCATTCGGGTGGCGTATCAAAGTGGAATTCCTCATTTTTATTCTGATCAAATTTATTTGTGCTATGCGGTTGTGTGTGCACGGTTTTCTTATGCATGGGCGTCGGGGGATGTGGGCAACTGTTGTGATATTTCCTACTGGCGGAGACACTGCTGCTGGCATGATTCATCGGCACGCTGGGCATGGGACGCTCTGTAGCAGCGGGAGCAGCCGCGTTCGGTGCAGTGGCGGAAGCAGATGCCGACACATTCACGGGTGTCATTGGATGGTGATGTGGATCATCATTCGATTGCGATTTCTTGGCCGATTCACTGCCGCTGGCGGTGCCGCTTCCTGTAGAATTTCGTGTCCTTAGACGGCGTGCTGGCGTTGCTGTTCCATTGGATGAGGATGCACCAGCACCAGTTCCGGAAGAACTATTGGCGCCTGTTGTGTTGTCCGCCTCCGTTTTGGCGGACATGGCTTCAAAATCAGATTTCAATTATTTCTTTAACGAAAATTGTTATTGATGCGTTTAGCTCTGGAAAAATATGAGAAAACGAGAGAGAAATTGTTTACTTTTTTTTTTGTTAGTTAAGTTTACAAAATTTCTTTATTAATGCGTTTTCTCTAACACATCTATTTAACAGATTAAATAATTTATATACGTCGTTGGCTTAAAACAAACGAAAAGTCAATATTTGCTGCGATATGTGTGATTCCCATTGGATGGATGGATAAAAATGTTAAAATTAATTTAAAACCATTTTGCACTATTAAAATGTTTGATTAATGCAAAGCAATAATAAATTGCTTTATTACATAGCCGCTGAAGCAGGTAAAAGAAAAATAACTGATGGTTGTATCCAGAAACCAGAGAATCGAACTTACTTCGAATATAAGAGGTTCAGCAGAGGCGAGCTTGGGCTTTTGTTCACAGACTTGAGTGTGACTAAGAGTTCATCATTGCTGAGATCCAAGAGAGCAAGTCCAACTACTTGAATAGGCATACCAAATTTGTGTGTGGACATCGTTTGAACTATAGGGACGAACATTTAGCCTTCGATAGATCGAATTTAAATTGCTGTTTTTATGCAGGAAATTTGTTTTTGTTTTAAACGCTTTGACGTTCCAGGAAGAGGCTTCTAATTGAAAATATATCAAAAAATCTGCATCAGTAAAACAGCAGGACCCTTGAGACTCAGCCATATAAGGGGTGTTTTTTTTTAAATGAAAACTACTGAGATTTAAAACGAAATATTGGTCTGTGACCAGTTTAAAAAACAAAGTCGAAGGGTATTGTCCACAAGGAATTTGTTCCGGAAGGTCAAACTGTTACTGAAGAATACTATTTAGGCGTTTTACATCGTTTGTCGAGAAGAATTGGTCGTGTAAGACCTAAATATCCAACAGAAAGACAGCTGTTTTTATTCCACGATTATGCACCACCTCACAAAACCAAAAAAGTGAACGAAATTTTTATGAAAAAAAAACGAATTTTCTTTATCGACCACCCTACTTATTCGCCTGATCTATCATCCTGCGACTATTTTCTATTCCCACAACTCAAAACCAAAATGAAACGAGCATTTTATGATGATATTGCAGCCATTCAATCAGCCGTAACCGAGGTACTGTAGAATATTTCTATAAATGGCAACGATGTATTGAGTTAAATGGAACCTATTTAGAATAAATATTAACTTCCATATTATCTTTGGAAGTTGTGTATTTTGTTCTATATTCAGAAAGATCGGTTAGTTTTGGGACACACCGTGTATATCGACTCGGCTATTAATGCTGATCAAGAATATATATACTTTATGGGATCGAAGATGCTTCCTTCTATGCGTTACAAACATCAGTACAATTTTAATATACCCTCAGATATATTCCATGAGTCCCAGCTGGTTGACTGGCTGGGTTTTGACTTTGCTAAAGATATGGCATTTTTGCATAATTTATCAGATCAAAGAAGGTTCATACATCTGGGCCAGATCATTCAACGAGATAATTCGAGAAAGAAGCGGAAATCATAGCCCAAACTGCCACAAATGTTCATGTGCAGCCAACTTAAGAGAATGAGGATGCATTCCAGTATGGGAACAGCATTTTGAACTCTTTGTCTCCAAAAGCAGAGCAAAAGGCCAAGTTTCTAATGACCGAGGTTCTGCAATCTTTATCAAAGCCCGATAAACAATGAGGATTTAATGAACTATAAATAGTCCCTTTATAAAATCTTTTATTTTAAAATAAATAAATAAATTTTATTACTGAAAAAGTTAAAGTTCAATTATCTGTACATTCTGAGAAACTATTTATCTCTTCATTTTCGTCAATTATATTGATTTCGAACGAACCACAAACAAAATATTTGTATAATCAGTCTTTCTGTCCATTCAATTTGACTTTATTAAAGCAAAAAAATCACGACTCAAAAGAGTTGTCAATTCTCGTATACCAAATAGTGGGTTTATTAAATTTCAATATTCGCATTTTCCGGTTATTCGACCAAGCTAATAGTCCACTGAAACTGAAAACTTAGTTTGCTCTAAGGTAGGTATTGTAGCCTAAGTGAAGTGGTTGGGAGGTGAATCTAAAAATGGAACTTCACTTAGCGGTTTTTTGACTGCTGAGTGCCATCTCTTTGGGACATGTTATAGCCAATTATATCATCAAAATATTTTATTCTTAACCAATTCTACCTTGCGCTTTTAAAGATATTTGAGAATTAACCAATTGTTCGATTGAAGTGCATTTTTGTTATTGTGTTCCCAATGACCCTGTCCGTATATTCTGAATTTCGTAGAATTTTATCGTGGCCTAGGTAGGAAAAAGTCAAAACTGTTGTTCCTAGGCTTTATTAGAAAAACTGGGTATGAGGTGATGCTTACAGAAGTCACAAGTTTCCGAATTTATGGGTCTAATACCGGGGTAATTTCTAGTGTTGTTCTAGGTAATTATTTTTTTTTTTACATTAGTTCGAACGCATAAACGTTTTACCCAATTGTAATTGTTGTTTCTAAGTCATCGGCAGACAGATACATACAAATGCACACACTCAACCCTCGCCTAGGCAAAAAGGCAGGTAAACAAACATTTTTCGTTTTATAGATTGAAAATGTACAAGTTGGGGTTGTCCACAACACAAACACACACACACACGCACACTACTAACATATGTACATTATTTTTGTAAGTATTTGACTTTAAGACATTTGATATTTAATCACTTCTCAGTATGACCAAAGTTCTAAAACAAGATCAAGGAATAGTTAGATAACTGGGGGGTGGGGGGATGAATAGAACAAAAAGAATTTGTTGCATAAAAAAGTGGAGCACCCTAACGCACACACACTCACATCACTTGTGTATGTATCACTTAGCGACCAATAAAATTTACAAAAAATATTCAATATGTTATACAGAGATTTAATAGATTTCACAAATGGGCGACGGAAACGCAGCCATATTGAAAAAAAGGTTGGCCGGCTTCATTTACTTGAACTTCCGGTTTAGGTTTTAATTTTGTTTTTTTCTTTCTTTCCGCTAGACAAAAGGAAGCCGCCGTCCAAAGAGCTTTGCTTTGGTGGTTGTTGTAACGCACTCACACCCACTCACACACATCTAGCAATGTGGGGCGCCCGTCACTACCACCACCCGAATATGCGAATAAAAGGGAGTAAAAGTGGGTGGGGGAGTATGCAGTAGTTTTTCCCCCTCTCAAACAGCTTGATCGCTCTCCTAAGAGCGATGAGCTGAGTACCGTTTGATTTTTTTTTGTGTATCAAGTGAGAGCACAAAGTACATGGGAAGACAGACGGGGACGTCAGCAGCGACGCCGCATGCTGCGTTTTTGTTGTTTAATAAAAGTTATTAACCTGAGGCCCGAGTACATAATTTCATCAAGAATTTGGCAAATTGCAACAATATTGTTTTTACTTTTGTTTATTGATCGCGGTTGTAAAAAAACTAAAGCCTAAGCCGAAAGCTTCTTTTATATAATTTCCACACTCACACATACACACGCACTTTAGCTTACACGGCCCATAGACAACATACATAAATGTATATATTTACATACATACATAGCTATATATCACAGGTACATACACACCTATGTACAAACATACACATATATATATTTTAGTTTTCTCTTATTGTTGTTTTTTAGCAAAAAACACACACACACACACATACATGGGCACAATAATTAATTGCAGCTCAACCACAGAATGTGCAATATGGCACTTGCTTCTAAATACTAACGTTGTCTGCCAAAATAAACATTAATTTTAAGTTCACAATTTATACGAAATTTTCTCTTCGATTTTCCGCCGACGTGTGCGTCGTGTGTGTGGATCACAATATTTTCATTTTCCAAAAAGGAGTTCGAAATGCTGCTGTCGCCGTCTCTGCCTGCGTCGACTGCAATATGATGGCGACCCAAAGCAGCGACGCAACGCACTTTACAGTTTTTTCCCCCCCCCGAATCTTTCATGAATACTCATTTTTCCATCTTCTATCACTGTTTTCCTACTCTTAATTTGATTTGATTTAATTATTAACTCTTTTTTTTTGCACTTTTATTACAATTTTGTTCATTCCCTCTGCTGCGCTCTGCCAACACATACAAACATTTTTTTTTCTTTCATTTCTTTGATTTTAATGCGGGGGGTTGTTTCGGCTGTTCTCTCACATTTTCATCAGTTTCTGACGGTTTTCTTCAGATCAATCAATTTGTAATTAGTTCAGTTTTTGCTTTGCATTTTGTGGCATATTTTTTGTTGCTAATTAAACATTTTTCAGCCCATCAGCAAATCTCGTACACTCACGCACACAATCGCACTCACTTGTACAGGCTGAAGAAAAACTCACTGTCGTCATAGGTAAGAACTACTATTAACTGGCATCCACTGCCACTTGCACTTGTTGGAGAAGAAGTCTCATCAATTTAACACACGGATCACTTGTTTGAAAATTTATTGGAAAATTATGTGTATTTATTTTTGTTAGGCTTGCGCTACATGTGTCCGATTGTTGGGTTTTGTCAATTTTCTTTTCTCTCCTCCCCCTGTGGGTATTTTAATACTACTTCGTGGAGTTTTTTTTGTGCTTGCCTTGTTTGGGCACACTGATTTGTCCAATTGATAGAAAAAGTCACATGGTCACACTGCGAAATGCTATCGATATACCACTGTGAAAATTCGGTCACACTGGTGCCGGTTTCAATATTAATTTAATTTTTTAATTTAAATTAAATTTTGATTTACTGCGTCGCCGGAGCTGGAGTTGGTGGCCATTAACAAAGTGAACAAAGTAAAATGCCTTTCGGTAAATCGAAGGACCCCACTGAACCCAAGCCCTGTCCTGGGTGTGGGCCTCTGGCTAATCAATTTAGTCAGAGTCAGGAAGTGTAGACCCTGCAATGCATATGAAAGATTGGTAAGGCAAAGGCACATTTTTAATAACAGTTCTCCATATTAACCTACTTTTGTTTTCATTTTTAGAAATGTTCTGCTATGTGCAACAGAATTGTCTAGCTTGTGCAAGCAAGCCAGACGCAGTATGTCAAATCAACTGACAACCGACCATACGCAAGTATGAGTTGCATTTACGGCAACAGCATGCGTTACACGGAGCGTCTTTATCAGTGTGATAAGTGCTCATTGAACTATATAAATGCCGCAGAGTTGAGGGTGCACTATGAGCGGGGCCCATGTTCAGCATGAAGAACAGGTTAGATGTTTGAGCTGTGACAGGAAATTTCATGTTGCTGCGCGAACATGAGCAGAAGCCATAAGCCATAAGTGTGGCGCGGTGATAACACTAGTTTACAGCGAAAAAGACCCATTGAAGCCATTGTTTTTGCACAATGATATCGAAAAACTGTGAATGAAATAAATTAGAGGACATTTAAAACTATTTATTTAGATTTTTCAAGAATAATATATCATATCATTGGAATTTACAAAAAAATGGTAACTTAGTAAAAAACTTAAAAAAAATGTTTCGTATGAAACCATCATTAGAGCTCAAAGAAGTAATGATGCAGTTCGTGTAAGAGCAAAGAGTAAGTGCAGTCGATTCGGGGGGACCCGAAATAGGTGGAAACCGTCGAGTTCGGTCATGTCTTTTTTATTTTTTGAAAAAAAATATCTCAGTGTAATTAATACACTGAAATTTGACTGTTAGTACTTGTACTCAATTGCTCACAACTCCTTTATTTATCCATAGATAATCTTAAACAATACCTTATTTTCTTCGTAGAATTGCTATTCGTAAGAACAAAAGAAAAAAACAATTTATTTTTATCAGTTTCAATCTTTTACAGATTTTAGAAAATAATATTTTGCACGTTTTTGAGAAAAAAAATCAATTTTTTCAAAATATTTTTGCTTGAAGCATTCAAACTACTAAACCGATTGGAAAATGATCTTTAACTAGATTATTTAAAATTGCATACCCTTTAGATTAATACCTTGCTTGGCGACATCTAAAGTTTCTATCTCGAGATATGTCATAAAATGTAAGAGTACCTACCGAAATAACTAAAAAAATTCTAACTCAAAAACGTATCCATATAAAAATTTGTGAATTTCATTTTTGAGTTCAGCATTCCAATGTACATAAGAAAAAAATAACAGCTTCAATGGGTATTTATTTTTTTTTATTTTTGTAAACTAGTGTAATTGCAGGTTTGAGGCCACATCCAGATCGAGATTGCGCCAGCATCAGTAGGAGCATATGGATTATCCATACAAGTGTAGAAACTGTCTCGAGGAAAGTGCGTGAGCTTAGTTCAATTTTAATTGAAACGAAGATATTGTTATTTGTTATTTTTTTGCAGAATTCGCCAACATTTCAAAAAGGTGCACCAACTGGCTGAAATGTTTCGTGAAAGGAATGGCCATACCAATCGACACGATGCCTTGAACAATAGCAACAATGCTTTAGAAATTCCCGGCTTCAATGATGAGTGCTTGAATGAGCTGAAAAAAAGAGTTTGGACGTGGACTGTGAGGTCTTTGATTAAAATAACCTTGATATAAGTGATCTTGTAAATCTGCTCGATTTGATTCCATAAACTGAATCCATTTACCTGCCTAGAAGGAAGAGCTAGAAGACTGTCAACTTAATAATAACAAAATGCAAATCACCAATATAAAACAATTTTGAATTACATTTTCAAATTAAATTGTTAAATGTGGTAAATTATCTACACTACAACAACTAATTTTAACCAAAATTCCATGCTTTTCGATATTTTTCTTTCATTTAAGTTTAAAAATGGACGTTTACTAATACTTGTAAAGTTAATTTGGCATAAGGAGAGCATGACTTCCAGGCTATCATTCGAAAAATTTGAAATGGTGTACGTCATATCGTTTTCAATAAACGTTCTTTCAAATGTCTCTAAAAGTTTCAAAAAATATTCAAACGCGAGTTTTTCATCTCCGTTACGCTCAATCAGAGGAGGGAGGGCTTCAAGAGCTTGCGCTATTAATTGTTTATAGTTTGTTGCTGCAAAATGATATTAATTTTAACGTATAACATAATTTTTGTTTTCCATCGTAGCGTCACCAATCGTGGTATATATTAGTTTTATATGTTTCCACATAATACTAGAAAAATTTATCAAAATCGGATGACTATTGCATATAGCTGCCATAGGAACGATCGGTAAAAAAACTAGTTCTAGTGAGAAAAACTTTTTTGTTATCAATGGAAACGTCTTTCAAAACTGCCTTATATTTTTAAAGTGTTTAATATCATCAAAGTCTTATGATAATGATTTCTTATAACAATTTAAATACATTTCGCGATGGTTGTTAATACAAAGCAGCACCTATTGTTTTAATTAGCCTTCTATTTTTATACCCGTTACTCGTAGAGTAAAAAGGGTATACTAAGTTCGTGCAAATGTATGTAACAGCAGAAGCATTTCCGACCCCATAAAGTATATATATTCTTGATCAGCATCAATAACCGAGTCGATATAGACATGTCCGTCTGTCTGTATGAACACCTAGATCTCAGAGACTATAAGAGCTAGAGTTACCATTTTTTCAATGTAGACTTGTATTGTCTGCACGCAGATCAAGTTTGTTTTAAATTTTTGCCACGCCCCCTCCCGCCCCCGCAATATGAAAAAAACCTCATATCTCCCACAATTTTGAAAATAGATTGTTCAGACATATATTTTAATCATCATAACCTATTGATCCGCCATACATCATTTTCCGATCAGACGAACGATAGTAGAGTTGCCGCCCCCGCAATTTGCAAAATACCTCATATCTTCCACAATTTTTCTAATACCTTTTAGACATATATTTTAATCATCATTACCTACCGATCCGGCATACATCATTTCTTGATCACATGAACGATAGAAAAGTTTCCTCCCCCGCAATTTCAAAAATGCCTCATATCTCCCACATTTTTGGAAATTGATTGTTCAAACCTTCTAGACATGTATTTTAATCATCATTACCTATCGATCCGCCAAACATCATTTCCCGATCAGATGAGCTATAGTAGAGTTGCCACCCCGCAATTTGGAAAAAAAACTCATATCTTCCACAATTTGTAATCTAATAAAATATTCTTAAATAAACCTTACCCTGAATAACGGGTATATCGAAGTCGAGCAGGGCCGACTTCAACTTACGCTCTCGTTTATATAAGCAATCGTTTTCAACATTTTTTTTTACAAATATGTAGGGTCGGATAGATACTTCCCTTTCTGCGTTACAATCACCTGCACTATTTTAATATACTCTCTGCAAGGGTATAATATTATAAAAAAAAACATCGAGTCGAAGGTCCCGGTAGCTAGTGCTCGTTAAACTATTATTAAGTTTAGTATTGTATACTAGATTTAATTTGTTAAAATAAAAAAATATACAAAAATATATTTAATTACCCGAAATGAAAGTTTTAAGTGGATTGAACACGTCTAAAGCCAATTTTACGTGCATTTGAAATTTTAAATTCATTTGTTTGTAAAAATGACGAGAATCAAACAGCAGCTGAAAGACAATAACATAAAATTTGAATCTGTCGAAACATTGTTTGTGTTCACTTACTGGTGGTAGTCCAAGTGAAATAAGTGGTTCCTTTTTGAATCCCACCATATTCATATAGAATCGTTCAAAAATGATCGGCACCAAACACTATTGCAGTCCTGCTGTTTTTATTGCGTTCCACTCAACGACCAACCCATGCTCAATTGCTGGCCATGTTAAGGTACGTCTTTTCTCTTGGGCCTCCAACATACAGCAGAGAAGTTTTAAAAGCTCTCAATCTTTAATCAAAATGGCTTGAAAATATATATATTTTTTTTAAAAAGGGTTTACCAAATCATTATTGCAGCGTGTCTCATCAAACATTAAAACGTATTTCTTCTCGGTTGACATGCCACTAAGTGTATTACGCAAAATGTTAAAAACATGCGCGGTTCCGTCACTGCCACCATTACCGAAACAGTCAGATTCATCCCAAAATCTAAGTTGAATACTATTTGGATTTATAATTATTGTTATTAGTTATCATTATAATTAATTGTTTATTATTTTTCGCTTTTCACCGTCATTCTTGGACCGGAAGCTTTCAAAAAAATATCCCCGTAAGTCCAATGTAGTCAACAACTTGTCCAATTCACAAATGTAGTTGATGATGAAAAACAAATCATCTGATGGACTGCAATAAAACAAGAGTCACACGATATTTATAACAAAAGTTAAACTTTTTATTTCTCCGCAATATAAAGAAGTCTTGTTGCGATTGTAATGGACAGTTACTGGGTGAATAAAATTTTATATTTTCTTTGCTAAATTATGCTAGGTTCTCACCGCCATGATTTTGTCATCGATAACACGATTTATCGAAGAGATGCTATAAAGTGCTCTCATTGGCCACATTCTTGCATACTTGCATTCTTGCATCCATTGAACAGCTGATATTGGCCTTCTTTACATTGTGATAAGCTAGTTATCTTATCACAATGTAAACAAAATGGGAATATAATAAATTAAGACGATTTTTCTATATTATGATAAGCATCAAATCAGGCCAAAAGTGTTTTTAACTATTTATATGAAGTATTGTGGCACTACATGACATTCTGGAAAGTACAATATTTCTATAAATATCTATTTGACTTAATATAAAGCTCCAATAGCGTAGAGGTGGCTTCTAGTGTCCATGCCAACCTCGTCTCTGCAAATGTTACAAAATGAATAATCTTAACATGCGCATAAATTCCTAAACTAATTTATTTCTTCTGCTACTTTGGCCATTTTTCCCCTCTTTAATTTTCCCAACTATTTTTATACCCGTTACTCGTAGAGTAAAAAGGTATACTAAGTTCGTGCAAATGTATGTAACAGGCAGAAGGAAGCATCTCCGACCCCATAAAGTATATATATTCTTGATCAGCATCAATAGTCGAGTCGATATAGACATGTCCGTCTGTCCGTATGAACACCTAGATCTCAGAGACTATAAGAGCTAGAGCTACCATTTTTTCAGTGTAGACTTGTATTGTCTGCAGGCAGATCAAGTTTGTTTCAAATTTTTGCCACGCCCCCGCAATATGAAAAAAACCTCATATCTCTAGACATATATTTTAATCATCATTACCTATCGATCTGCCATACATCATTTTCCGATCAGACGAATGATAGAAGAGTTGCCGACCCGGAATTTTAAAAATACCTCATATCTCCCACAATTATCGAGTATTGTTTCACGGCACCGATTGCGAACAGCTGATTTTGCCATCGAATTTCGATAAGCAACAAACAACATAATGGGACCGCGTAATTTAAAAAAAAAATGATTCGCAAATGCAAGCTCCATTTCCATTTTGGTGAACGCAGTGCCATTGCCATAACTGACTCTATTTCAATAAATTGCAGTTGTTGTCTTCTTCTTACTAATTCGGTTTGTTTACGTTTGGCATGGCGCACAGCTGTTTCAATGATGCGGCCGCGGTCTAAACGCCTGCATCATTTTTTCGCATCTTCGACAAAGATGCGCCCTGTGTAACTCCGGTATTACGCTCTAGTTTGTTTTGTGTTATACGCTGTTTAGACCGGCCGCATCATTGAAATTTTCCGTTAAACGGAAGGTGCGGAATTGTTTCCCATAACAAACCTGTGGATAGAAGAAGAGCATGTTTAATGATGCGGCAATGATGCGGAAGGGGTGACCGTATATGGACGAGTATCGAGTATTGTTTCACAGCGTCGATAGCGAGCAGCTTATTCTGCCATCGAATTTCGATAAGCAACAACAACATAATTGGACCGCGTAGTTTAAAAAAATAAATTATCCGCATAAACAAGCTCTATTTTCATTTTGGTGAACGCAGTGCAGTTGCCAAATACACCACGTGTCACATTTACCATATTATCGCTCATAATTGTCTCTATTTCAATAAATTACATTTGTTCTCTTCTTCTTACTAATTCGGTTTGTTTACGTTTGGCATGGCGAACAGCTGTTTCAATGATGCGGCTGCGGTCTAAACGCCTGCATCATTTTTTCGCATCTTCGACAATGATGCGCCCTGTGTAACTCCGGTATTAGATCGAAGGTGCGGAATTGTTTCCCATAAAAAACCTGTGGATAGAAGAAGAGCCGCATGTTTAATGATGCGGAAAGGGTGACCGTATATGGACGAGTATCGAGTATTGTTTTACGGTATCGATTGAAAACAGCTGATTTTGCCATCGAATTTTGATAAGCAACTACAACATAATTGGACCACGTAATTTAAAAAAATAAATGATCCACAAAAGCAAACCACATTTCCATTTTGTTGAACGGAGTGCCGCTGCCTAATACACCGCGTGCCACATTTAACATATTATCGCTCATAATTGTCTCTGTTTCAATAAATTACATTTCTTCTCTTCTTCTTACTAATTCGGTTTGTTTACGTTTGGCATGGCGAACAGCTGTTTCAATGATGCGGCTGCGGTCTAAACGCCTGCATCATTTTTTCGCATCTTCGACAATGATGCGCCCTGTGTAACTCCGGTATTAGTGGTCACAATTGTGACGATACCCATGCGATAGACGGAATTATCGATACTCTAGCAGGAAAGTACTAAAACAAGCTATTTGCAGCTGCATTTATTTTGAATGCAACTTTTTGCCACCACTAGCTCCTATGACCACGGTTGCCACTTGAAAAAATTAAAATGCTCCAAAAAAATTTAAAAATGATCCATGACAAAAAAAAATGCTCCAAAAAAGGATCCATTCTAATTAAAAAGAAATACCGATCAACAAAAACGTACAGGAAATTATTATTTTTCATTAATTTATTAATACAGTCGAACTTTCATTTTACGAACATCCAGAACAATGCAATTGCGTTCAATTTTCAGTAAGATTCGCTCTCTTTACTATGATTTTCTACGCCCGTAACTCGAATGTTCATGCGTTTTCAATATACCTGGAACAAATTTTTAAATAAACTATTTTGATAGTAATTTTTTACCAAAACAAACGAAAATTGTTTTTAAGAAATATATCTTCGGTTATAAATTTGCCGATAACAATTAATAACACTGTGATTGTTTTTTCAAAAAATAAAAAAGACAAGACCAACTTGTACGGTTTTACCCAAATTCGGGCCATAGGAATCAAACTTTATCATTACCGTTTTGAGTTATCACGATTTTTTTTTCAAATTCCAAAAAAAATTTGTTTAATTCTCGCAAAATCTAAATAAATAGATTTTAATCTCGTCTAATTAAATACATTTATAGTTTTTCGATATCATTGCGCAATCAAAAGTAATAGATCAAGAGCTAAAAAAAATTACAAATATTTTTACATAATTTTAATTACCGAAATGACATTATATTAGGAAACATTTAATCAGAATTCACTTGATAAATTATTTTACTGTAATATTTCTAAATATTTGGTATGTATAAAAAAATTTGAGATTAATTAAATGTAAAAAAGTTATATTTTTGAGCATAAATTTTAAAAGCGCAATAATATCGAAAGCTGTAATGTAGTCAATGAGAGGACATTTCAATCTATTTATTTAGATTTCATAAGAATCAGTTATCATTTTATTTCAATCTTCAAAAAATGTTAACTTGTTAAAAAAAGATAAAGAAATATGTTGTTTGGAGCCATCGTGATAACTCAAAAAAGTAATGATGCAGTTCGATTCCTAGGGCCCGATTTAGGGAAAACCAGTTGAGGTGGGTCAACTCTTTTTTTCGACTTGCACAATGTAATCAAAATGTTATCACTTGTCATTTGTGCATCAGTTTTCAGTTTGACGATGATAGCAAAAGGAATTGCCGCGCAGTTTGGAATTTCTTTTTTACAGTCTATCCACAAAATTTGAAAAACAAACGTGATTATATTATTATGACATTTGCTTCCGGGTTTTGTTGCAAAATGCCATACCAATTTGTGTTTTGTGTTTGTTACGAAAAACTTTCTATGTTAATTTTATTATTTTGAACTTATAAAAAAAATATTTTGCTATGCCTAAAAAGCTCCATTTTCCCAAAAAAGGCTCCAGGGCTCCAACGAGAAAAAAAAGATCCATTTTGGAGCGTTGGCTCCAAATGCGGCAACCGTGGTTAAATAGTAATTTCCAATCTGGTGCTACGTGATATACGATAAATTAAAAACAAATATTGAAAGACAAGTCTGAAAAACAAATGTTATATTTATGGTGCCTTTTGAGCCATTTGCAGTTCGCTCTATTCATTGAAGACCTGCATGACTACCTAACCGGAGGAGCAAGACTTGTAAGATACTTATGTACGCTGATGATATGGTATTACTGGCCGAAAGTGCTAAATATCAATTTTTTGAAGCTACGGCTAGAGCAGATATACTATATGCAGCAGAGGTATGGGGATATGCTGAATATAAAATGTGGAAAGATTAGCACGATATTTTATTAAAAAGCTCTTTAAACTGTCAATTAACGCTCCATTACACGCTATACACCTGGAAAGTGGTTTACCCACACTTTACACACATTTTAAATACATAAGCAAAATCAAATGTTTAGAGAATATATACCCCAAATTAGTCGCTCTACAAATCCTTAAATACTACTCCAAGTCCGCAAACAAACAATATAGCTATAAGTAATGGTTTCTCTCCTCCCCCATTGTCGATGGTTCATACAGTTATCGATAGGTTCATCGAAAGTGAAGGCAACTCTGTATCCCATTATCGGGCTCTGCCGAAAGCATCGTGGCACTAGTCTAGAGGCGGTCGATCCATAACGACATTATAATAAATTAAAAAAATTATTTATTCGCTTGTTTGGGGATTTAAAGTTACGGCTGGTGACGATAGCTCTTATCGTGAATTCGATGACATCGATAGTTCAAACAGCAATCGACTGGGTATTTTAATACCACTTCATGGAATTTTTGTGCTCTCCTAGTTTGGGCACACTTTTTGGTCCAATTGGTAGAAAAAGAGAATCTCGTAGAGTTTTAGTTTATATATTTTGATGTATTGTTTATTTTGTGAAAACGTAGAGCCATGCCCGCTGTTCGCAAATATCGTCGCGAAACAAGTGAGATTAGCTGTTGTCTAAAATATTTGCTTTTCCTGTCCAATGTCCTCCTTTGGATGGCTGCCCTTCTGGTCCTGGCCGTTGGAATTTGGGCCTGGAGCGAAAAGGATATGTTCAGGAATATAGCCAAAATTAGCTCCATAGCCTTGGATCCAGCTTTTGTGCTGATTATATTAGGTGGGATAACATTCCTACTCGGGTTTTTGGGCTCCGTGGGGGCCCTGCGAGAAAATACTTGTCTCTTGGCTGCGGTGAGTAATAATAAAAAAAAAGGGAAAATAATTGTTCAAGGAAAACCAAGATTAACGATTGATTTTTCAGTATGCGATATTTTTGAGTATTTTGCTGCTGGCCGAGATTGGGTTTTGCGCTCTGGCTTTTGTGCTCAAGGACAAGGGCTGGGTAATTGGGTGAAAGTTTTGACTGAGAAACTTTATTTAATTTTCGTTACCTACCAGATC
Organism: Lordiphosa mommai; assembly: GCA_018904225.1. NCBI lineage: Eukaryota > Metazoa > Arthropoda > Insecta > Diptera > Drosophilidae > Lordiphosa > Lordiphosa mommai. The sequence goes on along the minus strand of JAEIFT010000255.1, from coordinate 103,764 downwards.
AAAGACCAGGCCACTGAGGGGCTGAAAGCCTTCATTCGGCACTATAGAGAAGATGCGGATCAACAGAATCTGATTGATTGGATACAAGAGGATTGGCTGCAATGCTGCGGCATTGATGGACCCAAAGATTGGGATAGTAACAACTATTTTAATTGCTCCTCCATAGCCATAGGCAGTCGTGAGGCTTGCGGTGTGCCCTTCTCCTGCTGCCGTCGGCGTCCCTTGGAGCTGATCAAGAATAAGCAATGTGGCTATGATGTGCGCAAAGAGGGATATGTAAGTAGTTGGCACATTATGGGGATGGAATATAATTAATCTATAATATGTACGCAAAAATTGTATGCAAGCAGCCTGTGGATAGGAATATACATGAACGTGGCTGCTTACGAGCAGGCGAGGATTGGCTGGAGGCGCATTTGTTAAGTGTGGCAGCTAGTTGTGTAGCCCTGCTGCTTATGCAGGTGCTGAACAAAAAGTCTTATAATTTCTACTCAATTCATATTACAGTGGTCTTTTGCAATTTAGAATCCCTTTGATTGCTCCTTGAAAATTATTATTTTTTGAACTCTTCAATTCAATACAATCGTACAACAGAATTATTTAGCATAAGATAAGTTCAGCATTTTATAAATTTTTGACTTTTTTGGTTTGCATTTCAGGTAAATCAAGAAAATCATAATGTTCTATTAAAATAATGTCCGGAGACTGCGAAGAGCAGCTTAAGTTAAACATTTGATTTCGCCCTATGATTTTCCGATTTTTTAAAAATTCATGAGTCTAGTCAGTTGTTATTTGCCTAAATTTCTAATGCAAGTTTAATTTAATTTCTCCTTTAAATATATTCCGCAGTCGTTTATTTTGATTCTCAGGTTTTTATACAATTAATATAAATATGTGTAATTAGTTTTAAACAGGGATGCAAACCGTTGTGACTGATTCGGTTCAGTGATTCACAAAGGATTCAACCACCGGTTTGGTTTAGAACATGGTTTTAAGGTGATGATCTGGGGTTTTCGCCTATTCCTGTTTTTGTTTTTGATCCAATTTGGGCCAAATCGGAGTCGCTCAATGTCTCTATTTCTCTAAAACGATTAGATAATTCGTTTTCAATTGTTTTTCCGTTTTTTTTATATAATAGAATTAAATTTTTATTATTTTATTTCGTTGAAAAAATATCAATCAAAAATATTTTCCAAAAAACATTTCAAGTGCTAACATACAGTTGCGAAAAAAATAATTGTTTGGCTTTTAAAAGAGGGACTTTTCCTGGGCCTCCAGGTTTTTGAATTCTGTTCTCTGGGTCATGTGTGAACTTTTTGCACTGACGCAGTTATATTAAGGTCCTTTTTGAGCTCAGTTGCCGCCCCAAAATGATCCGTGTTCCCCTCGAGGATCAATCTTTTGACGTGAAACTGGACCAGGAATCGCTTTTGTGCAATTGTTTCAGTCTTTTCTTTGAATTTTTTCGCGTTCCAAATCATTTTAATTGAATTCCCAACCTATCGAACAACTTCTCAAACGGATTTTCCAATCAATATTGATTTTGTTGATGATATCGCTATTTTCCGCACTGCAGTGTTTTCCGCGAGCCTTGGTATTGATTTACCTTACTCTTGATGATCAAATTAATAAAATCAAAGTCAAATCCGTTAACCACGTGCTTTTCATCAAAGTAATTCTGCGAAATATAGCGGGTTCTATGAAGAATGCGAAAGTGGTCCTATTGTTTTTTTTTCGCATTTTTAAGCCCTATATTCATAAAAAAATAAAATAATAAATATTGAGAACCATTTCAAGGGCTGTTCTACTTTTTTCTTATTAGGGGAATCCTAAGCAATCTTAAAAATATCAAGACTTGAAAAATCGCCACACTAATTGTTTGTTTTTTGATCAATTGGACAAGGTATCATAGTTGTCCTTTTATTTTTTTCCCAACTGTACATTTTCATCGGATTTCGGTTCGGTTTAAAATTTTTGAAACGAAACTGGTTCGATTGTCGGTTCAGTTTGGTTCGGTGTGCCCGCTAGTCGCTTCTGTTTTCATGCGATCTGGCTTCATTGTAAAGGTTTTCAAAGGGAAATACGAGTTGCTTGCTTTTAGAGCGATAAGTTTAAATTGTTAAAGTTTCTACCTTGTGAGTGAGCACTGTAGTAAGAATAAATTTAAAAACGTATTTTTTTTTACCAAAAATTCTTTGTTACATTTATATTTCCTTCTGGTTTCTTAAAAGCTGCTATTAATATTTATTAGTTTTTTATGCGCATATCAAATATTTAATCTCTTTGAATTTTTTTGGTTGTCTTGAACAACCCAGAAGGCCAAAGGTTAAGCTTCTCTAATTCTTTTGGCTTGTGTGCCTTAATTTTTTGCACAAGATAATGGGAACTAGAAGTTGTGTTGCTTTTTTGTGGCTACTTACTTTTCAGCTGCCACCAGTAGCTAAAACTTAAAGCTTCTAACTTGAGGCCTCAATCTAAGAAAGCTAATATCGCTTCATATGTTTCACACTTTAAGTGTTTTTTAAATGTTTCAAAAACGAGGATCGACCCGCCTCTGTGTAGTGGACTCCACATTCTACAGTCACAGCCACCACATATTTTTGCATCATTTCTGTTGTAATTATTTTCATGGATTTTGCTGAATTTTTATAAAAGCGAAAATGGAAATTGATGAAAATTTTCCATTTTAAATCAATTTTTATGCAATTTTTAGAATTGATTTAAAACAATATTTAACTTTTTAGATTTATTTTTAAATTAACATATATGTTATTTATTTAATTTGCATTTACACTTTTTTTCGCCAGGGTCAGGAACTGTCCAAGATTATTTATGAAAAAGGCTGTGTCCAGGCTGGCGAAGAATGGATTGAGCATAATTTGATTATTATTTCCACAGCGGCCATTGGCGTTATGTTTTTTCAGGTTTTAGTTTTTGATTTACAAATAATACTTCGAAAACATAAATTTAACTAACCCATATTACTTTTTTTAGATCTTGGGCATTTGCTTTGCTCAGAATTTACGCGCTGACATCTATACGCAAAAATCTAAATGGCACTGACAAATGGCCCTTGGTGCCCCCACAGCACTATAAAAGCGATCAAGTTAAAGCCTTATTCCATTGACACATATTTGTACATTCGAAATTTTTTCATTTTCCTTTTTTAACCATTAATTTTGCGATTTTTTTTAAACAAGTGCGACGTCTTTCCAAAGATTGGTCAACTTTGCTATGGAATTCTTATATTTTCAAATGTACATATATATGTGCCAATGGAATCAGCCTATAAGAGTTAACAAAGAGGTAAGGTAAATAACCCCGAACAAAAACCACTTCAACACAAGAACAACTACAACAACCACTCATCTACGCTTCGGTTAGTTAACTATACTATAAATACCTAAACTATCCGTAAGTACATAAGCTCTATATGTGTCTACATCTAAAAAAGCAAACGCATTCCGTCTTCGAGGACTTAACTAGGTTGCCAAATTTTTCGCTAATTTTTGCATAAATTTTCTATACATTTTTACAATTGAAAAAATAGAGAGAACGTGAAAGAGGCATAGGAAATCGAAAAAAAAATAACTTGAAATGCAGCTGTGATATATTTTTAATGAATGTATAGAGAAAAGACGACAAAAAATTATATGCAAAACAACTTTTTCATTACTACGAACAAAAAAACAAGGCAAACCTTACACATAAAATTTTATTTTTATAAAAACCTGAACGAAAAACAATTTTATGTGGGGGCACAGAAAAGCCAAAACAAACAAAAGCAAACAATACAGAAGAATTAATTAATAAAACTTGCTTATTAATTTGTACGAGCTTAAACTAAATTAATGCAAACGAAGGAAAATGAAAACAAAAACTATAAGTATATACACATATATATATATTTTTGCATAACTCAACTAATTGATCCTAATGAGTTACTTAGCTAATTTTTTTTATTTTCATAAAAACGAAAGGCTGCAACAACTACAAAAAATTGTGTAAAAGTTTTGGGTTGGGGGCTCAAAATTGAAAAAAATAATTACACAAATATTAAAAATCATTTCATCTTCTTGGTGCATAAATATTTCGGATTTTTTGAGCCTCAGCGTGAGTTCGGCTCGTGTAGGTGTGAATAGCCGAATGTATACAGCCCCCAGGGGCTATGGGTGACAAATGCAGTCATTATGCCCAATTTGTGTTAATTCTGCATTTTGTTCTAATTGTAAACGGTAATGTGATTATTCTCGTTATGAAGCTTACGTTCTTTTCGACAATAATTTGACGTCCTTGATTTTCAAGTTTTGAATTGTTCGAATTTGACTTTTTACCGTCTACATTATTCGTTGATTCGATGATGACCAATTATATTTAATCCCTTATCGTTAAATTTGGTTATTCTTCGCACAGCTCTACTCAAATTGCGCTTATTTTTATATTGTTGCATTGGCAAAAACTTTTTTCCAATTTTTTCTTGAAGTGACCATATGGCATCTTCACTCAATTAAATTCGCAACATTTATGCACCAAGTCATACTTTTTAATTAGATGTTCTAGCCAGTAAAAATATTTAGAAAACTATACAAATTTTTGAACTTCACCAAAAACGGGCGACCTGGCTTGGTCTCCACTTCGGGAGGAGACAAATTTCCAAAAACCCCATACCCAATCTATTTTCAATTCGGCTTGCAGCCTTGTATTCGTTTTATATTTATTATACTGTACCTTTTGTGAATGTATTTGTATTTTTATACATTTACTCTGCATATTAATACGTCAAGAGTTGTGTTCGGTATCATTTTGAGGACTTTCCAAACCAAACAATCTAAATCTAAAAACACTTATATACATAAAAAAAAAACAAAAAATGTGGAACTGTAGTCTCAAAATGTCCTTATCTACAAAAACATTCCTTTTAGAACAGAACCAGTATTTGATATAGAGATTGTATCCCTTCCAACACTGCCCTTAGCCATCTAGAGCAAAATAACTCTAGTTATGATAATCATTTAAAAAGATTCTGATGTAAAGAAATCGTTGAATAATACTAAAGCTGATCGACATGAAAATCCTTTTTAGTTCCCTGATGGCAGAGTAAAGTTCTTACAAAAAATGCAATAGTCCGTTCTTCAGATATAATATTCAGATATATGTACATATAAATGAAATTGCATAAATGTGATATTTGCTAATTTTAACGTCAAATTCTTACATCAAATTTATGCATAACGTATTAAAAAACGACATTTACTGTATATCATATCTATATAAGAAAGTTTTGAAATAAGGTTTGATCAATACCATTCAGTTCGGTTATGAATGTTTTTACATACTTTTCGGTTAAAATTTAACACAGACATGGCCTACTTCTTCATGACGTTCGCTTCTTTATGCATGATTTTCAGTACTGAACACATCGGTTGGATTCATAGTTAATGCTGAAAATGGTATGGAAATCAGTCGTGATTTGGAGCCATTCCTAATTTTCAGGCCCGAATTCAGCGCTGATTATATCATTTTAGGACTCGAGTTTGAAGACAGGTGAACGTTCTAAGAAATCTTGGTATTAGCGCCATGAACTCTCATCTAGTTTATCTAGCTAGGTTTTATTTAACAGCATCTGAATTGGGTTTACTCGGAAAGTTGTTAAATGGCTAAAATTTAAATCTACCAACCGTTCTAGCTTAAAAGGGATGATTTATTTTGTAAAAATAGCCACAAATCCAGAACCGTTTGACTTCAGTGGCCAATTTTGACCCTTCGCATGGTTGAATATTGCGCGTTTGATTTTCTACAGAAGCATTGATATGTGTCGATTAGGCCAGATAAATCCAGAAATTAATGCCTATTGTGACCACGAGAAATTCGTGAGGGCGAAATGTACTACAAATCCGTTTTTCCGCCATATCTTGGAAACAAGATCTGAGAGAACACAACCGATGATGCAGTTTTGATTAGTGCATATAACGAAATCATAAAAGTTGGCTATTTTGTTGCCATGTGTTATTGATTGTTTCGAGCTCATATGCAAAGAGCCATGAACATTAAAAAAAAAAAAATTTAATATAGTGTGAAACTGCAGATTCAACTTTCTTGTACTAAAATTTAAAGATAAATTCAAAATAAATAATTGGCCTTACAGTCCTAAAGGGCCAAGCCGAGCGCTTCTCTCAATCTCTTAGGGCGTGTGTCTCTTAATTTTTGGTCATGAGAAAGGGACCTACAATTTAACGCCGAATTCGAACGGAAAAGTTTTTTTGAGCTTTTTTATGGCTACATACTTCAAACTAAAACCCACAACCTCCCGCACAGTAGGTACACACGATACCCACTGCCGAGCTATACAAGTCCACTAAATTTAAAGAACACTAACTTTAACTCACATCACAAGTTGTTAGTATTTTCTCTGCCCATCTGGCATCTCTGTACACAATGCATTATCATTACATACACATACATATACAATAAATAGAATTTCCCGGATCTGTGGACAACCAGCACTTGAAGAGAAAGTAATTAAAATCTAGTCCTAGTTCAGACCGATGTTTAAAAACATTTTGGTGACCGTGACTGGACTTTTGGGTTTCAATCCAGAGCGAGGTCAGGAAACACGCATATCTGAAGATAAATATATTGGTAAATTCGGATAACTTGTGTCAGGATGCTCCGGAGGTTAGGTATCCTGGAAAACGAGGTGCCCAGGTTATTTATTGGGACCCAGGTCGCCTAGACAGTTTTGAAATTTCTGGATGGCGTCTGTATATTATTTATATCAGTGATGGCCAGTGCTTAGCTTTTTTTTAGCTCTGTCTGCTATTTCTCTAAGCCAGCGGTTATTTTGACGCCACTCCGTCGCACAGGCAATTGCGCCGTTTCGAAAAGAAAAACAATTTGCTAGCAATGGTGGCGCCAGATCGCAAAAAGCAGACGGGTGCAAAAATAAAATGCAGACAGACGGCTGCTCGATTAGAGGCTAGCTTATAAGGGTTGGTTTTTTTTTCTTCGGTTGTTGTTGGACTGCTCCCAAACTCAAACGTCATTTGATTTATATAATTCAAACATTGATATAATTATTTTGAAGTATTTTTACGATATGGAAGTTATTATATTAGAAAGTTTTATGTTTGGGAACGAAAAGAGGATTGGTAAAATCTAAACGACTGAACTGAAGCGATTTCTCAGTTCACCGTATTCTGAACCGAACCGGTGGTTCATGAACTACTTGGCTAAACCAGTCCTTATTTCCGAGCGGTTTGCATATTCACTCAAAATTGAAAGCAATCCCAGAAGAATAAGAAGGAGGAGTAAGAGGATAACTGTGTTTAAGGGTGTTTTTTACTGCCTTCAGCAACACAAAAGCACAATATATATTTTTTTGATAAGTCTGTAATAATTTATTTGTGCTTTAAGTGGCATTAAAGAAAATTTCCAAAATAAGCCAAATTTCAGAAACTTTAAAGCGCATAGAATGAAAAAATTCTGATAAAATTCTTAATCAGGGTGCCGAGTCGAGTCAATCTATCCTTATCCGCCTGTCTGTCCTTCTTTCTGTCTGTTTCTTTGCGATCTGGAATTGCGGTTTAGAAATTATTAGGCCCTACATTTTTCCAGAGACTTCTTTTACCTGCACGCTGTAAATATCTCGGATGGGATAGCTTGATAAAATAGCTACCATTTGTTTTTATTTAGGTGAAAAGTACAAATTAAAACTCATACCTCCTGTTTGTTTTGACATCTGAAGAACGGATCGGTAAAATGTTCATTTGAGGCCATCAGCAGAGTCCAATATTCAATTCTTATGCCAGCGAAGCGATATCCGATATTAATTAATGAGATTTCTCTGGAAAGCTTTGTTATCATTCAAATTTAAGTTCATCCTATGTGTTCTACAAATCGCTTTCGACCCAATAACGACCCAGTTCTTATACGATTCGGGTCGTTTTTGGGTCGAAAGCGATTTCTAGAACTCATGGGCATATCACTTTTTTCGAATTAAGTTATGTCACATTTGGGCTTCTTCTAAACTATTTAATTTTAGGCTGAAATTTTCAGCTAACATATACATATAATTCAAATTGACAAAAGCATTTAAAAAGTGTATTTTTTGGTCTACACTTACATATTGTCAGAAACAAAATTTCGACTGTTCCTTTTTGAGAAATGGTATTTGAACTTTGTCGATGCAAGCGGGGTATCCTTGTGGCAATCAGCTTGTATGCCCACATAATGATAAAACGAATCTCAATTATTTAATCTGTCGATCAGTTTAAGTATTACAATTAAACGGAATGCTCAAAAAATATATAAGATAATAAATTGGGAAAATCCACACAGCAATTAATCTGAATCTCCATTTGCCAATGAAAATGTTAATTAAATATTAGAAATTCAAATGCTGAGAAAATATGGAAATCGAAAGGAAATTGAATCAATTAAAAAAAGGCTACAGAATATTAATTATAGCTTTTAATGCCAACGGAAAAAGTCAATTGAGAAAACGAGCTAAACATAAGTAAATTAAGGCCAGTCAAGTCAAGCACTTTAACAATATTTTTTGTTTTAAGCAAAGTTTATTAATATTAAAAATAATAATAATAATAGAATTATTATAAGGATAAAAGCTTATCAAAGGTTGTTGATGCACAAAATGAATCAAAAACTGCTTCTTAACAAAAAAATAAAAAGAAACGCTTGTAATTCTATTGTGTTTTACTTGTGCTGAACGTCACCGGATTGACCATCCAATTGAGCAACTGCATCAAATTGCACAGCCGGCAGCTCAGCGCCCAATGAAGTTTTATTAGCGCGCTGGTACTCAAGTAAAACCAGCGAATTGTCACCCACTTTCAATAGCTCATTGGGCACATAGAGCGTAATTTGAGGACCAGCCACCGGCCAATAGCGACCCAAATTGAATCCGTTCACATAGGCCACACCCTTGCCCCAGCCAGCCATATTGAGATAAGTATCACCCACTTCCTCTACGTTAAAGTTGCCCGTATACAAAATGGGTCCATTGCGCAATATTCGCTGGCGGGCTATTAGAGGATCCAAATCTTTGTTGATACGCTGCTTTCGCCATGACTCCACAGAGGCCTCTTCCAAGGGGAAAGATGTGCTTTTCCAGTTTTCCAAAGGCAAATAGCCGCCATTATGCAATTGAAGACTGACTTCACCGAAAATTCCCTTTGTGTCGTTAAGAGCAGCGAAATTAATGCGTCCTTGATTCTCTACCAGCAGCTGAAGAGTGCTACCCCAACCCCTGCTCAAAGGCAAAGCATAGATTTGTGCCTCCCGCGACAAAGTGCCCACCATCTCCCGATCCACAAACACATGTGCACGATCACGAAGATGATCCACCTTCAGTAGAGCCGGATCCAAGTCCATTGCGGGCAAGGTAGTCTCATATAATATCAAACCCGAATACTGATCCATTTCCTCAAAACTTTTTGGTTTCTTTGCTTCGACAGGTGGACCCTTGGCCAAAGCAGCACGTCCTTCGGCTGATAGCAATTCCAGTGAGGGCTTCATTTCCACTTTGCCATAAGACAAGCGCTTGGCTGGTTTCAGCGTAATCTCTGGCAGCGGCAGCACCGCACCAATTTCCTTTTTAACCAGTTCATATTTATTGGTAACACCACCGGCTTCATCCATTACAGCGTCATAGTCATAGCTAGTGATATCAGCGGTATATCCGATACTTCCATCTAAATTCCAATTGGCCCCAGCTGTAAAGCCGAAATTGGTGCCACCAAAGAACATGTACAGATTAACGCTGGCACCATAGCTGAGAATTTTTCTAGATGGAAAATCAACATAGGTCAGTAAATTCATGACATTTTATGTACCTAAGAGGGACTTACTTTAAGGCAGCGGCCACCTCCTCGCCACTGCGACGTTGATTCTGCTCTTGCCAATGGGTCAACCAACCAGGATAAAACTCTGAATTTACCAACGGTCCTGTGGGCTGAAAACTGCGTAACAATGCCCAGATTTGGTCGATCTCATGAACTGCGGTTAAAAGATAATGGTAAGAATGGGAGGTTAAATTAATAAGGTTGTTTTGAGGGGATTATTTGAAAGTTTATATATATTTTGATAATTAAAGAAAAAGAATAGACCAAAAATTTAAATAAATTTATTATTTAGCAAATTATTAAATCCTTTTCAATAAATATTTGGGAAAAATTGGAGTGAACCAAGGTTCGAACCAAAACCATTGCACAAAAACCTTGAACCTCAAATTTCTGAACCTTAACCATTGGTAAAGAACCACACCTCCGAAAAAATTATTTGGGTTTGGGAATTATACGAATACTTTGACAAGAAGAAGTAGTCTCTTACAGTCATGCGTTGCATTGCTGCCATTGATATGTCCACTATAAGTGGTCCACGAACTGCTAGCGACATTTAATAAAGTCCAACGTAAGGTAAACAGTTTTTTAACCCTTATTTATTATTATTAGTCAAACATTTTGTAATAAACTCTAAAAACAAAGCCACTTGCTTTTTCCCGACCGCACTCCCAGTTTCCATTTATATAATAGAGCTATATTTGGAATAGTACATAAAAAATCCCTTATACATACTAATTATATTTTTTTCAAAATATTTTAAATAATAAAGTATAGTCTTCAACGCAATCTACTTCATCATCAGAATCGGTATTATTAAGATTTTTGATCCACAAACGAAGAACTCATTTGTGGCGTCGGCAACTCTAAAAGGGATATTACTTCTTTTGAAAGGGATTTCTTCCTGATTTGTTTTATTCTCTAATTCAAACACAAACTTGATAATAAAGGGTCCGAGAAATCCATATCTCTATGGAAAACGTCTGTCCCAAATATCGAGCAGGATATTGTGTGAAAACTCAAACGTTACTGTGAATGGAATTAATTCGAAAAAGAGTAAAAATATCAAAATAGTTGCTATTCAGTCGAAAAAAAGGAAAGGACTATGTAAACTCTCTCGTTTGTTAACTAAAGCCAGCAGACTTCTGCGGTTATACCATAAAATATACCAGGCAATACGGAAATATTGTTTATGGAATCCTACGATGTACCGCTGGCTTATCCAAAAATGTTTGTCAATTATGTGACAAAAAAGGACAATATCAGTTATAAAAGCAAGTCCCGGATCGATAATACAAACTGAGATATTTAGGTGTTACTATAAAACAGTGTAGGGCATACATGTGCGTGGCAACCGATACGAAATCGACGGTAGCGAATCGTGCGTATGCTGTGTGTGTGTGACGTCGCTGCGACTGCGGCCTTTCATATGCACACGCTATACGAACGTGCACTACACTGCTATAAAACGTATTATTTAATTTACGTAAAATTACTAAATATTTTCAAGCAGAAAATCGAGGGCTTGATTTTGATTTTAGACCTACAAATTTTTAAAAATGTTATTGTTTTGGCTTTACGTTTTTTGATTGGCATTCACAGTCGACTCGATATACCCGTGTTCTTACGAACGAACAGATCTCTGAGATGGTAAGAGCTAGAGGCTCGAAATGTGTGGAATGTAGAATCCCCATACTTGCAAGCAGGTCAAGTTTATTTAAATTTTTGCCACGATATATGAATTGTAAGAAAATTATACAAAATAAATGGACTGTCACAACATTAATGAACCTATTGTAATATGCCAAAAAAATTATGAATCATTTAAAGGTAATGTAATGTTTTAATTTTCTTGTTTTTTTCTAATCTACATACTCACTTCGATCAATGCCAAAGTCCGTGGTCGCAAACACATTTTCAATTTTGCCGCAACTAAATCGCTCATTGGGTATATCCACCGTAAAAAGTAAAGCATGTCCGTTCACATATTTCTCGGTTTCATCTCGTAACCAATTCAAATAATCATGATCACAAGCCTCGTAATCACCATACTCATTCTCCACTTGAACCATTATGATTTTGCCACCATTGCCAAATAACAGATGTTGCACTCGTGGCATTAATTCGGCATACCATTTACCCACTTCGGCTATATAGTTCGGATCACTGGTACGCATTTTGATATTTGGGTATTTGGTGAAAAGCCAGTGGGGTAGACCGCCCTGAGAATTTAAAAATGATTAATTGCCAGATATGATTATGAAAATTAATTTCATACATTATCTCGCTCGGCACAGATGTATGGACCAGGACGTAGCAATATATAGAAATCTTCTTCTTGAGCTATCTCCAAAAATTTGACCAGATCGGCTATGCCCTCCCAGTTGTAGACACCATCATGGGGATTATGCAACGACCATTCAACATAGCTGAGAATTAAAAAAAATATTTATATAATTATGAGATCTTAAAAAATTTGTCAATACAGTAAAAAATTTATCTTCCGTATTTCGGATTTTTTTAAAAGATGAAAGGAAAAACTCAAACGAACATCGTTTTAAGTTTAAGAAGTCCTAAATTATGACACAAAAACAGGTAAATAAACTGAAATCTGAACCGGAACTGTCTATCGAAAGGAACCATTTAAAACTTCGAAATAAACCGGTATTCGAGAACCAATATTTTTGGAAGCAAGAAGAATCGAATTTGCACCCGTGTTTTTTCTTTTTCCTTAGCTTAAAAAGATTACAAAATTAAGAAGATGTGCTTAAATAGTGTTCGACTAAGTTTTTAGAACTGCATAGACTGTATTTGATATTTTAAAAATACAGGAATGCTCCCCGGTTTTGAATCGAACCGAACCAACCCGTACCGAACCGCTACTCAAATCGATATTAGTTTGAAATTACTGAATCAAACTAAAAACTTTTCGGCTGATTTCATCAGAGACTCTGCTTATGTAAAGCGCCTTTTGAGTTCAGACTTCATGCATTGGGTTCATAAGGTCAGTGAACCTAGATTCAGGTTCGAACCCGGGCTTATGTTACTTTTTTTTTGCTTGTTAATTCATAAAGCATTGGTGCTCAAACCATAAAATCTCGCACATGTAGTGTATTTAGTTTTAAAAGCTCTGCGGGTGCAGAAACTTAGTGTAAACCATAGGACCGATCGGTCGGAAAATGTGTTTTGCTAAGAAAAGTTTTTTTTTATGGTAGCGTGATCAAAATTTGATTCTCAATGATTTTAAATCTTAAATATCTGATATCTTTATTTTACCGGATTAATAAGTTGGATTGAACTTTTGCAAGTGTATTAAAAGTTCGGTACAGTCGATGTTAGAATTCTTTGTTTAAGTACTTTAAAAGAGTATTGCTATACCATTATTGAATATTAATCTTGTGTGCGCATTTTCTGAACTATGTATTTTACATTTGTACCAGACACTAAAACCGAAACGGATAACTGATAGGTTATCGATAATTGCTTGGCCCGATACCCACTCCGTTCTCATTTTGTTCGTTCGTAAACCGTACTGCGAATCAATCCGCGTTTCCTTTGGAAAGGCTGAAACAAACCGATAACCGCAAAAGAAAACGGTTCGGTTCAACGGACGACGTTTGTTTAATTCTTACAAGTTGTTTATGGTAGTGATTCTTCCATATGTCCAGTTAAAACGATGCAAAAGTTAACAAATGAATTTACTCTAATTTTCCCTCAGTAGATCAAAATGTCTTTAGAAACTTTACTTAGAGAAACCTACGCCATTACTTTTTGGTTCGCTACTTAGTATTCACGTTCTTATTGTTCAGAGTATACTATTACACTTACTTTTACTAGGCTATTCGAGGCAAAAGTTGAAAATCCAATTGATACGCACGGTTTCTGAGTTCATCCTGCTCGCTAACTAGACTAAATATATTAAAAGAAACATTTTCTAAGATTTCAATTAATAAAATAAAATAATAATTATTTTGAGGTAAAACATGAAATACCACCTCAACGACTATTGTAATACTTGGAACCTTCAGATCAATGCCGAAAAATCGAAAGTTCTGGTCTTTAGGGATGACAAAAGTGCAGAGATTGAGAGAGTTTCGTCTTACAAATAGATTGGAGTCACATTAAGTGCAAATTAAAAAATTTGAAATACATCTTAAATACATCTTGAGGGAATCTATTATGGCGCTAAAAAATACCTGTGGCTGTCTGATGAGCTAGCAAAACGTACTACCGAACTTCATAGAAATTAATAATAATTTAACAACAAACAATTTAATAAATGTAATGTAATCTTAAGATAGGGAACTTAATATATATGTATGTTTATTGCCCATTGTCAAAACTTTTGTGATTAGTGCTTTAGTTATAAGTATTTTCTGTACTTGTAGCGCTAAGAAATCTTAATAAATCTAAATCTAAACGTAAAATACAAAATGTTTAAAGCTACAGCTCGCTTTATTATTTATTATTGTTATTACGCATCACAGGTATGGGAAATCTTAAGGCATAACGAAGTAGACAAACTGTTTCGTTTTTTCATCAAGAAACTGTTTAAACTGCCTCGCAATGCAGGAATTCCAGAGCTTTACTGCTGCACTCTAGGCATTTTGAAAAAAAAAAAAAATAAAAGAGTGTTGGACAAGCCGGAAACTAGACTGATACACAAAGTATCAAAGGTATTACTATCAAATGAAAGTCAATGTTTTCACGAATTTTGTAAATGTGATAATGTGATTCTCGACCTTTAAATTGACCTTGCTTGGAAAAACGCACACGATTCAATTTTGCAGCATATCGTAGAAAAAGCAAACGAAAAAAAGGAGTATTCGCTTTACAACATGCATGTCAAAGAGGATTCTTCTCACTTTCTGTCTGAATGCCCAATTCTACAATAAAAGAATTAGGAATTTTTAACTGGCAGAAGTCCACTATATCCCAATCCCAACTCATTGACAGAAAACTCGTACTAGTCACAAGGGGCTTAAATGGCCCAATTCATGAAATTTGAATGTCATTCGCGCGAGGTTGTTTAAATTAAGTAAATATGAATTTGGGGAAAATTGTTTGAATCTAGGGCTGCTGGAATTTTATTGTACGTTTTAATGACTATTAATGTAAGAGCTATGTTAAATAGAGTAGCCATTTTATATTTCCTATACACATTTTGTGAATTAATCTAGTAGTCCTGCCATAATTTTAAATTCACTTTTTCGTGAAAAAACGGCTGTAGCTTAGTCCAACAAGCTGATAAAAATTAAACAAAATTCGTAAAAATAGCGGATATGTTAGGCTATATGCTAAAATAGTTGTTTTGGATTTCTGATTTACGCTGATTGCTGATGCGGCTCGCTTGATTTTTTATAGCTGCATTAATGTATGTAGTGTCGCATAAAACTTATAAACCTACAAATTTGTGCTTGGTGTGACCCCTATAATTTTCCATAAGCTAAAAAATCAGCAAAATGGATTTTCCGCGATTTCTTGAAAACAAGAACTGATAGAGAAAAACCTAGACCAGTTTTAGAATCAGTGCACAAAACTGGAACAGAACAAAAGTGGTAATTTTGTTGGCCTGTGTAATTATTATTAATATAAAATCTTTCAATTTTTGTAAATATGACTGACAGCAAAATGCTATTGTCAAACTATTTGAAAATAAACACACAGACTACTACTATTGAGGTTGAGCCACTAAAAAGCATTTTATATACCGAACCGGTGATTTAAAATCTTAATGAACTACTTATCCCACCCAATCTGTATTCCCTAGTGATATGTATTTCTAGTTTAAAAGTAGCTAACTTATGTAATATATATAACTATGATCGGATTTGGGCAGTAAAATAAATTTTCTCCGGTTTAGGTTTGGTTTAATCTTACCAAAAATGCCGGAGACTGGTTTGCAGTCGCCAAGTCTTTGGTTTTGAAGAATGTTTTAACTTTTGACAGCGCAAACCGGTATTCAATACGTAAAAGACGCGGAACCGCAAAATACGTTTTGATTTGAGTTGTCTGTACTGCTATTATAATGTCCTAATTTATTGCTGATTTTTTTTTTAAGTTTCAATTCAATTTGATTAAAGATCAAATTCGAAGCGCCAATATCTTGATAAGATTAATATTATTTGAGTTGTTTTGTCTTACATCACCGCCATCACTCAATGAACACTTCACATTAATCTTATTTACAGTCCCCTACTTACGTATCCAAAGCATTTAGACCCGAAGCTCTCATTGTTTGCAATCGAGTTCTCCAGGCCTCAGGCACAGCACGAAAATAATGAAATGAACCAGAGACATATCGAAATGGTTCGCCATTTAGCAGAAAAGTGTTGGCCTCATGATCAATGCTAAATTTGGGTGCGTCCTGTTGAAAAATCAAAGCCAAAACAAAAAAAAATTAAAATTGGAAGAATGTTTAACTCGTCAGTTGCGAAATATTGTCTCACCTCACGTATCCCCTCATCGCCGCCGCCTAGACCCACGACCAGACCCACGGTGAGGGCGATCACTATAATAATAATACATCCACTCATGGCCAGTGTCAACTTGCGAGTACATCGACAACCGCCGCTCATTTTATTGGCCGGGCTCAGAAAGTTCAACGATCACAAAAATAAAAACAACAGACAAACCAAGCTTCCAAAAGCTCGCTCGCTCAATCTCACCAGCAACCGTTCGCTAGTGCTGACCGGAGCACAATGTCAAAACGGATCCATTGTTTAATGGGTTTCGCTTAGTTAGTACTTTGGACACGACTTCCAAATGGTTTGATAATGTGAGTGTTCAATGGGCACTTGAATGCCCGATAAAGGCGGCACACACTTCAACTGAGAAATCATAATTGTTAGTTAACATTATTATAAGAATAACAAATTTTCTACTGTGCGAGTGGAATTTAAGATTATAAGTGGGTGACAATAAAAACACCAACTAATGGCTAGTCCTTACCAACGAAATCTGTAGATAATTATTAGGTTAATTCTTTCAGGCCCCCCTGACTTATCAGCGATCGTAATGGGGGTTCTATTTAAAGAGATATGGAAAATGACTCTGAGTTTAAAAATTTATATAAATGACTGTGGGATAAAATGTGAAAATTGTTGCATCTCTTAAGGATAGATAAGGACAGACAAGCCGCGATCAAAGCAGGGTTCGCCAAGAAGTGAGGGTAGAAAAAAATCGGTTTTTAGTACGATTAAATCCAGCAATATGATTTTTATAAAATTCCAAGTCTCGTTCGGATTATACCGAAAACCTTATACGGTGGGGTGTTTTCATCTATATAGTTAGTTAAATTAATAGAAATAAATCTTTTTTTGGAGACAAACAAAAATTTAAATAGCTGAGTTTTCGTGTTGCCCGTCAATTTTGGCTATTTTGAAACATGATTGCAGGAAAAATGTGAAAATGGCGGGAATTCTGGCTTCTGGTATATTAAAATTGGTGTGATGTTTGTAAGGAGCATCTTCGACCCTATAAACTATATATATTCCTGATCAGGACGACGAACTGAGTCGATTGAGATTGTCCGTCCGTCCATCTGTCGCAAAAAAGTGTCTGAGTTTAATAGGTAAATTTTGCACAGAGCCTTCTTTTTACTCCACGATACTTATATGTCGAAACCGGCCGGCATCAGCGCCTGCAAGTCATGGATCGCATGGGAAGACAATAGAGGAGAAGATTTTACAATTATCGTTTGCTGTGCAATCACTAAATTTAACAATGTACATATATTAGTCAGTCTAATAAGGCAATATTATGGGTGAGTTATATGGGTAGTACTAAAACAGTCCCAAATGCATTGGAGCAATTTTAAATGCTTATGCATGAACTCATCACTGCTAAATTTTGTACTGAAGCGTATTACGCGTACAAATGGTAGTTCCTTCTAACTGTCTTTGTTTAAAATAGCTTAACTTTTGTTTTAATGGATCCCATAATACAGATGCCAATATCGCGAATGAATATAAAATTCGAGATCGCTTGTCGAATTACTTTAAATGAGTATTCCTCTACCTTGCCCTAATGTATTTATTTATAGTTTAACAATATTCAGTCTAACTTTAAAGCAGGAATTCAATAAGGAGTGGTTCGGTTCTGTAGTTCACCGAGATTTTAATCCAACGGTTCGGTTCATAATATGGTTTTTGTAGCAATCCAATCCGCCGTTTTGGTTCGGTTCAGTGGTTCACGGTTAATATATAATTTCCGTACTTTCAAAAATAAAACTTGCGATATTTTGCATTAATTTTTGAAATTGAAAATATATTGTATAGTTCTTTAATCCATTTTGTAAACAAATAAACAATCACCCATTCTACTTCAACATATGTAGCCCTTGTCACAGCTGACATATTTATATGTAAATCAACACTACAGGGAAAAACATCTCACTATTCGGATGTACTAGATTTCCAATACTTTTTAACCACGAGCGAATTAGAGCTCCGATCTATGTTGGTTTTGGTTATAAAACAGTTGTGTTCACGACCGACTTCTTACTTGTCGGTTCACTCGACTTCTCTCGCCAATTTAGATAAGAGAAACTAAGCTGAAGCTCAACAAGTTTTATTTTTTTCTCATTGTGTAATTCATTGAACTTTATAAGTAGTTTTTGTGATAAGCTATGTTTAAGGTTCCTCCATTCAGACGAGACGAAGTAAAACTCTACTATTATGATTCAGTATTTGCTTTATTTTGTATTATTTCTTTGTTTGCCGTTTTATCACTTATAAAATTGCAAAAATGATGACATATATATAATATATATATAATAATTGTGTTGTATAAGTGATGTATTTGATTAATGTATGTATATTGTCCGATCTATAGTAATAATAAATTATTTTTATTTGGTTTTCGAGTATAATATATAGTATGTCTGCAATACTAGACTTATAAATGCCTTTGGTAGTGTGAGAGTGTTTGACCCTCTTGGAGAGTTCTGAATACCTACTAAAACAAATATAGGTGTCTATTTTGATTCCCGTCCCAATTCGTCCATACATATATAGAGTGTTACATACGTATACATATCTAAGTAGTTGGCTTAACTAAACAAATTATTTAAATATTTGAACTGTAACATAAAGTGCTTCTGTAAAATGATATATACTTATAGGCTGAGGTAGAACAGCACGAAATTCAAATTGGCGGAGGGTCTGGAGAAGTTTAAGAGTGTCAAAGGGAGAGCTGGAAATGTGGATTGTGAATACAGTAAGTATTAAGGGCTTAGAAACTAGAGTCCGTTTGATATCGTAATTTATTTTTATATTTAGGCACTGACGCTACAAAATTTGTCGGCCATCAGTGTTAGCACCTTTTCTAGCTTGCCATGGCGATCCTCAGGCTTAGCAGTGGCTCCCGAGCTGCCCCAAAGAAATTTCACATGAAATTCGGTGCTGAAAATTAAATGAAGAACTTTTAGAAATTCTACGTAGTTGAGCGATTCCCACAAAAAACCTACCGAAAAGCATCTGCCAAGAGCTCATCCAGCCTCGTGCTGGCTTCTTCTAAAATTATTTTGGCATTTTTCCGATATAGATCCAAGTTCTTGAGAAATCCTCTGGAAGCATCTAAATGTTGAAAATTGATTGACATGCCAAAGTCATCAGCCTTCGATTCCCAGGGTGCTATGCAGGTATTATACAATGCCGGACGATCATCGATATTTGAATGATTTATAATATCCAAAACGGGACGATCGATAAGCAGAGCATAGAGCAGGACATGGGGTACAGTGGTATTCGGAGCTTGCGGATTCGAGGCCTCGTTCATGCTAATTAATGTGGGACGCAGCTTGGCCTCGAAAGTAAAAGCACTGTCCGTATACTTTTGTCGCAGAATATGCCAGGCCTGGTCGAGTTTTTGGATCTGTAAGACAAAATGGTAATCAATCTGACAAATTTCAGAGTTTTTCTGGGCCCACCTGCTGCATACATAATCCCAACATAATGGCACAAAATCCAAATAGATTTCCCAACGCTGTCTTTGTCTCAACCGCAATTTGTATCCACTTGCTAAGCAACTGTGCTCGATCCAAATCCGTTTGACAGGTCAGTATGGTCACGGCTACCATAAGCTTAATGCATTGTGTCCTTTCTATGATATCCTCGCGAAAGATTTTACCATGTGGTAAAGTCAATAGCTCCAAGCCCGAACAACTAAGATAATAATCCACTTCATTTGCAGGATCATCCAAAAACAGGGTTATATCAATGCGCGTAATATGCTCGGCCAGCAATTTGGGCCCCGTTTCTAGTAGCATCATCTTAAACGTGTTCAAAGCATCACCATCCAGTGGCTTATTCTCCACAGAGGGAAGGAGCAAAGTGCTAAAATTCTCGAAGTCAAATTTGCTGGACTGAGGGAGAGAAAAAGGGGTTTAAAATCCAGAGCTGAAATAACACTACGACACAAAATAAATTTTTCTGGTACTAAGCCTCAATTTTGTGCGGTAAGTATTTTTCTAATTTACTTTTCGAAAGGTGAGCTTATATATTCCACCATATCTTGCAAATTTTATTAACTATTTTAAAATTCTGAAAAATATGTTAAAGGACAATATGTCAAAATATGCTATTCATAAGTGGGAATTTATTGGGAATTTATAACACAGGCTTGCAAGGTTTTGGATGGTTTTTCCTGTTTCTATTTTAAATAAGTAATTCTTGTTCTTTTTATGAAATCTTACTTTGGGAACGTATATTGAAGCACACTGTTCTCGCAGCACCCTGTTTGATCATTAATTTTGAAGCTGAATGAATTTTCCGCTGTGCTCTGGCTAGCGTTCAATGAAGTAGGTCAGAGCCGCAGTGCAAAGCGAACCAAAACACTCTAAGGTTTTGGCATTGCTCTTGTTGACAAACACTGATCTAGATCAATAAAGAGGGCAAGGATCTACTGTACGTGACCGTAATAGTTAACCTTTTTCGTTTAGGAAAGCCAGCCCCCTATGGAGGTGAGTGTGCTGCAACTCAATCTACACAAAAGTGAAGTCGCAAAAGTTTGCCGATATATCTTTATTCCAGGAGCATTGGATTGCGACAGACAATCAGGAATCTGGGCTGAAGTCTGCGACCTTTAATGTGGTCTTTGCAGCAAAGCACAGTGGCGCCATTTGAAATTTTTCGTTTCAAAAATCATAACTTTTGAACCAAATAAGATAATTGAAACATTTAAATGGCAAATGATAGATAACATATGAAACCCATGTATGAAAGGGGTCCTACTAGAAGCTTACCTATGGGTTTTTGAAGTCAAAATTTGTCGGAAAATCAATTTTATGGTAACTATAAAAAAATTATTTTGAACCATTTTTTAATTTTAACCAAAAGAAAATGATTTTTAACAATTTTTTTATTTTTTTTTTATATTTTAAAAAATTGTTAAAAATCTTTTTTTGTTTATTTTTTAATTATTCTATGTTTTAAAATATTTGCCAAAAAATTAAAAAAAAAAATAAATTTTTTTTTTTTTAATTTAAAAAAAATTTGTATCAGATTTTTCCAAAATAATTTTTACTAATCATAAGACAAGGTATATCTTATAGATAAATCATTTTTAATTAAAAAACATTGGATTATAACACTTTTCGTGACTTCACATGCCGCAGAGATGAAAAAGTGAATGGGAAGATGGGGCCAACATGTTGAAGAGGCCCTCATTTTGCCACGTCTTATTACCTACTACGTATCTACCTATCGCAGAGGCGGCAACGGGCGGTTGAAACTTTTTGAAATAGGTTAAGAAATTATCAAAAAAGATCATTTGAAAATATGGCAAATATAAAAAATTATAAATGTTTTTTATTTTCCCTCAAAGTTGGAAAATAGTGAACAGTTGGTAAATAGCGATTTAGATTTGAGAAACACAATAAAAACAGCTACTTTTTTTAAAATTATTTTCTTAATAATTATTGATGTAGTTGTAGAAAAAAAAAATTATGACAGTTCGTTACCTTGTTTTCGAGATATTCCACCTGAAAGCGGAGAAAATTACTTAAAATTGTCTGTTTTTTTTAACTGAAAATCGTTTAACTTTGACGGGTTGTATCTTCTAATATAAAAAATGGCATTTTATTGAGAGTTGCATATTTGAAATCGTTGAAGAATTTCCTGTAAGATAGGTTCATTCAAAATTTCGACGGCGGGCATTAAATTGTTAATTTTTGCAACCTAATTTGTTCTACGGGCGCCACTGTGCAACGTTGAGCGGGACAAGATTCATCGTACTTGTGCGAAAGAGAGTTAATCCATGCTTACTTTCTCAATACAACACTGGTGACTTTTCGACAGTGTCTCTTGCGCATGCTAGTGGTATCTTCCACATGGCGAATGAGATAAAGAGCCAGCTGGGAAACAAAGGAAGCTGGAAAACACAGATCTTGATAGCGAAAAGTGCCAACTGTAAAAGATTAAAAATATAGTTCTTTCAATGCTTCCATCCGTAGGCGTCATAGTTTCCACAAAGAAAATAGAAACGTTCGTTCAGACCATATATAAGAAATTGGAAACTATCGCTTTAAAGGAACAACCTCAAGGAGCTTTAGAAAACGCTACTAAAGATCTCCAAAAATGGCATATGCAAAGCACAAAGACTCATAAAGAATCTTAAGCTCCAATATTGAAAAGTCCCTGATACAGTTAGACTTCCGAAATTCAAAGTAAGCTCAAAAGCGATGACGGCACATGTACAGAGGGCAACGAGAATAGCCTGACAGTGCTAAATCTCTTAGCGCACTTTTTTCCAACTTTTTCGGTCTTTTGTACTTTCATGTCCTTTCAAGATAAGCACGCATATGGATTTAGACTTTTTTTAACCGACTAAGCATAAAAAACTGATTTTATCTACAATCCGATGTCAAGTCTTGATCATACAAATTCTTAGGCGTAACGATTGCAAAACAATATTATTAATATCTCTGTATTTTAATCGCTTGAGTTGTTTGCAAGTTATGGTGAAGTATTCAAACTTATCTTCTTAATGTCAAATATTCAAAATTCATAAACAGTTTCTTACCACAAAAAAATGTTTAAGCCGATTGTTTTTCATTTGGAACACACACGCATCCAACAAATCAGTACCTTTTGGCTGTTGCCTTGTGTAATTTATCTATGGGCTACTCACCACTCTAACCTCCTCAATGGCCAATGTGAACAGCTGTTCTTCCGCTGCCAAAGCATCAAACTCCGTAAAACTCTTTAAAGTGCCATTAGAGGCCGAGCTGCTCATAAATCTGGGATTCTTAATAATGACACCTCGCTGTATGCTCATCTCACTGACATCACCCAAAGCCGAATCCCCTGAGCCATTACCCGAGTCCGAACCACTTGCTTGATATGCCAATACGGCTGCTGCCATGGGTTCCTTTCGTGGCTTGGGCGGCGGACTGGGTGGCCTCGAGTCTGTGTGTGTATCCAAGCTGCAATTTCTGGCCAGACTGGATATTCGTGCCGCTGCCTGTTGCCGCAAAGCCTGAGCTGCCGAGGTACTCGGACGTGGCAACGAGTGTGTGGTAAATTTGTTCTCCAAATGCTGCTGCAGATCGCTGGTGGGATTACATCTAGCTATGGTCTGGAATCGAGCCATACCATTACCATTTACCGCTTCCTGCTGCTGTTGCTCCTGCTGCTTAATAATTGTATTGCTCACCACCATGGCCTGGGCCGGAGTCAGGCTCTGGGAACGCTGCTGCTTCTTGCCGGGCAGCCTTGGAGGTGGAGGAACTTCGCGACGTGCTCTTGGTGGTGAGCAATGTGGGCTGGCCGGTGAAGCCAAAGAGACTGCCGGTTGCTGTTGCTGCTGCTGCTGGGGATCCGTTGTCAATTGACCAAAGCGAAAGATGGCAGAACCACTGCCTCCACCTCCTCCATTACTTCCCATGGGGGAGCTTAATGGGCTTAGTCCACGTAATCCAGCCAGCATTTGAGTGTGCAATTGATTACCCACTATCTTGTGGCCATAGAAGGACAGTGGATATGTGCGATTGCAAGGAAATTGAATTAAGGCTCCTGAAGCTGCCGAAATGGGTTTACCAGAGCCCACATAAAAAGTTATTAAATCGGGAACAGTGTCGAAAGCATCTTCCTCGAATTGATATTGGACACGCTCGTAAACAGTTTCGGGTTGTAGAACCAACTGAAAAAGGGAAAATTTTTAATTTTACAAATTGTACATACAGGGTTGCCCATATTCGACGGACCCAGATTTTTACCATGGAACAATACACGCCACGCGAGCGCTCTGAAATAGTTGAAATTTACATTCAACAGAACAAGTCAATTGTGAAAACTCAACGTGCTTTTAAAAAATAAAAAAATGTGAAAAGTGCGCCTTCTAAGAACACCATTAAGCGTTTATACGAAAAATTTTCGCCACTGAAAATCCTCAGGAGATTCAAGAAGTGCCTCTTCATGACGAAAAAGTCACAGTTTGGTGCGGCGTTAGTGTGAAAACGGTCATTGGGCCGTTTTTCTTCCAAAATGAAAATGGCCATGCTGTTACCATCAACCAGGAGCGTTATCGCGACATGATGACCAATTTTGTGATGCCAATTATTCGTCGAAAGCGTATGAGGCAGTTCTGGTTTCAACAAGACGGCGCTTTTCTGAAGAAATTGTTTCCGGGCCGTTTGATGTCGAAAAGTGGTGATTTGGACTGGCCACCGCGTTCGCCCGATTTGACGCCGCCTGACTTCTTCTTGTGGGGATATTTGAAGTCAAAGGTTTACGTTAACAAGCCAAGGACCGTAGAAGAGCTCAAGGACAACATTCGTGAAGAAATAGCCGCTATTCCGGCCGAAATGTTGGCGAAAATGCTGCAAAAAGGGCACAATACGCCATCAACGCCAGAGGCGGCCATTTGAGAGATATCATATTCAAAAATTGATGTAAACAAATCTACTTGGAACAAATTAAATGATTAAGATTGCCAACCGCCAAATTTTTATTTTTTTCTTTGATTTTTTAAAAAAAAACATGGGTCCGTCGAATATGGGCAACCCTGTATAATGAGAAGGAGCAAATCTAAGAGGGAGAAGAAAGCATGACTCTAAAAGTGTATTCGTTCGTTTGTCCATTTCGAAACTGTTTTGTAGGCTGTCTGCTGTCTTGTCCTTCGGACAAATGCCTTTGTCGTTCTTATAGCCCTTCCGTTGTCAATTTTACAAAAACCACTGAGCAAAATCAGACGAATATGGGAAGTGGTGTACTTAACTAAAGCAGTCACCCATCAATAGGTGGCGCCACTAGAAGGTTATACATATTTAAAAAAGTTTTTGTTTACTTGGGGATTCATCTTTCGCAGACCCAATTTCGACGAATCGTAAATATAACAGAAGATTTTTGATAATTTTACGCATTTTTTGTACTGCATAGAAAAAAATGTATTTTAACCAGGAATTAATCCCGAAACGAATATCGCTTCCGGTACCGGTTCGGGTAAGTACCGAAATGATAATTTCGGTTAAAGGTTCTATTTCGGTTTTCAATTTATTTAGGTTTTCGGTTCCGATACGGTACTCAGGTTTTTATTTCGTAGTATAATTTCTTAAAATTAATTTTTTTTAGTTATTTCAAGATATCAAAAATATTAATGGATGTAATAAAACTAAAAAATTGTGAATAAATTGCCACATAAAAAACGTTTTTTTTAAATATACCGATTTCTAGTTATACCGTTTTTATTTTTCGCTAGACGCTTCATTCCATGCTTCCAGTGGTATTTCTACACTCAGAATAAAAACAACCTAGAATTAAGGAATTCTCAATTCTTACATATGTCGCCTAGACAATCTCGCCTTAGGGCCATTGCTCATAAAGCTGAAAAATATTTCTTAATATTGGTTCGAAATAATTTGCTTTGAAATCTGTCCTATCTCCGTTATAAACACAGATTTTTGTCGATTTGAATAAATTTGAACCTATACTATAAGACTACCGTCCAATATACATAGCTCAGAATACGCTGATAAAATACTCAAATAGTAGCTCTAAAAAACAAAAAAAACAGAATGAAACATTAAATCTGCCTTAGCTTTTTCGTACATTACATTTTTCGAAATATTAAACCAGAATTGTTTTATAATTTTTTTTTAAGACTTATAAATCCTAAACATTTAATAAGATGGTTTATATATGCTAAAGAAAAGTGTTTCCAATTTTTAGAAATTTTTTTTCTATTTTTTATTCTTTTTTTTTCTTTTTTTTATTCTTTTTCTAAAAAAAGAATGTGATTCTGGTTATTCTTTAAGGCCGAATTTCCAAAATGTAAGACTCTCTTTTAAGTGTATATATTGCTATTTTACCAGATGAAATATATATTTGATATAATCATAAATCAATAAAATAAATAATGAGTAACCGTATCAGTACCGGTATTAGCGTTTCGGTATGGTTCCGGGTTTTTCGGTTGCTATAATAACGGATAACTGTTTTCGGTTCTAAAAAAATTGTTAATATCGGTTCCGGTTTCGATATTTCCTGATTTAAACTAACATAAGTTTAACGCAGAGTTCTAGCTGGGACTTTGAATGGGAATTCTCCACTTTTAAGAAAATATTGCGTCTGTTAACATTTTATTTAAATACCAGCTAACTTTGCAGTTACGTATACACCTAAAGCAATCAACTTAAATTTTATAGTACCTAGATTATAAAACTTATAATTGTGAATCTGCAGTCAACTGACGATTCATATTGCCAAATTTTATGATGACTTCTGGCCGCTAAAAGATTAAAGAGTTTTTGTGGCTTTGATAAGCAAGTGAGTTTAAAAGTGAAAGAATCGAATGAGAGGGCCAAAGGGGTAAACCCACATTTTTATTAACTTCAGTACACAAAAAAACAACTTCCATTTATTATTTTTACAAAGATATAACAGATGCTTGTAAAAATTAAATTTTAATACGAGTTGGCAAATCTAACTTTGTCTGCTCATTCCAACAGATCTTTCAGATTTTATACATACCGGCATTTCAGGGGTGCTGAGTTATATCGGTGTACTCGTGATTAAGTAACTGTGCTTATCAAACATCAAATCACACTGTGACTGGATATAAAAAGTAACATTATTATTTGACTCAATCAGATACGCTGGAATGTCTCATATCTTACTTATAGTGTGGCCGTACACGCATATACAACATTTCTGAAAATTGATGGACAGACATTTTTTTTTCTAAGAATGGAACCTCAACAGCACGGCATTGACTGGCATTTGTGAGAAGAAAAACTAAAAAAGTATTTTAATTATGCTTTAGTTAAAAAAAATTCGAAATTTAAATGACGTGCAACTTTCCTCTCTTATCACCCAGAAAAACGGTTTTAGAGATTGTGTTAATTTTGTCTTTTGTGATTAATTAATTTTGGGTTTTGTTAACAAGAATATTAATTCTTATTTGCTTTGAACGCTTATACGATTATATGTTTAACATATGAAGAGCTACGTAGGTTGCTATATATATTTCTGGCCTAATAATGAAAACGCGAATATTTATGTTCAAAAATGGTTTTATTGTTTTTCAAAGTATTCTCCAGCAAGATTTATATACTTTTGCATGCCCTCAAACCAATTGTCGAAGCACTTTTTCCATTCCGATTGAGACACCTCCAAAACATGGATTTTGAACTCTTCAACAGCATTTTCTGGCGACGAAAATCGTTGACCACGCATTTTTCCCTTGATGTGCGGGAATAAAAAGAAGTCATTGGGTGCCAAGTAAGGACTGTACGGCGGATGACCCATCAATTCGACGTTTTGGGCGGTCAAAAAGGCGCTGGTGTGAGCTGATGTGTGAGAGCTCACATTGTCATGGTGCACAATGATCTGTCTTCTCTTTTTCGTTTTTCGAATTTCTCCGAAGACTTCAGGCAAACAAATTGTGGTGTACCACTCAGAATTGACCGTCCTACGTTGCTCAAGCGGAACAGTTGCCACATGACCAGTTTTACCGAAGAAACAGGCGACCATTGGCTTCGAAGTGCTTCTTCCACGAACGACTTTCGTTGAATTTGGCTCGTCTTCGAAAACCCACACGGTCGATTGCTGTTTTGTTTCGGGCTCATAAGCATAGATATGTACATGGTTATTCACCTGTGACGATCTTATAAACGTCTTTTGAAGCACCGCGATCGTATTATTTCAGCAATTCTTTGCACCAATCCAAACGAGGCATTTTTTGAGCGATTGTCAAATTGTGCGGGATCCAATAAGAACACACCTTTTTTACGCCCAGGTTTTCGTGCAATATCGAATGTATGCTGGTGGAAAAAATGCCCAAGGATGCCTCTATCTCACGGTATGTCACATGACGATCTAGCATTATCAGTTCACGCACGGCATCAATGTTTTCTGGCACAACGACTGTTTTTGGACGGCTTTCACGACCTTCGTCTTCGAGCGAGCGTCGCCCGCGATTGAATTCATTAAACCAATTTTTCACAGTGCTATAGGATGGTGCTTCATCGCCATACAAAGATTTAAGTTCGTCGTTGCACTCTTGTCGTGATAATCCACGTCGAAAGTTAAGAAAAATGATTGCTCGAAAATTGTCACGAGTTAATTCCATTTTTCTGCCAAGGTAAGTTTTTGATTAATCGTTAATCGATATCAAACGTGGTCACACATGAAAGAGTTGTATGGAGCTTTTATCGATAAAAGTCCAAACTTTTTTTTTGTAAAAAGGCCAATTGGTTCTAAAATTGCTAGAAGTGACCTAGGCCAGAAACTTAAATAGCAACCCACGTATTAGCGTTGTTGTTTGCAGACTGGAAAAGGTGTCTCCCACCATACATGCGCATTTTTATGGGTGGATTTTTGAACATAATTTTCAAATTAGAGGAAGTTGTCAGACTTCCGAAAAAGCGATGTACGAGGAACCTGCTCGCTTTTTGGTGTGGGTACATTTTTTGTTCAAAGTTAAGGAAACATAACTAGCATGACCTGAACCCGATAAGAGTGCACATCGATCAGAGTGTAAAAATTGATTCTGCTCTTGAAATTTTACTTTTAGAACCGAACCACATAAATAAGAAAAGAAGGTTCGGTTTTCAACGGGGTTCGGCTCAAGCATCACAAGAACCTGGACCGAATCAGATCATAAGTGTTCGGTTGCGGACCGGTTTGCAGTCCTAAAAAAATTCTCAACAATTTATTTTAAAGCTTATAGCTAGGTACTCAGACACGATAAAAATTCTCGGTGCTAGAACTGTTTTATAATACGAAGAGCGGGCTTTTAGAATGTAGGGTGACCAGGCAACAGCAAAAAGTCTCTGAATCCGAAATGGTCACTATGGATATGTCAGCTGTGGTTTGCAAATAAAACTTATTTTTTTATGGTAACGTGATAAAATTTTGATTCTTGATGATTTTGAACTTAAAAATATCTTATATATCCTATGTATATTCTACCGGTTTAATCAGTTGGACTAAACTTTTGCAAGTGTATTAAAAAATTAGCTTTGCCTTCTCGTTTTAAAGTTTAAACATAACTTGTAAAGTTTCATAAAATTCTGGAAACTTTGTGAAAAGCTATTTTGTTTTAGGAACGTTCTTATTTTTCTAACCTAACTATTATTCAAATTCCTATTTTTATTAATTTTTTGCAATATCCTATTTTCGACACTTTATCGGCGTTTTCAAATTCACGTATGTTTGTGTCGCTTTCTTCATGTAAATTACAACTTAAACTTTGATTTTAAAAACACATTTCCACGAACTTAACATCAGGGCTGCAAACCCCTCCAATTTCGACTGGGGTTCGGTTCGGGGTTCGAACCCTTACCCTACGCTTGGGGTTCGGTTCCACAACCGGTTCCCTTTAAATTGAGAACCGAGGTTCCGGTTCGGGTTCGGGTTCCGGATTGCATTTTATATATTTATGTACATAATAAATAATTTAATAGAGTTTGAAGAAGAGATGCCTTATAAACTACTGCAGTTTTTGGCAGTCAATCACATAAATGATCTGTCTAGATTGACTAGACAATCAGACATTGTATGTATGTTTAGAAGAGTTCAGCGATACTGCCAACTTGCACTCTCAGCGAAAGTCGATTCTCTTTAGAGGGATTCCTGAAACTGATGTGCTTTTTGTGGCTATGAAACCTGCAAAAAACACGGCCACTTTTGGCTTTAAATAAGAGATGACCTTTATCGGCGTACCCGTGATTTAGTAACTGTGATGGGCCATATGTGATTAAGTCACAGTGACTTGTAGTCACCAAATCATACTGTTGCTTTTTATATGCCGTCACTGTGATTTGATGATTGCCAGTGACAGTGACTTAATATGTCTCTTATAGTGTGGCCGAACACGTTTATACATTTCCGCGAATTCCAGTCAGAGGTATTTTTTCCAGGAATGGGACCGCCACAGCACGGCTTTGACTGGCATATTGTGAGAGTGAAATGCTAAAAGTATTTAAATTGTGACCTGTGTAAAAAAATGAAGACATTTAAATGATGTACAACTTTTCCTTGTATTTACCGTGCCGTTGCATCTCCGTACAAACAAAATAATACCCAGAAATACGGTTTCGGATGCAAATTCCCTTGCTTGAGGTTGTGTTATTTTGTCCAGTCTTTTGTTGCGGACGGGAAGAGTGTCGCCGTCCATACATGTGCATAAGAATGGATACATTTTTGTTCATCATTATAAAATATTTTTTATCATCAAAGTGCAAAACTAAATTCTGTGCTTGGAATTTTTTTAGAACCGAACCCCATCAATTAGAAATCTGGGTTAGGTTCGGGTTCGGGTTCTCGTGATTATTTTCAATGGGGTTCGGTTCCCGGTTCGGTTCAGGCATCACCAGAACCTGAACCGAACCGGTTCCGAAGGGTTCGGTTCCGGACCGGTTTGCAGCCCTGCTTAACATATCCCTTGAGTGTTCAAGTTGATAGTGTATAAATAAAACGTACAAAATATTCGAAAGCTGATAAGAATTCTATATTTTAGAATAAAAAATTTCTCACAAATTGCCTTTTCTTGTTCAACTTCAAAGAAATTATATGATGTTGATTCATTATTATTTTTTTTATAACTCACCTTATTTAATACAAAATGCAACACCGCCGCCTTGCTGCGACAACTGAGCACATAGTTATCCGGCTGCGAGGCACAATCTCTGACTAGAAAGTCTCCTTCCCGCTGCACAATCTCCTCGGCCCTTTGTCGTGGCAGTGCACCATGATACCAGGCATGAGAACGCAACTCTCGAGCATCTAAACTCAGTTCCCATTCGAGAGCCTTTTTCAGAGCAATAGCCTCCTGTTGCTCGTTAGGATTGGGCGTGGAGACGGCATTGGGTGTGGAGGCGTTGCTGCTACAATTGTTGTCCATCTCGCTATTTAAGTTGGCCCAGTACGGACTGTTGCACTTAGAGCGCGGTGGTCTTAGTTCCTCATAACTGGAGCCAAACAGAAAGTGAGAGAAAAATAGAGAAAATTTCACTTATTATGGGTAATTTGTTGCTTTGAATCGGGGCATTCCCCTTAAGCGGTTCTTAGGGGGAAGTTCACTCCCACAAGAATTGGTCCTTGGTATATGAACAACTTTTTGTCTGAAGTTCAAGTGCAAAAAAAATACAAAACCAATTATAGTAAATTTTGGAATGAAAGCTTTGTCACAATATACATTTTTAAAGAAGATATTAATTTATATATGGGTTATTTTAGACAGCAGCAATAACTTACCCGCCACAGACATTTTACAAGATTTTACGGGACACGCCCCAGAAAATTATTAAGTTTAGTTTATTCTTTATGCATGTGTCATACAAATTTAAAAAAATACAAACTCTCTTTCCAGTTTAGTTAATATATTTTAGTATTTTTATCACAGGCCAATGTCAAAGAAGAAACAGTTTCTTTACTTTGTGGTTTTAGTTTTTCTTATCCTTGTCTGCACACTGCACTGGCCAACTTTGCTCTGCATCCCCTGACACAAGCTGTAAGTCCTTGTGAGGGTTGGTTGGCTTGTTTTGGGTTTTGTTTCTGGATTTCTATGGAGCTTAATACAATTCCTTTTTTAAGGGAAATTTTTAGGAGCATGCGCAGAGTTGATGTTATTGAAATATTTGTCAGGAAATGCGGATAAGGGAGAGTATTTTGAATGTAATCAAAGCTTTGCTATTTTCAATTTAATTCAGCCCTGGTGGTTAGCTGAAGTTGTAACAAGCAGTCTTCAGTTCTAGCACAAGCGACGTAGGTATGAAAAATTGTAAATAATTCAGTTTGAAGTCGACTTTTTAGCAAAATAAATAGTGTTAGCTGTAAATACAAAGTATCTGATGAAAGGGCGAAAATAATTAAATAATTTTTTTTAAAGTAATATACTTAGGGCCGATTTCTCATCTTCTAGATAGGTGTTATAAGTCAGATAAACGTAAAATTTACTCTGTTATTTATAAAAAAAACTAATCTTAAGTGACATATAGTGCTATGTATTAGATGAGAAATCGGCCCTTAACCTTTTTGTATTTTGTAGATTGATTTTTAGATTTAACAAAAATGGATAACTGGGACATTGAAACAAGAATTTGGGTTGTGCGCCGCTATCCAGGACTGGAGTCCTTGGTTTGATTCAAAGAGAATATAGTCGCACGTTTGGCGGCGATCATCCGAGCAGATGGATCATAATGAGGCTAGTAAACAATTTTGTCAAGCATTCGCAAAAAGACATTACCATCCAACTAAAGTTTGGACGAAGGAAAGTATTGCTGCTGTAGCTGTTGCCATACAAAACGAGAGCGTAAGTTAACGTCGACTATGCCCGACTTCGATATATCTGTTACTCATGGAAAGAGAAACTAATGGATGTAATAGAACTAAAAAATGGTGTCTATGAATATGCCACATAAAAACCGTTTTTTAAGTACATATATCGATTTCTAGCCATTTTTATTTTTGGACGAACAATTTCGGTAACCGCTTCTGTTGACTCTTTCAGTGGTATCCCTACACTCAGAAAAAACAACCTAGAATTAAGGAATTTTCTATTCTTATGTCGCCCAGACAAACTTGCTTTTGGTCCATTTCTCATAAAGCTGAAAAAATATTTCTTAATAATGGTTCAAAATAATCCGCTCTAAAATCTGCCGTATCTTTATTAAAAAAAGAGATCTTTAGTGATAGATTTGATCCCATACTATAAGACTTCGGTTAAATGTAGCTCATAATACGCTGGTAAAATATTTAAAGTATATCTACTTTAAAAAAAAACACTAAAACAGATTTGAAAACAAAATCTGCCTTAGCTTTTTCTTTTTTTAAACAGAATTTTTTTAAGGTCGAAATTCGAAATTCAAGAAACTTCATCTCGAAAATTTATATTATAATTTTTCTAACATTTCTAGCATTTTTAAGACTTAGAAATATTTTACCGTTATTGGCGTTTCGGTGTGGTTTTGGTTTCTATTATAAATTGTAATATCAGTTCCGGTTACGATATCATATACTTACTTTATTTCGGTTAACGATACCGGCTCCGGCTACGGTATTATTCACTGATTTCTTTACTATTAATTTTCGAGATTCATTGAGGTGATTTATATTTACTTTATCTAATAAAACCTATTCTACAGAGATTTCTTGAATGCACATTTCTTTAAAAATGTCTTCAGACTCATGTTTTGCTACTCCTTTTGGTACAAATTTCCACAATTGCTGTATACTCCACGTCTTCTTGTTTAATGACGTTAAAGGTATTATTGAAGTTTATGCCGTCTGCCGTAATATTCGTCTTGAAAAATCCAACTGTCTGTATTCCTCATATTTATTTGGCATCTTTAACCACTAACACACCTTCCAGACAGTGTTGCCAACGCCTCCACAAAAATAAAGGATAGATGACCATTGAAAAAAAGATAGATAACGGACAGATTTTTTTAAAAGGACAAAAAATCAACACAAAGGGCATAGCCGTGCTTACTAAGCGTATCGGCCCACAATCCTATTTATATTTTAAGTATGCAGTTTCAAAGTACATCAACCCTGAATTTTAAATTACTATTTTTATCATTTTCAACACAAGCGTTTTTTAGGCCAACTACCCATTCTAAAAATTCCAAAATTTGTATGGCAATAGCTAGCATGTCAACACTCCCCCAGAACAATATTTCCGATTTTAATATGCAATCCGAGACTCCTGCGAAAATTTTGCTGAATATTTGAAGGTGTATACAAATATAAGGTTTAAAAATTAATTAAAACAAAAATGTTAAAAAATCTTCTTGAAGATCTCATTGGACTAAGATCGCTTTCAAAACCTGGCGATATGGAAGATTTAATTAGATATTGTTCGATAAATAAACTTTATCGTAAAAAGATACATTTCTTATACATAAACATATACATTTTTTATCCAGGATATATTTATAGCCTTTTGGGAGAAAAGTATCGTATTCTTTATCAGCAGATGGATAACACAATCTTAGCAAAATAAAAGTCCATTTTCAGGAAAGCAGTTTTTTAAAACAATAAGTTCGGCAAACATCTAGATGTAGGCTAGGAAATCTCTTATGAGTAGACATCGGATTTTGCATATTTGCATATTTTGAACCGCTTGTCCGACTTAAGTTCTGATTGCACACATCTTATTTTTATTGGAAAACGATCGAATTCCGCTAAAAACATTTTTGCATATTTTTATATGCAAATATGCAAAAACATATTTTTTATGAAATAATATATTTTAGACCAGCGGTGGGCAACAAATTCTAACAGAAGGGCAGGAAATGCAATAATATATACAACAACTACACCAAACTTTTTTTTTTCATTTTTTATCTCGCCATCAGCAAAAAAATAAGAAACAATTATTTAAACTTAATGCCACCACCAATCTGCCTTCCTGTTACACCATACTTCTTTGCCAATGCTTTTCGCTCTACTTCTATTTCTACAAGTGCAAACACAAATCAGATTTCGGTTGGGTTAGGTTAAGGTAAGGTTTTAATTAGGAAGAACTATTGATATTTATTTGAATATGTATGTTAAAAATTTTACCGACCAACATGAAGGAATATTATTTCACTTTTGTAAACATTTGACGCAGAAGAAAGCCTTGATTAAAGCAACATAAATGGAAATGGTCTATGGTGGATCGATAAATATTGAGAAGTAGAATATATGTCTTGAAGGTTCAAACAAACATCTTCAAAATTGCGAAAGTAATTACTTTTATGAAATTGCGGGGGCGATGCAAAAATCCGAAATATATTTGATCTGCCTGCAATTATAAGCAGTTTGTGTTCCATACACTTCAAACCTCTAGCTCTTATCAACTCTGAGATTTCAGCGTTCATAGGGAGACAAACATGGCTATGTCGAATGGGCTGGTGATGCTGTCAAGAACATATCAAGCCCTAACCGCAAAAAAAACGTAAGCGCGCAAAATAATATTTTTCAGAAGAGCTTCTTTTAGATGTAAATGACGTTGCTGATTATATTTATATTAACTGATTTTTTATTAAAAATATCGCTTACGTTATTGTTGCGGTATGGGCTCGATATTTATATATATGCTTCTGGCTGTTACATTCATTTGCACAAATCTAATATACTCACCTTTAATAAAGGGAATAAACCGAAAGAAAACTAAGAAGCGGAACTGTTCCGATACTATGGTTGTGTTCTCTTCGGTTCCAAAAATATCGCTTCTCGAATACTCAAGTACTAAGAAAATTAAAAAATTAGTCTCGGTTCTCAGTTTTAATCGGTTCTTTTAGGTATTCTCAGCTAGTCTTCTGATGAAGAAAATGTTTAGTTTATGGGGTCGGAAATGAGAATTTTTATGCCTTTCAAACTTCTGGCAAAATATATACACTCTTTACAAGTGTGTAAAATCAACATAAGTCAAAATTTTATGCCCAAATACAAATTTATACTATTAAATACATTTTGCATTTTTTTTGCATATTTGCATATTTTTTTGCATATTTGCATATTTTTTTGCATATTTTGCATATGCAATATTTAATTTTGCATATGCAAAATATGCAAAAAAAACATATATTGGATATGCAGTTTTTAAAAAAAAGTAGATATTTTTATTAGTATAAATCCAAAATTTCACATCAATCCGACTTCATTTAAAAAAGTGCATAAAATCCGATGTCTACTTATGAGATAATAAACTAAATAATCCGAAAAAGAGTTCTCAAAAGCTTAATGCAGGATGTTGTAATATGCGGCTGAAAAAGACGCAAAGTTTTGTTTTAAACAGTTTATTCTCTGGATACTATGAACTTTTTTGAAACAACTGAGAAGGACCTTAAAACATTTTTTACTGGCTCGTACCAACTAAGGCGGTATCCCTCTTGGTAGATATTACTGATGAGCTTGGGAATCTCAATTAAAGTTTTTCTAAGCAAAAAAGAATTTAATTCAAAGATAGATATTACTGATGAGCTTGGGAATCTCAATTAAAGTTTTTCTAAGCAAAAAAGAATTTAATTCAAATTAAATTGAAACCATGAGACATTTTTTTTAGCAAAACATATTAATTCTAAATTGAGGACGTTCCACAGTCTGTTGATATTCAGGAAAATGGTGCTACTGGAGTAAAATTAAAAAAGCTAATTTATAAATCTAAAAAACGGAGGAAAAAAGGATAGAACAAAATAAAAATGGCATTTTTTTCGTATAGGGGATAAATCCAAATTTTTCCGAAAATGCCAGTTTTAAAAAGGACAAATTGGCAACACTGCTTCCAGATTATTAACGAGAGCGTAAGTTGAAGTCGGCCCTGCTCGACTTCGATATACCTGTTACTCAGGGAATGGTTTATTTAAGAATATATTATTAAATCACAAAATTCCCAGAGTAATTATTTGATTTGCTTAGAACACTACTACTCTGGTTCATCTGATTGTGAAACGGTGTATGGTGTTTCGATAAGTAATGATGAATAAAATATTTTTCTAGACGGTTCGACAAGTCTATCTTCAAAATTGTGGGATATATGAGGTCTTTTTCAAATCGTACACAGAGAAAAATATGACGTTCTAAACTCATGACCAAATGTTCATGATTTCGTTCTATTTTTCCGTTCATGAATTTTTAACTCAACTCAACCATCGTACAACAAATATAAGTAGCATCTTAGACATGTAGCAACGAAAGCGTGCGATGGTAGAGGGCGCTGAGATGCAGATCCGTTTGTGCGTTTGAGTGCAAGGTAATGGTCCCGAGTTCAAATCCCAGACGGAGCAAATAGCTAACTAACACTCAGCGTTTTTTCTTTGTTCTTCAAAAAGAAATAAATAAATCAAAGAGGGGAATATAAGCTTTTCTGGTAAGATTTTGGAGTGCGTGAACAGCAGAGTGGAGAGGAGGAGGAGAGAGCCCTATTAGAGGAAGAAGGGAACCCAGAAACCGTTGTTAAGACTCTTGTGGTGTGGATGGGATGGGGGTGGCAACTGCTTTATACACCAATCATATCATCCATCACACCTTTCCCGATGATTGCTGTGTTACTAAATTAAGCAAATTTTTTTTTAAAAATAAGAACAAAATGTTCATGAAACATGCCCAAACAGTTCATAAAACAAGCACAAAATGTTCACGAAACAAGCCCAAAAAATCCAAAGTGAGAACAAAATGTTCATGAAAATCGTACCCCAATGTTCATGATTTGACTTTCGTCAACGGATGTTCATGATTTTGGTACTTTTAGAACGGATTTTTTTCTCGGTGTAGGGGTGGCAACTTTACTATAGTTCATCTGATCGGGAAATGAATATGGTGGATCGATAAATAATGATGAGTGGAATGATTCTCTGAAAGGTCCGAACTAGCTAACTTGTGAGAGATTTGAGGGGGCGGGAGGGGGTGTGGCAAAAATTTTAAGCAAACTTGCGTGCAGACAATACAAGTCTACACTGAAAAAAGGTAGTTCTATCTCGGAGCTATGGGAGCAGTCAGGAGCAAGGGCTTGCCCATTAATTTTTAGAAGCATGGCCTTTTATCTACACAGAAAAAAAGGATATTTTTTGATGATCCATTGGATATTTTTCATATCCATTTGGACTGGATATGTCCATATCCATTTTTATCATCCATTTGAGTTTAAATAATGTTAAATTGATCTTAGTTATTCATCCAATTGAGCTGAAAAATATCAAAAGGATGAGTAAATTTGAAAGGATATGCATTTCAATATCCAAAAAAAGGATATGTCCATATCCATTCCAAATGGATCTTTTTTTTTTCTGTGTACAGATTGGAGCGAGGGATAGCTTGATTATGACCTAATTAACGTATTTGCATGATAAATAACATCAGTTTCAGACTGAGAACATTTTGTAGCATCACTATTATTATTATTTTTTTCATAGACTAAAGTCTAAAACAACGTAAAAATATAAGAAACTGAAAAATGCCAGAACTTTTCAGGTAAGTTAGTCGGGATTTACACCATGAAGCAAACTTCATGAAGTTTTCTTAGTAGGCGTGGAATTTAGAGGAAATCTTTCAGACCTTTTAAACGAATAGTAAGGAATTACATTTAAATCTCTCGCCTACTATGAAAACTTCATGAAGTTTGCTTCATCATGTAAATCCCGTCTAAATTTTGTTGGTAGTTTTATCTCACTTACATAGTTGTTGTCTCATCGAATGTCAATTGCTTAAGAACTTTTCCGCTTTTAGTGATAATCACGCCGCCTCCTCCTCCACCGCTATCACCACTTCCAGCCATATCAAAAGTACTTTCCTCTAGATAAACCAATGGACAGGAATTCTTTCGACGCGGCACCGAACGGGGTGCACTGCTCAAGGCTAAAATACAATCGCTACATCATTTAAATCATTTTTCATTTTAAGTGTTTATATTCCTAGCTCACCATCCAGATTCATGGATTGTCTTCGCTTGGCACGCACTCCCAGCAAACTATTGAGCATTCTCTGTCGATGAGTGGCATTACGTATTCCATAACGCTTCAAATCCTTATCCGTAATATCCACTACATCATCCACTGTGCTATGAGCTTGTAAATTATTTTCATACTGCTGCAACTCTAAAAGATTTAACCACTCTACTATGGTCAGTCGTGAGTTGTGTACTATCACAGCGACATCTTCACGACGTCGCATGGAACTAGGGTAACGAAAGTTCCACAGTATACCTAAGAATTATAAATATGTGATATCTTCATTGATTTCATACTTTTATCTACTACTCACTACTCCGTCGATTGCCCACATTGCGAGACTCCTGTGGACGCGTTTGCATATTGCCCATATTGCTTCTATAATGAATTTGTTGTTCTTAATTTTGTTAATTTCAACAGCCACATTGCCAGAAACAAACCCCGAAAGTCAACCGAACACTGCGCTTAGCTTCAAGCAACTGAAAAGTATGCGTAAAAAGCAAATAAATATCATCTGGTGGAATTTTATAAATAACTGAGCGATGTTTGTATGCTCTTACAGCATTTTTAAAAATTTTAAGCACTTCAAGATTTTGTTTCTCCATTTTAGAATTTCAAAACTATAGTTGAGTTGTATAGGAGTTCTACAGATAAAATTTACTATGAAAGTAGAAGCATTAGATCGGGTTTCCTTTTAAAAAATGTACCTTGTATTTAAGACATCATTCATGGGACTACTATAAGATTCATTTTGATCAAATGTATATCTAGATAGTCCACAATAGTAGTTACTCAAAACTTAGTACGTGATTACACGATAAAAATTGCTTCATAAAGCTATCGATAAGCAAATATTTCACAGATCAACCCTGCATCAGATCAATCGGAACAAAGCAAAGAATGAAGATTTGCCAGCTTAGCTTGCTGGCCCTCTTCACCGCTTACATACAAACAAAAACTGCATTAAGAACTTCGTAGTGTAAATCCGGTCTTAGTTTTTTTTTTCTGCTGAATGTGTGTCTAGCGGAAAACATAACTTATGCAAAATATACACCATTCTTCACGCTTTTTATTTAAAGTCGCTTGTTTTCGAGATATTTTGCTCAAAACTACGAAAAAAGCGAATTTGTTTTTTAAAAAATGTTAGCATAAAAATACTCAAGAAAATTCGAAAAAAATAAAAGTGGTAAATTTTCTTCTTTAATCGTAGTAATACATACATCAATTAGGTGTCAAACATATCGGTGTAGAGTAACGGAAGCTATGGCGAAATATGTAAGACCACTGTCAAAAAGCGGTCTTTGTAAAAGACGGAAAATTTGTAAAAAGTAAAAAATAAATTAAATATGCTTCGAACCCGCCTCGTTTTCAAGTTTTACACAAAATGACACCTTCACCAGCTATTGAAGCCAGCTATTGTAAGTTTTATTGTAGGTTAGCCATGCAAAGCTTCTCAATATCGGACTTCAACTTACTGAAATTTTTTTTCAAAATATAGCCACAAAAAAAAATGTTAAACCTATTATTAACGCAGCCAAAAAAATTATTACAATAATATAAAAACTTTTTAAAATTTGCCAAATTTAATAACATTATTGTAAAATTTGATTCGCGGTTAATAAATAATACTAAAGGGTATACTGAAATCGGGCAGGGTCGTCTTTAAATTTTGCACTCGTTTTTAATGTATGTATTAAATTTAGTTCCTACTTGTAAATTGTTTATTAAACATTTCCTTACAAACCACATTTCGTAGCATGTATACCCACATTTTGCCAATATTATGAGAGCCAAAAATACTTCAATGTCGTGCATCCACAATTTACTCTCACTGTTTGCCTAATTACCTCTCTCTGTTCGCTTGGCTTCCCCTAAGCGAACCCCAACCTCCCACCCCCGCGCTTGACCAACTGTCGTCGAATCGGTTTTTATCGTTGTCTAGATTAGAAGGTCTTCTTCATCGCTGTCGTCTGCTTCGTTGTCGTAGTTTCGAATTCTGCTGATCGCAGCGGTATTCCCTTAATTAAATTTTCGTTGTTGCTGTTTGTTTGTGTGTAGAATATGAGAATGGCATTGCGTATTGTTTTTATTAAATTTCTATTGTGTTGTGGAATTGTAAAAATTAAGTTGTGTGTGTATTCTGGGGAGTGCAATAAGACAAACGATTGGATCATTTTTGTTTTTTATAAAACAATTATAATTATATTTAACAGGGCTGCAAACCCAAATAATTTTTTCGGAGGTCCGAACCAAAATTTCGGAAATTTGAGGTTCAAGATTTTGATGCAAAGGTTTTGGTTCGAAACTTGGTTTATCTCATCTGATCTGTTAATATTATATTCCCAAGTATTGTTATATCAGATATTTCTTCGTAATTAACTTTGCCCGTACGGAGTGTCCCACGACACACCCTTTTTTTTTTTGCTACACCTTACCATGTGCATGTCCCTGCTGAAGTTCCCTTAGCATTTACATCTATTTGCCGGAGACACAAAATTATTCCTGTTTTTCAGCACTATTTTCCAATCGCCCTTTAGAAATTCCTCATTTGTTGTTTACTTTTTGGCACATTTTAACATTTATTTTTATTATAATTTATTATATAAATATTTTAAATATCATATTTTTAGCTTATTTTAAAATTTCAATAATTTAAATTCGTTTTCCACTCACTAATAACTGCTTCCTGCTAAAAGTATCTCTACTATCTGTGGCTTACTCCACTACATCGATTTCAATGTTATCATCATCATCAGCCTGCTCACTCAGTTCCACGCTGGAACAGCTATCCGAACTATAGTCCAGATTCTCATGTGGAGTCCTGGCTCCTAAAATGGTCGTTGATTTAGCCACTGCCATTGGCTGTTGCTGCTGTTGTTGTTGTTGTTGCTGTGGAGGTTGCTTCTCCTGACCACTTTTTAGATTTTCTCGAGTATGTCGCCATTTCATGCGACGATTTTGGAACCACACTTTGACCTAAAGAATAAGAACTAAGAATAGTTAAATTCGATAACACCGTTTTAAAGTTTCCGACTTACCTGTGCATCTGTTAGATTTAGGCGTGCGGCAAGCTTACGTCTATCCGGTTTCGTTATGTATTTCTGTTGCTGAAATTGTATTTCTAAACCTTTTCGCTGAAGGTTCGTAAAGACGGCACGTGACCAAGAACGCTTCCGTTTGCCATTGTTATTGTTGTTGTTGCTGCTGCCGCCACTGCC
This sequence comes from Lordiphosa mommai, assembly GCA_018904225.1. Taxonomy (NCBI): domain Eukaryota; kingdom Metazoa; phylum Arthropoda; class Insecta; order Diptera; family Drosophilidae; genus Lordiphosa; species Lordiphosa mommai. Next base: position 61,813 of record JAEIFT010000255.1, on the reverse strand, counting down.
ATTGTTGCCATGGCTGATGCTGTTGCTGTGTGTGTTGTGGCCGTTGTTGTTATGGGAGGACGATGAGGATGAAGTTGTGGGAATGTCCAATAGCTGCTGTGGCGTTTTGCTTAAGAATCTTTGTTGTTGTGTCAATTGCAAGGACTTAAGACTGTGCAGAGGCGCTAATAATGTAGCTGCCACTGATGTTGCTGGTGTGGGCGGCTTATGTTGTTGCGGGTGAGCTTGAAGATGTTGCTGCTGCTGTTGTTGTTGATGATGGTGTTGCTGATGGAAACGTAAAAGTGCGTTTGTGGCCAGCGTGGGAAATGCGGTTGCTATGGGTTGAAGAAAAGAAAATATATGGTTTTTACTAAGGGGATATCATATAAAATTTAAGAAAATTTGCATGGGGTATTCCTTAAAAAAACAAAAGTGTCTTTATTTTTGTTTATTTGAATTCGAATTTTTTAAGCTTTTTGACTTAATCATCATAGATAGTTTGTAGATTTTTGTAGATTAACTATTTTTAATTTACTTTCGCAATTCATCCATGCACGCGAATCCATGAATTATAAGAACTCATATTTTCTTTATATGAATAGTGGCATGTATAAATATAACAACGTGCGACATCCAAACAAAACTAATGAACGGAATCAATATATTGTGCACACATTTTCTGTTAGTTTTTGTTCCCTTTACCATTGGACAGGTAAATATCGCTAAAACTGAAACACACAGGGATCGAAACAAAGTTTCAGGTAAAAACTCATCCCAAAAAGTAAGAATTTACGCACTGATTTGTGCTCCTTTGCAAAATTAGTGTAGAAAAATGGACAAGTTATTAAAAATATAATATTTTTGTGGGATAAAGAGCTTGTTATAGGGTTTTTTTTTATCAAACTAAGTAAAACCGAATTTTATTGAAGTTGAATATAGTAACTTGTGCTAGAAAATAAAGAGACTGCTTCTGCAGAGCATAAACTTTTTTCTAATAAGTTTAACTAAAGCAGCGGTCGGCAAACAATACAATCACTTTTTAGCATATGTATGCCTTCTGCTGCCATGGCAGCTGGACAGAAATCGGTTTATTTTGCTTTGTCGCAACAGCAGCGCATCAGACGTAAGGATCTTATACTGTCAGTGTGCTGCCGTCGCTGTTGCTGCACACTTGATACGGACGTTTTCTTTGCAGCTCTAAAAGACAAGACAAACAAACTTTTGGGAGTTGCAGGAACTACCGGTACGGTAAAAGAATCCGACGATATATGTGAACAGCACTTAATGCAGACAATCAGAAGGGATGATTCGGGTAGATATGTGGAATCTCTTTTATTCCGCAATCCCGAACATGTTAACGTAGGGCACTCTAGATTTAACGCACTGTCGCAATTATTCAATTACGAACGACGCTTAAAAAGGGATGAGCAGTTGAAGGCCAAGAACGACTTAGTACTCTAGGAATAGTTAGATAGGGCCGTATTAGACAAGTCTCCTCGAATTTCTATTGTACATTACATTTTAATTTAAATTTGGGATTTAATCGTTACACTACCATAGTAAAATTGCTTCATCTTATCCTTATGGCATTTAAACACTTTTTTGGTGAGCGGAATAGAGCGACTCTGAGCAAGTTGGAATTTAGAAGGTAACTAAATAACGAATAAATTCTTAAATTATTTAGCTTGGAAACAAATTATGTTTAAACAAATTTCTTTACCTATTTGACGTAATGTTGTTCGTATTTTTGTTATATTATAAAGGAGCACATAATTTCTTTTTAGGTGGCAACCCTGGTTATATATCTATTCATTATTTTATACTCTGTAGGTATAAAAAGGTACAAAGGTACAAACAGCCAGAAGGAAACATCTCCGACCCTATAAAGTATATATATTCTTCATCAGCATCAACATCCGAGTCGATATACCCTTGTCCGTCTGTCCTTCTTTTTCTAAGCTATCTCCTCCCTTAGTTTTAACGCTATCTTGAACAAACTTTGCAAAAAGTCTAAGTCCTGTCCGAGTGTGACTGGTCCTTTCTAGACTCAATTCGGGATATAGAACTTGCTACGAAGACATTCAATGTTTAATGACCATGTTCCATTGCAGTTCCCACCATGGTTCAAAAGGCTAAGACCATTTCGTGTCTATATCTAACTGATGGAACTGATTAATAGACCAGTGGATCTTACACATGGCTTCTATATTACAACCTCTACCAGCCTTCCCCGTTGCCAGCCACTAAGTAATTCAGTTCGATGTTTACCGCCCAAAAATAATTCGCTAAGCTCACAAATATCCGCCTAACCATAAATATTGAAATTCTCTCTCAGAAAAAAAAACAATGCAAATAAATCGCCACAATTTAAACGATGCCATAAATTTATTACCCACAAACATATGCTCCCGATGCATCCGCATCCAATGGCCATTGCCTGCAGTGAACTCAACCGAACTGATTTAAAATCGCGCCTCGAAAATTATCACAACTCATTAAGATATTTACCGGGTCTCACATGCGATCGGGGCGCCCAATATTTACAAATGTATCTGGAATAGCAGCAATTAAAGAAGATCGCGCTGCGCCGAAGGCCCCCGGAAGGTGTTGAAAATCGATGGGAAACTCATTATAACAAAGCGGCGGCAGTTGACACAAACCAAATGCCTTGCCCGGGCCAATTAAGATACGAAGGCGTGCGCTGATGCAGTTGCAGATACATTTTGTATCTACAAGCACTAGCAGCGGTGCATTTCCGTTCAGATTGGTTTCGAGTAAATAAAATGCTCCATGAAAATAATTAGTGGGCACAAAAACAATTTGTACGCGCACAGTCTATGAAAATCGAATAAAAAATGCATAAACTAGTTTAAAAGTGCGCTGTGGTATTTAAAAAACATTTAAACCAGAAACTACAAAAAACCGAATTTCTTTCTCGTGTGCCCCATGTCGTGCTCGATTACCCCAAATAATTTTGGCGCTCACTACGAGATTTTATAATTGTTTTTGTTGTTGTTGTTTTGGGCGCTCCTGAATCTCGTTGGATAAACAATGCCTGATTATTTCCAATTAAGTGAAAATTTTATTATAAACAAACTCATTTAAATATTTTCCAAATGCGTTCGTTTTTCCTCTCCCCTCATTTCATTGGAAATAATTTACTCACAACAAATTGAATTTTAATAATTCTACTTTGCTGAATAATATTTTTCTTTTAAATTTTGTTATTAAGGAAATGCGTAAATTGTATTGAAAAATATATTATTTCCCGCGGATATAAGGGGGAGAGCTATTGATACGGGAAGAGGATGCACGGGCTAAGCTTGTTAAAATAAATAAAATTATGTGAAATATGGGCAATTGAAAAAAAATATATACTCGCATTATTATTAGTAAGTACGTGAAGGCATCAATGAGTTACTCGTTCTGTTTTAAATTTAGTTGAATAAATAAGCGGCTAAATTAAATACTAAACCTATCTTTTCGGGTTTGTTAAGTAAATAGATTGCAATTTGGTAAATTGGTTTGTTACAGTTTTAACAATATGGAACAAATATTTCTGATCAAAGCGGATAAATGAGCTTTAGATAAATTTAATTGTTGGTCCTAGTCAAGATATATAGTGCGTGAATCAAGTTACTATTGGCGATGTTGCGCCATGCGTGAAAATAATAATTGTACAGAACAATGCCAGAGAGGTACTGCTCGGCCAGACCATGAGTTTTTGGAAGGAACAATGTTTTTTGAAAACAGCGGGTGGGGTAACACATCCCAGTTCTCTTGATCGAAAATTAAAAGTCACACGAACCAAGTGATTAGGAGAAGCTCAGCTTGGCCCTTTGGGGCTGGAACGATTAATTAATGCTGGTAGTGCTGCTCCCGTATAATGATTTCGTTGGTCAGGTTCATTTTTGTTCTACCAGGTTTGAATTTATTGAGTTTGTGATTAAAAAAAAAAAAAAAAAAAAGTTATAATAATAATTTGTTTGGGGGAAGAAAAAATTTTGTGTTTCTGAATAATTTATACTCATTTAGGTCTTTCTAATCTACAGAAAAAATTTCAGCTCGATCGGTCCGGTAGTTTAAAGTTATCGTATAGAAACCATTGATCTTACATGTTTATTTAAACAATGGTTTTCCTAATTATCTAACAAAAATAATTCTCCTAAGCTCAATATAACCCAGCTATAGTTTTCGTTTTTATTTTAAAAACGCTTCGACAAATGACACGTATTTAATTTTATATATTTTAAAATGTATTTAAAAGGTTTCTTTTAAAAGTGCCTTTTAATTATTCTATTTTCTCAGTTTAAGTTTTCATGTTGATTAATTTAATTTGGCTGATCAATATTAATAATAATTTTGTCAATATTTTCTAATCAATTACACTCCATAAACAATGCCACAATAACCATTGTTGATCGGTTTCAGGTCGAACTGCTTTTTAATGATCATTTTTTAAAGATGTTCGATTCTCCTGCTGTTGGGAACTCTTTTATACACATGTACATAAGTATGACAAACATGGCTAGACAAAGCTAATCCTCTCATGTGGAACATTGATCAGCGATCGCCATGAAGCTGCATACAACAATTGGATTAGCATATAAATTGTAAATTAATTAAGCAAGCGGCGCCATATTATGGCCTCAACCACAATAACACACAAAGATCTTCACCAAATCCATCGATCGATCGATCGATCGCTCGCCTGCCAAGAAAAAAAGCAGAAAACAATCAAACAAAAACTACTCAACACCCAGGCCAAGCAGTCCAGACAAACAGTAACAACAAATAGCTACAAGATGGGAGACGGAGATGGCAGAAAACCAAAAGAGAGAGATTTTATGATGTGCTATGCGATGCGATCAATCCATCACAAAATGTATGTGGAGAGGCAAACTTGAAGCAAAAATGGTAGAATAACTTTTTCGGACGCGGCAGGTAGCCTCCACAGTGGGTGGCTATGTAAATACTTGGCCTTTTGCTGTGGCCCCTAAAAATACCGCATAGTTTCCAATCATTCAGTCAGCCAGTCATTAAGTTAAACGGCAGCTATGCTGGGTTGAGTCACAGTAGTTGGGCGCCCCATCTATCCAGAGATCATCAACCACTCCAGCCTCCTTTTGGGCCAAAATTTTCATCTGGCAGCGGAACAATTCATTATACTTGGCCACTTAGATGGATAGCTACATATCTGTATGTGCTGCCCCCAGAATGACGGGCCAATTGCTCAAGCAAATAAACAAATTTCCATTCTGAAATCGGTTTGTATCTCCTCCAATTTACAATTGCCTTTTGCAGGTGCAAGTTTATTTTTAAAGGTTGATTCTTAATTCGTTCATAAATTTGTGTTAATTTCGGTTTTTGTTCTTTTGAATTTAATTTATTTAATGTGAGTCCAGGATTGATGAAACATTTTAGGAGATCGTTTGTTTGGTTTTTGGATTGTGTTGATTGAGGAAATGTCGAGTTTTACGCCATGTACTAATGGGCTTTCCATTTTCACCTTCATTTATATTTTTTTTTTTTTTTTATTTTTCTTTTGGCCAAATGTGTTTGAAAAGCATTTAATTTTGATGATAATTTTCATAAATTTGGGTAATGGGCGGAATGGAAATTTATTTCAATGTGGCGCTAATTTGTTTTGAAAAACATAAAAAGACTTGAAGGTAAGTAATTTGCTGGGGTTAATTTGATGCTGTGAAATGATATCACGGCTGGTTTTTGCTGACGTGAATCAACATCGAGATGAACGATAATTAAGTGATCACATTAGATAGGGAAATTTAATGAAATAACCAGCTATTAAATTTCCGTTACCGCGCTCTTTTCATACGGCGGTGAAATATCAAACTGAAGCATCTCAAACCCAAGAATCAGATAAAAAGCCAGTGAGATTTCCGTTATCTATTAATTTTGGTTGGCAAACGGTACCCAGATTTTATTTCGGCATACCGGTACGTACCGGTTCAAGTATTTTTCTATTTTTGAAAAATGAAATTTTGTTAAATATATGTATATAAAAAAAAAAAAAAATTAACAGATGTAACTGATCAGAATTTATTCAAAACACATTTAAGTCCAGCAAACGGTTTTCGGTTCTTAAAAAATATTTCTTATCGGTTCCGATTTCGGGACGCGATATGAAAAATTTTTCGATTTAAAAAAAAATGCAAGAAAAAGATAAAAATAATAAAAATTGATAACAAAAATATCCATGGGACAAAACTTTAGAAAATTATTGTTTTTGAGTCTTAAATCTAACAAAAACTTAAATAAAAAAACGTTTAAAGAAACTAAAAGACTACGAAATTTGACGAAAGCGTTAGCAAACCACTTTGAAATGGGAATCTGTAGTTGTTTATTTTAGGAAGTCGGAGCTAAACCTAAACGGGTCAGGGCAACAAAATGAAGCCCAAAATCAAACTTCGACAAAAAAAATACTAAAAATGGTTCGGTTCTAAGCAAAAATTTGTTGTTTTTGGTACCTAGCTGGTATGAAGGGAAAATTGTGAGTTTGTTTAAATCCGCAAATTCACCGTCTATGTTTTCCTAGTCTTTGTAGTATCTTTGAACACATATAAGAAATTCCAACCATCATCATTATGCTTAAAATAGTATTTAGCGTCTTCAGCTGCATTCAATTTAGTTTTTATGTGGTTAATTGGGCTGAGCTTCAGGTTCATTACGTTCTATCATCTAAGAATAAAGGACTGTTATTAAAAACGTGGTTTCCTTTCTATACTTTCGCTCATGAATTTATCAAAGGGTCGTTCTTTCAATGCGTTCTATTTTTTAGATATGCGTTTTAATACTAGATTTTTGGGTAAACTTTATGGGTAGCACTGAAACAGTACTCCATGAACGAGTGATAACTCTTACGCTTAAGCCTTCATTCATTACTGCTTGACTCACTTCTGAAGTTCTAATTAATGGAATGTTCTATTGCAAAGAAAACGAATTTATTGGGAATAAATACCAAATTAGCAAAAATAGATTTGTAGCTAAAAGCATTTTCAAAAATTAAATACCATTTTCACTTTCAAAATTGCTAAAAAATATTACGGAGCGAGGAGTTACGAAGCATCACTAACACGATATTCATAAAATTTTGTATGAACTGTCGATTCCAGGTATTACAATTTTTTTGGTTATAGCCTTTGGATGTTTTTTTTTTTTTTTTTTGAGCAGTATTTGAAGAACAATGGAGATTAATTTATTAAAGATTTCCCATCTTATCTTGGTTCATAGCTTCACAAATTTTAGAATTATTATGCCTATATTTTCGGTGAATTTAAGAGACTCAGTAAAAACAGCGATATTATCGGTTTGTTTTTTTGAGGACGACTCGTCTAATTCACTAAGCTTTCGATAAGTATTTCAAAAGAGGAATCGACTATGTAAATTATTGTTATCCTTTATATCAACCTCTTTTGCGACTTCCAAAAGTGCATGATCTCAAATGCACATAAATATATAACATTAGTATTGTAATTTTAGATTTGAGTTCTGCTTTATTTTATTCCTTGAACTCGATGTATGTATAACGAATTTAAATATGACTCTAAAAATTTAAATATGACGCACTCAAAATAATATAAGTTCTTGTAAAAGTGACCTAAGTCATATAGTTCGGTAAAAGATTCAGTTCACGGTTCGGTTAGTGAGTCTCTAAAAACCTGATGCGAACCGGTTCCACAGGGTTCGGTTCTACATTAGTTAGTAAAATTTTTAATTTTTTAAAGAAACACAAAAAAAATTCTTGTGAAATCATATCCAGAAACGATCAAAAGATCACCTAAGGAAGTTTCCTCATTTGCCAATCAAAGTTTCACTCTCCCACAGACACGCTCACTTCTTCGCCCCATGCTCATCATTATAAACTGCAAATTAAAAACGCACAAAAATGAAGAAAATGTACATTCTTGGAAGCGAGAAAAAAGAGAAAAACTTGAAACAAATGCTCCCCATAAATCGTTTGTTTTTATTAGAATTATTAGTTGATCTGTGGCCATATTGTGCAACAAATGTTTCAATGTTTCTTGACGAAAACAATTCGTTTGGTGGGATGCCGTTTCGATATCTTTCGCTTCGACTCCTCGTATTTACGTTACTTCCTGCTGTTTTGCTTTTGTTTTGTGTATCAATGGGGACGCTGACGACGACTCATGGACTCTCGCGCCCGGCTGCCTATGTGCACTTTGATCTTGTTTATATGAAAAATAGTGAGAAATATATTTTGAATTGGAATTGTTTCATTGTTTAACACGCGGCGGTAAGATATTTCCAATTTTGCCTGATTTGTTTTATATACAATTTTTATCAAGAGGGTGTTAAATAGCCCGAGGACTTGAATGATTACCATTTGAATAGATGGGTGTGGGGAAAAACAGGAAGTGTGTGGTAGCATATTGTCAAAAATTGTGTAAAGTAAATTATAATGCAATTACTCTATTCATTAAAAAGGGAATTCATTAAAAAGGTCGCGGTGACTCCACTATTTAAAAAAAAATAATTTTGAATTTTATTCTTTTATTAAGATGTACTTTGGAGTATACATTTTTAAAATGATTTTTTTAAATCGTATATTCAGTTATTGTTATTGTTTTATCTTTATATTGTTTTATATTGTTTTTAGCTTGTTTGTTTTGAACAGGGTGCAAGCCAGGGGTGCAAGCTGGTCCAGCAGTTTATAAGGCATTTCGTCTTCGAATTTAATTGAATTGACATTACCCATAAGTGCGAACATAAATATATTAAATGTAATCAAAACAATATATAAATGCAATATAACAAAATATAGGGAGCAGATAACATCTTAAAAATTTTAGTATTCAGCAAATGTGTTTAACCACAATTTTGTGCAGTAACGTGAAGAAATTGACACAGCTTGCTAATGTACACAAAATACTAGTGTCAATAGATAGATATTTTGTAATTAGTTTCAATGTTGGGTGTTATTTGTAATTATTATTATTATTTTTATACACTTGCAAAGTGTAAATTAATTTTGCTCAGAAGTTTGTAAAGCTAAGTTAACACAGGCAAATAATTTGCCCAAATTCTGTTGAAAATTTATTCAAAATACTATTACTTTAGACTTTGCAGGACTTTAAACTAAAGCTATGAATACACCAGCAAAAAATCTGCTCAAAAAGTTCTGATTTATTAAATATGGCATTCCCTATTTAGGCATATTTGTCAAATATTTGTAATTTGAGCAAATTATTTGCCTGTGTGACTACAAAAAATATAAATATTCTTGATCAGGACAACGAGCTCAGCCGATGTCTAACCATCAATCTGCCGGTTTTTACGCAAACTAGCCTCTAAGTTTTTAAGCTATCGAGCTGCACAGTGTCTTGCCTTACTGCACGCTGCTAATATGTCGGAAACAATCGGATCGGATGAATATATCTTATAGCTGCTATAGGAACGATTGGTCGTAAAATAGGTCATGAGCGTTTTAAAGCTCATGAATTTTGAATATTATTTGCTTTAAATCTGTTTTTATGGTTGAAATCCAACTGTATCCTATAGCTGACGTAGAATCGATCGGTCGGACATACATATCCCTTCAGTTCCTGCAGAAGCAATTGCTCCCACTCATGGCTGAACTATGTATTTATATACATATTTGTCTTGCTGATAAAACTTATTTGTTTTGATGGCAGCGCGCTGAAATTTTGAAGTCAACAATCAGAATCTTATTGATTATAAATTTATAAATATAGTAGCTATAGCGACGTTTGATTTATTTGAGAAGTGTATTTATAAATGAGAGAGAGTTGGGTAGGTTGGGAGAGGGGGAGTTGTGGAAGGAAGTCCGGAATACATTTTTTTCCGTTCCAAATTGAAGACCGAATGGTTCTTAAACGCAGAACGTCCGGTCTCAAAAAAGCGTTCTTAACTTAAGCCCGCCGTTCTCGGTTTAAGAAAAAACGGACTTACCCTACTATTGAGAACGAAAAACACGGTTTTCGGTACATTTAGAACGGATTTTTTTCTGAGTGTAGCTTCGCTCGCAATTTATTAATTTGAAGTTTCGACAAAACAATACAATTCCGGATTTTTTATATTTTGAAGTCCCGTTGGTAATATTTTGTTATGTAGAGCTTTTAAAATAAATTTGGAGCTGATCGAATGAAAACCAAAGGAGAGTTTCATACAACAGTTTTCAGCTTATTTTCCGACTTTCGTGGAAAATTTTCCAAAAATTTAAAAGCAATGTATTTTATATTTTTGTATGTCCAGCATGGAATATGAGTTTGAAGCAAGTCGGGCCAATGTTAAAAATCAACCCAACATTTCCATTCGTTTCGGTGGACTTTCGAACAAAAGTGAATGCGATTTTTATGAAATTCTATTTAGAGCTTTGAAAGTTGCTAGTTTGAGCTTTGAAAAAGATTTTGAGCCCGATCGAATGGAAGACATAAATATTTTTTCCCACGAATTTTTGCCAATTTTTCGGATTTTCCAAAATGTGAAATCGCGTTAATATTATTGAAATAAAAAAAAATGTTTCCTAAAAAGTACCCCAATAAGAAACTTACAATAAGTAACGGGTTTTCCAATTATAAAAATCCGCGTGCAATGTCGTAACATTATCGGAAAACTGATGTATGCGATTTTTTGTTCTTCTTTCGATGAGCTCCAAGCACTGAGAGACTGTCGGAAGAACGAACGGCCATTGCTATGTTGACTCTGCTGCTGACACTGACACTGATTAAGAATTAATTTGGTTTAAGGGGTTGACGATGGTTCATTCTGGATCAATTTATACTTTTAGTACAAGTCGAAGGACTTATTTCAACCAATCTTGTTGGAAAATAAATTTAAGATTTAGTTATTCCTAAATATCTCAATATAACAAGAAGGCTAATCATAACTTATCCTTTTGATCAATTTAATAGCATATATGTTAAATGGATGGAATCGAAATTGCTTAACGTAAGTAATTTTATACTCTGTACTAGAGATGGGCGCGGGCAGTGCCGGGCCTAGGCCAGTGACGAGTTTTTTAGGTCCGTTTCGGTCCCTGTAATCGGAATCGCTTCGGTTTTTTTTTGACGGGCTTTGTCGTTTTGTGGGTTGGCACAGGCCCGTAGAAGATTCTCATTTTACTATTGTGCGACTGACGATTGTAAGACAAAGCCTCAAAATCCCTTAAAGCCTGCAATGAATGCAGAAGCAATCGCAAATCGAAAACCAATAATTGTAAATCGAAATTATCTGCCGAATGGGCCCATTTATAGTAATCATCATATTTTATCGCTCCATCATATTCCATTTGTTCATTGAAGGCGGGAAATTAATAAATATGACAATTGTACACAAAAAAAGATCAAATATCAATCTGATATCGGCTGATGTATTTTATATTTTATAAATATCATTTATCATCATCATTTTGAAACAAAAGCATATAATTTTGACCCAAATAAATATCATTTTGAACTAAAATATCATATTGATATGAAATAATATAATTTTAATAAAAAAACGAGAAGGCAAAGCTAACTTCGACTGTGCTGAAGTTTTAATACACTTGAAAAACTTTACTCCAACTGATTTAACCGGTAAAATATATATAGGATATAGAAATCCGATATTTAAAATTTATAAATCATTGATAATAAAAATTCGATACCATAAAAAAAGCTTTTCTTAGTAAAACACATTTTCCGACCGATCGGTCCTATGGTAGCTATATGCTATAGTCCTCCGATTTTGATAAAATCTTCCAGAATTGTGTTAACGCATATAAAACTAATATATACCAAGATTGGTGACGCTACGATGGAAAATAAAAAAGTTTTCCCCACTAGAACTAGTTTTTTGACTGACCGTTTATATGGCAGCTATATTCATCCGATTTTGATCAATTTTTCCACAAATATGTAAAATCATCTAAAACTAATATATACCAAGATTGGTGACGCTACAATAAAAAAAAAAATTTTTTCTCACTAAGTCTTATTTTCCGACCCATCGTTCCTATGGTAGCTATAAGATATAGTCATTCGATCCGGCCGGTTCCGACATATTAGTTGCGTGCAGAAAAAAGAAGACTCTGTGCAAAATTTCAGCTCGATAGCTTTAAAACTGAGAGACTAGTTTGCGTAGAAACAGACAGACGGACAGACGGACGGACAAGTGGAAATGAACTCGGCTCGTCGTCCTGATCAAGAATATATATAGTTTATGGGGTCGGAAATGAATATTTCTATGCGTTACAAACTTCTGGGCAAAATTAATATACACTTTTCAAGTGTATAAAAACAATCGTAATGTTATGAAAAAATGTAAAATTCATATTTCAACATGTAAATTTGAGCATTAAACATATCAATTTATTATGTATCATATCGGTTTATTATTGGAATGAAAAAATATAATATTGAGTCGCAGATTATATCAATTTTTTTCTCTTAATTTTTTATGATTTTTCAGAATTTCAGCAATAACATTTTTTTTAAAAGGCAATAAATGATCTAAATGTGTGTTGTTAGTACTTATTAAATTGCCCATGAAACGTGAACCCGATTTGATCTGAAAAAAGTAGGGTATGACGCGTTGAGTAGTATATCGCGACTCGTGTCGTCGTCCTGATAAAGAATATATACCCTTTCTAGGATTGAAAATGATTCAAGGGTATAAAAAATCATTAATGATATTTTTCCTGGCGCTTGACGATTCTCATTATAAGCAGGAATTCGCAGTAATTAAACATTGCTGGTTTAAGTGAATGAAGCTACAGTAAAGGGTTATAGTTTGAGACCATAATGTAACTTTTTCAAAAATGGTTCTCTTTGTTATTTCTTTGATCTTATTTAAAGTGAGGAACCTAAACAAAACACAAAAAATACTAGAAACTCAATGTGTCCTTTGAAATAGGCTAATAACTTCTTCAACTGTTACAAATTCTGTTGATACATCGGTCAATAAATGGAAATTGAATTGGATTTCTTTAAAAAAAATTATTAAATTACCAAATATGACAGCCTTATTCCTAGTTTCATTTATTTAATATTAAAAAAACTACTCGAAACTTGAGGATTAATGTAGAATCGTGTAGGTCTTGTGATAACTATTTCAAGTATATTGATTTAAAATATCACTAAGGTACCTCCAGAATATGGGGTACCTAAGACTTAACATGCTTTACAACGAATAAATTTATTTTCGAAAATCTTTGTATCCTACCGTGTTCAGCACGAATGGGCGTTGGTCTCAGCACCGATTTGTAGTCCATATAGAAGCCAGGATAAAATTTATCCAATCCCGCATAGGCATAGGTAAGTGTAGTGGCTACATTTCCTGGAGCGGTAGACTGCTTGGCAGTCTCAGTACTTGTCTGTCCATAGCAATTGGGAAAAGAGCAACAGTCATAGACATTGCCCTCGCAACATTGCCTTGAGGTGCTTGTCAACGAGGGTTCGCTTGGCTCTGAGCCCAGCAAACGATCGACACTGAAACTTAGTTTCACTTTGGTGGGCGTTGTAATCGTGGCAGGAGGAGGACTGTGACTTGAGGCTGACTCTTTGGTTGACATATCGCGATCATCGTTATCCACCGTAGGATCGGTACTCAATTTCATTTCACACTCGCTAAACACATGGGTGCAAAGATTCTCGGGCACACTTTGTTCCATGCTAGCGGCACTTTCGTGTAGTAACATTGCTTAGTTGGTTGGTTGGTTAAATCACTTGAATTCTTCAAAAAGGATCACTGATACTGATCATGTCACTTGAACACAAAGAAATACCGTCGGTGTCGCTTAGGCCACAGAATTCGATCGCAAGAGCATCAACAACCCGTGTACACACCGTTTAGTAAGACAACCCACACAGAACTGAATATAGGATGGAGGAACTGGCCGGGAGCATACCCAACCAGCGATCGATTGGCGTTGGCTCTTACGAATTTGTATTGTGTGCGGTGTTAAAGTAAATCTTTGTGTGATTGTATATGTACAGTGGGAAAAGGATAGTGAAAACGGGTGTAAAAGTGTAAGTATAAAAATGTTGTAGACTGATAAATGATATGTTAATATATTTAGTACTTATTGTAGATGTAAGAAAAGAATTGCTTTTTAGAAATCGATTTGTTATGACGAAAATTAAGTTTTTTTTACTAATAACAAAAAAACTAATTAAAGACAGCCAGAGTTTTAGCAAAATAGAAAAGAATCTTCTTTAGTGAGTGTAGCATAATTATTTTATGGTAGTGTATATTGTTCTTAATATGAATGCGCATACAATTTTAGGTTCAGCAGAACCAAATCATGTATTTAGGAATTAAGAAAATAGCTAAAATTAGAAATTTTTACTTGGATAATTTACTTTCAAGTCATTTTTTTTTTATTCTGAAAAGTGAGAGTAGTACACAAAAATATTAAATGAACGAAAAAACTATGAAAAACTATCATAGTGCTATGGAATAATTTAACATGGGGATATGATCATAAAATATGATATGATAAATATAATATCCATATAATATCATATCAGGTTCAGGTTCAGGTTCGATTAAAAATGTAAGACCTTTTTTGAAATCACAAATCTCTAATTGAGTCATAAGTTTGTTTCCAGAAAATAACCAGCCCTGGTTCATCGGTATAAAGTCAGTAAAAATTCACCAACTACAGCAAATGCCATGTCATCCCAGAAATAACCGAAGAGTGCACGAAATGTAGTAAATCTCCATATGACGCATCTACCAACCTCTGGACTCATCCAGTCCAAACAGCCTCCTTCCGGTTCTGGACCTGGGAGACTCGTTGACTCCTTCATATCACACTAAACAATCATTCCCTCGTTCTTTTCCAATTTTCTTTCCAATTTTCTTTTCTTTCTCCTTAATATGCGTACAACCATTCTTTCATACTACAAAAACATCGCTATGTCATTAAAATGATTATTTCTCAAAGACTGAAGACATTTAAATATTTATTCAGTTTACAAACTGATATTCTTAGAATTTATGAACTAAGTAATAATGACTTACAATGTACTCTTTAAATTAGTCTCCAATCGAGCTCATTGTTCAAATTTCAATGTATTTATTATAAATTATACCTTTTCTTCTACTTACCTCCTGGACAAGTAATTCCGCATCATTCAGTGTTCTTCAATTTTCTCCCACTGTTTCCTCCACATGGATAAGAAACTTGTTATACGGTTTCGGTGTTTACACACAAACATGCCGCTGTGTCATTAGCTTCGTTGATCGCTGTTGAGATTTTGTTTACTGATTTCTCCATATGTTGCCGTACTTCCCACACACACACACACACAAACACATACACTCACGCTGCGCCTACACTTGGATGGAGAGGCCATGGTATGGCTCCATATTAACCAATGCCAGCGCTTCATTTAGGTGGGCGGAGCCAATGACAAGATCACATTGATATTGATGTTGTTTCTCTTTTGCTCACATTGGAATGTTTTGGTTAATTGGCCTGTGAATTAAGTGATCTTTGTGCGAAATTCTTCAACTCTGCCGCTTGTTCCTGTTAATAAACTGGGTAACTGGGTAAGAAAAAAAGGTGGCTAAATAAACAAAACATTCAAATGCATTGCACGCTTCATAAAACTTTTTGTGTGCCATTAAATTATTGCGAGTAAACATTGTACAAACTTCAACCCAAACAAAAGTGAAAATGTGAAAATTGTGAAGCGAAATTCGTTGTGTTATTATTATTATTATTAATAGGAAATTCTGTCGTGACGTTACGTAGCATACAAACCGGCGCCAAACACCGCCTGCTCTTGCCATTCGCCTTAACAAATCGGATATGCAAATGCAATCACAGGAAAAAGGAAATCAAAAAAAGGGAACGAACTGTGTGAATAGGCGACATGTGCAATGCTCTCTATGGAATGATAAATATAAAGATAGAGCAAGTCTGTTTCTTTGGATTTTGGGACTTAAGATATTCTCCGAATGTTATTATTTTGTTTGGAAATAATAAAACAAAATTTAACAAAAAATTTGTTTACTGCTTTTTACATCTAACATTTGATTTTTTTTAAAAACTTTCTGTTGCCTACAACATATTTTTTGGTAACTTAATTTAGGGGTATTCTACCTTAGTGTGCCAATTCAACTATAATACATAAACCACCAATAACCGATATAAAAGAAAGCTTTTTCAGTCTACTGACATTAAATCCCATATCAATATAAATCGTAGAGTAATCACTAAATATCACATCTATGTGATATGGACGATAAGTCCGCATAGAATTCGGACATTATACCCAGATTTATTTGAACTTAAAGTAATATGGAGATTTTTTGTTTTAAGGTTAGTGCACACTTTAAAGAGTATTTATATTTCTAAACGAAATAATTAGTAACCGATTTCCAATTTTGGCCATAGATATATTTAAGGCCCCTCCTTCAAGTTCCAGTTTTACAGAAAATATCATTTCAGCCAATATATAATAACACAAAGCAACATGGTCCATTTTATAGAAGGAGTGGTGTTCGTCTGCTAATCTCGTATCTGTTTTGGCAAAATGCTCCATCACTTCAGAATTTTTTTCTACTTTGAGCCAAAGTTGATTAAAGTGCATGTTTTGCGAGACTTCTCGCTAACGAAAAACCATGAGATATGGCAAGGGAGCGAATTTGCGTTTGCTCTCAGCTCAGCTTCTCAGATCAAAACCAATTCGTTTAGGATAAATCTCGGACTATTAATCCTAATCGGGCTTCAAATTTCAATCTTTCTGTCGGGATTAAATCACACTTTTTAGACTTAAAAATAGTCCGGCATCTTTTTTCTGTGTTCGTAAGCAGCCCTATATCCCATTCGAAGTGGTTCAAACTGTTTAGAAAGCTGTTTTGAACCATAATTTCAACTTCATAGAGAAAGATAAGCGATAAAGAACTGCGTATCAATCTATACCATTACCAAACTACACCCCAATTTGAAATTTTTAGCTTGAAAAATTTTGAGACCACTTTAGAACTGCTTTAATCTGGTTCGGAACGGGATTTTGCCAGTTAAATCACGATTTTTTTATTACCAACCTTAACACTCAATTGCAAATTCATAGATTTAATAATTTCTAAAAAATGTCTCTTGACCACTTTTTTATGTTGCCAACCTACTCAGAGACTTTACAATTTAAAGTTCAAATAAACCATTTAGCACCGGCTCAGTCTAGTTCGTAACAGGTCTTGAACCAGTAAAATGTCCTACTCCATATTATCAACCTATGAACCTATGAACTTGATAGCATAAATGATTTCTTGGATTTTTCTTTTCCAAAATTGTACATATAAATGGATTTTTTTTAAGAATCAATTGGATATTTTCCATATCCATCAGGAATAAATATTGTAATATCATTTTTTCATCCATTTGAGATGATGTTAAATTGATCTTAGTTTTACATTAAATGGAGCTTAAATAATAAATATTAAATTAATATCCATTCCAAATGGATCCTAATGGATTTTTTTTATTCTTAAGCTTAACTCATTTCTGAAATTTGTTCTTGTACCAGTTTGAACCGGAGGGAAAAAATCTTACTTCATATTACCAATCTACACACAAAATTGTAAGTTCATAGCTTAAATAACTGTCTTTAAACGCTTTCCAAAGTTGTTCACAGACTTTAATTATAGCCTGTCTCTTTCCTAATATACCGTGGACAAATCATGAAGATCGATTTAGCTGTTTAGACGCCTAAAAGAATAAAAAAAAACCTACAAATAAACAAATATTCATTCACATATATATATAGATTTTACTCCTTCCATCGCCTTCAATCTCACAATCAATTGCAAATACCCTTGGCAACAAAGGGAACTTCCAACGTAAACACGAACCGAGTCCACACTCCTTAAGGGTAAACCGCAATCAAAACGTTTTGGGGCCAATTCAATTTGGGTTAGGGCATGCCACAACAGTACGTGCCATCCGCTCGAATGGAATCGTTGTCAGGCTCGTCGTCCTCGTCGATACCATCGCTTTTGCGGCGTAGTGACAGCGCCATGGAGTGCTTAAGCATTAGTGAGCCAGGACTAGATGAGGATGTGGAGGAGGAACAGGAGTTCACTTTTCGCTATCCCAGCTATATGTTTCCCGATGTGGACTATGACAAAGAGGATGTTCCCTTAATCTTTAAGGCTACACCGGATTCGCTATTTAATTTGTGTGCTGCTGTGGTAGACGCTCAGGGGAGAACCGAGGTTTTTAAGTGGAACATCAATGATGTGGCCGATTGGTTAATAAATTTTGGTTACCCCGAATATGAGGTGAGAGTCCATTCCGCGAGTTTCCTATCAGTATTAAATATAAAGTGTTATTATTTTACTTTAGCAAACTTTTCGAGAGAATTACATTGATGGGCATAAGTTGCTCAATCTGGATGCCATTGCTCTGGTGGCCCTTAATATACGCGATTTCGAGCACATACGTCATCTGGGCAGAGGAATACGGGCTTTGTATCGCAAGGAATTGCAAACTGCGACTGAAACCAAAAATCAGAGCGAAGTCTACAAATCTTTTCGTGCACGCACTGGCCGCAAATATGAGGGATTGCGTGAAACGGAACTGCTGGGACGCATGCATATGCTGCGCTCGGTCTTTCAGGATATAAACGATTGGGAACTGATGGAATTGCATATGGCTCGAACACCAGTGAGACGCTATCGTGAGGTGGTTGCTGGTTCCAGGCGTTATAATTTATATGGACCATTAACGGCACGCAGAGAGCCCATTATGGTGGATGATGTGGATAATGCGTCGTGGTTTAACTTTGGCGATTGTTATTGAGTGTTGATGAAGTGAAAATGAAAACACCCACCCAAAAATCATAGACAATTAAATAAACACAAAATTTGAGTTGCGCAGTCTTAGCACTTGATTCAATCCAAAGGTCTATTCCCAGATGACATACAAATTTCGGCAAAAAAAACTTCATATGAATAGAAACAATTTCGAACGGATTTGAAAACTAAATGATTTTGAACGGCGCTCTTATGTATATGAAGTCCTGTGCCGAAATTAATAATTATGTTAGCTAATCGATTTTAGTGGAAAGATTTGTATACCCTTGCTGACGGTTCCTAATATTGGTCTAATATTTGTAATAAAAGAAAGCATCATAAAGTGTAAATTCCTGATCGGCATCAATATCCGAGTTATTATTAGAGATTTAAAACTATCGACGGCACTATCAATTGTTGTGCGCTATCGAGTCGCTATATTCTTTAACAGTCTTGGTCTGCTCCGTAAAGTGGTTCGTTCGTCCAAAATGTTTGATTACATTTGCTCGTACGTTTCGTTACATATTTTCTTCTACTATAAATCGACTATACTGGTAAACTTAAATATGTTCTGTAGCTATTAGAGTTAGTTTGTTGGAGAGTGCGTGAACAAAACGGAGTTGTTCACTAAATGGAACAAGTTAAAAAGTTCCTCTTCAACTATAGTTTTTTGTTCCGTGGCTCTTGTTCCGTGACTCCTATTCCGAGACTCGTGTTTCGTGAAAGTGCAAGTATATTCGCTATATATTATTTGATCTTTCTGAAAATTTAACAGATTTTAAAGATATTGAGCACATACTTGCGGTTGGCTGTTGCAACACAGACTAAGAATATCTAGGCCGAATACTCGCGCTGTATATTTGTATCCAACATAGAACATATACCGTTCAAATTTGAACCTATACCGTTTAACGCTCTCTTTGCTGTAAAAATTGCTGGCAGAGAAGAGGGACTGAGCAAACGAGCAGTCTAGGCGCGACACAGGCCGTGCTTATCATTCAAACGTCAATCTCAGACTGAATGAAATTTACGAATTTAAAGTTTGCGCTCACTCACTCACTTAGTGTTGCCAACTTAGCCATTTTCATTTATCTAGCTAGATCTAGCTGTTTTGTAAGATCGAAAACCGGAAGATAAACCATTTTGCCGGAGCCTGCAATTCTAAATATATTGAAAAAAATAATTTGCCGTTTTAAGCTATTTTGAAAGTGCCACATTCTGATAAAACAGTCTTCAATTCGTCTTTGTTTTTTTTTTTAGAAATTTGCATCTTCAGCTGTGTTTGAGGTATTATCAAAAAATGGTTAACGGGGTCTTCCTCATTTGAAAATTTTGTTTTTCGATTTTTTTGTTTTGCCTTGATATTATAGCTTGACATTCCCCTTTCCTCCCCATCAAACCATTTTCAAATGTTCGAAATAGTTTAGCAGATATATACACTTTAGTTGAGCAATGTTCTTGCTAACTTGAGTATTTTTAACGTTGCTCAAAACTTTAACCGCGTTTTTCTCGAAACCACGTTTTTTGACCTGGTAGCCATGATTGCGCCAGTTCTACTGAACCAATTTTGATCAGCCATGTTGCAATCGGTGCATAATTAATATAATTTTGGCCCGCACCACAATCAAGAGGAAAAATATTTGTATATTATTTTTTACACTAAGCCACAAAACTTCTTGATAATTCCAAATTTTTTTTTTTAAGAGGCCGCCAATTTTTAAAAATAATATTTAAAAATATGGTTGAGGTACGGGCCAGCATTATATCAATTCTGATAATACCGTTTTCAATTCCGATAACATGGAGTCCCGGAATCATGGCTACCACCTCTACACCTTTTTTTTTTGAGACCTTAATTGGCACGCCGATAACTTTATGAACAGCCCTTGAAACCCAACATTTATTTTTTCTTTTTTATTTAGTTAATAAATAACCCAAAAAAAAACCACATTGAAAAAGCTTCTATGGTTTTCCCTCTAGAATATTTTCAAAACACTGTTCAAAATTAGAAGACCCCCTTAAGACATAAAGAAAAGAGGAATTCGAAACTTGGGATAGCCGGCTCAAGGTCGACCTTGATTAAATAAAAAAGAACGTATCGCTATACCAACATCTAACGAAAAGAGAAAAGTTAAACCATTCTAAAACAGTCTAGGTCAGCTCCGTAGAGTGATTCGTTCGTTATCAACAACAGGAAAACCAACAGTCGCGCAAATATGACCAATAGATTCAAATAATAATTGAATATATTTTATTTTCATTATTCAATTTCTCTAAACCTAAGCAAGACTGCGAGTCGCTACCTGGTATTTCAATCGAATTTTGTTGAGGTTGACCAATACTTTACAATATCACATCGAGGGGCCACATTTTTTATAGAACCGTCTGGATTTCGATCACATGTTACATTATTAAATGTGCTAAACATCTTGAACGGCAATATATTTTCAACCAATTTTTTTCAACTTGAGGAGCACAAAAAGTTGCTTATACAAAGAAAGTTGCAAGCAATTTAAATAATGTATTTTAGTCGCTAAATAAAAAATCCAAATTTTTCGTTACTTACGTTACCCGAAAGGAGTTTTTAAATGTGTTTGTTCATTAGGGGGTACAAAGCTGGTTAAATTAAAAGTTGGTATAGGTGGGACCACCATAGCGCAGTATTAGGCTATTTAAAGGGGTCTTCTATCTTTGAAACATTTTTTTTCTTCGATTTTTGCCTTATTATTCCCCTTTCCCCTTTCATCCCCTTCAAACCATTTTCAAATATTCAAAATAGTTTAGCAGATTTATCCATTTTAGTGGAGCAATGTTCTTGCTAACGTGAGTATTTTCAACGTTGCTCAAAACTTTAACCGCGTTTTTCTCGAAACCACGTTTTTTGACCTGGGAGCCATGATTGGGCCAGTTCTACTGAACCGATTTTGATCATCCATGTTGCAATCGACGCAGAATTGATGTAATTCTGGCCCGTACCTCAATCATGAAGATAAAAATTTTTTTTACAATTTTTTTTACACTAAACAACAGAAAAAAAACGTCGAAATCAAATTTTTTTAAAAAAGTTTGTGATTGTGGTACGTGCCAGAATTACATCAATTCTGATCATAACCTCATTTACCGTCTTCAATTCCGATAACCTGGAGTCCCGGAATCATGGCCACCACCTCTACACCTTTTTTTTTAGACCTTAAAAAAATTCTAGAAGGAAAGCTTTAACAGCTTTTTCAATTTGTTTTTTGGTTTTGTGTTATTCATAAATTAAATTAAAAAATACAAAAAAAAAAGTTTGGAATTCGAGGGCTGTTCAAAAAGTTATCGGCCTGCCAATTAAGGTCTCAAAAAAAAAAGGTGTAGAAGTGGTAGCCATGATTCCGGGACTCCAGGTTATCGGAATTGAAAACGGTAAATGAGGTTTTGATAAGAATTGATGTAATTCTGGCCCGTACCTCAATCATAATTTTTAATATTTTTTTTTAAAAATTGGCGGCATGTTAAAAAAAATTTCGATTTTTCAAGTTTTTTTTTTGGAGTTTAGTGTAAAAAATAGTAAAAAAATGTTTTTCATCATGATTGAGGTACGGGCCAAAATTACATCAATTCGGCGTCGATTGCAACATGGATGATCAAAATCGGTTTAGTAGAACTGGCCCAATCATGGCTACCAGGTCAAAAAACGTGGTTTCGAGAAAAACGCGGTTAAAGTTTTGAGCAACGTTGTAAATACTCACGTTAGCAAGAACATTGCTCCACTAAAATGGATATATCTGCTAAACTATTTCGAATATTGAAAATGGTTTAAAGGGCATGAAAGGGGTATGTCTAAGTTATAATAATAAGGCAAAACAAAAATATTGAAAAACAATTTTTCAAAGGTAGAAGACCCCCTTAAAGGCCATCTGAAAATTGAAGATTTTTGAGAAACACTATTTTCGTTCAAAGTGGGTGAACATTCGTGCTGATATTGGGACTTAGGATTGACATAGAGAAATTTTCTTTATATATTCTTAAAGGTACATTTGTAGCCTATATTATCCATATTTTGATGATTAAGTTGTCGGAGCTTTTAAAATTGACTTCTGGTTGACCCTTTTTTTAGAAATACCCGTTCGGTTCTTATGATGCCTCAACCGAACCAGGAACCGAAATGATTATAGATAATAATTCAACTTGGAATAGGGCCTACCACAATCAGCAATGATATAAAATGTATCTCCTGTTAAGTTTGATGGAAATTAATGTCAATAATTTGTGAATTTATGTTTTTTCAGAAATTTCCATATCTTTCCTTATTTGTAGAATTCTAAAATACATAACTAGTGCGATAGCATGTAGCTCTAGGAATATACCAATAAATTCCAAAAATATTAATTGAACCAAATCCAACTTAAATATCTCCTCTTCGCCCCTCCTTCAGCTTATGTTTTATTTTTGCTGCCCAATCAGTCGACAACTGCACATTGATCACTTATCGCTCTGCTGTTCCTTTGGTTATTGTTGTTGTTTTTGCTCTTGGCCGTCCACATTTGCCTTCGCTCACGTGTTCAAATTTATTGATTGTTTTGCTCACAAGACACGGCGTTTGTGTTCGCTGGTCTTGGTCGGATCTCGTCGTCGACTCTCATGATGTCCTGCTGTGCAGCATGGGAGACGTACGTGTGGTCGTTTTATGTTATATTTTTCGACATCTTGTGTGTCCGATCAACCTGGGCCCCGAGTCATTGGGCCTAGATGCAACCTTAGACGCTGCCCATGCAAATCGTCGTTGCATCCCAAGCCCATCTCTCCCTCCCTCAGCGTCTCTGCAGGCTTTATTAACTTATGCGCATTCAGATTACCTTAATAACTCGTTCCGTTAACACTTTATTATGTTCAAGGCTCATAAATCGTTCCATCACCCCAGACACGGTCGCGAGAGGGTTTCCGAGTGCCCCTTCCCAGTGCCCGTGCCCGCGCCCAACTGCAGACATCCAGGCGATTATGATTTATCGCATTTTAATCAATTTAAAATGTTTAAAAACGATACAAATCGGAAGAAATTATGAATGTGTTGCTGTCTTTAGGCTCCACAGTAGGCCAACAACAACAATCTCGTCGACGGCGACTACAAGCCACAACCCGACGACGATCGTCAGCATGCGTTATCCAACGCGTACCTCGTTTGTATTTCACTCCAAGCCTACAAAGACTCTCCGATTACGCCCAGAGACCTTAGTTGCTGCGGAAATTTACGCGCACCACATTAGCCAAGGCAACGGGGACGGATTTGTATTCCCTTGTTGAGATTATATTAAAATTGGTCTGATGTTTGTAACGGAATGAAGGAAGCATCTCCGACCCCATTAAATATACATATATATTAATGATCAGCATGACGAGCTGCGTTGATATAGCCATGTCCGACCGTCCGTCTGCCTGTTACTATGCTATCTCCTCCCTCTTTAAAAGCTATCTTAACCAAACTTTGCAAATAGTCTTAAAATACTTATAGGCTGCACATTTGTCGGAACCAACCGAATCGGATGACTGTATCATATAGGTGAAATGTTCTAGTACCTTGCATTCAGGAATTTCGAGTGGTGACAGTAGGCTCTTATATCTGGATTCATCTCGCCTATTCGACAGAGCACATATCCATGCTTCAGTTAAAAATTAAACGCGTAATATGCAGGCGAAAGTGTCCAAATTGGCCTCTGAATGGGTTATAAGCAGTTAGAATTTTCACAAAATCCAACAATTTTTTTTTTTATATAAATAATTTCGGAGATATCCCCATATTTGTAAGGACACTTTAGGGCTACAGACACATCATCTTCTTATACACATGACTTTCTGATTTTACCAACTGATGTTGCTAAATTATGAAGATCTCATTAACGAAAAATGATTTTACACAAAAAAAAAAAAAAACGGGAAGGCAAAGCTAGCTTCGACTGTGTCGGAGTTTTAATACACTTGAAAAATATTACTCCAACTGATTTAACCGGTAAAATATATATAGGATATAGATAACATTTAAAAAAACTTTTTTTAGTAAAACACATTTTCCGACCGATCGGTCTATGGCAGCTATATGCTATAGTCATGCGATTTTTATAAATTTTTTCAAAATTATGTGAAAGCATATAAATCTAATATATACCAAGATTAATGAATGCTATAGTGATCCGATTTTGATACATTTTTCCAGAATTATGTGGAAACATATAAAACTAACATATACCAAGTTTAGTGACGCTACGATGGAAAATAAAAAAGGTTTTCTCACTAAAACTTATTTTCCGACCGACTGTTCCTATGGCAGCTATATGATACAGTCATCCGATCCGGCCGGTTCCGACATATTAGTTGCGTGCAGTAAAAAGAAGACTCTGTGCAAAATTTCAGCTCGATAGCTTTAAAACTGAGGGACTAGTTCGCGTAGAAACAGACAGACGGACAGACAGACGGACAGAAAGACGGACGGACGGACAGGCGGAAATGAACTCAGCTCGTCGTCCTGATCAAGAAGTGTATAATAATGTAAGTTTTACTCAGTTGATATGGGAAATAGCTTCGAAAATCATTTTGCGAAGGAAGAATTGCTCGTGGACGACATCAATTCGTCGTATCAGAAGCTGCTGATGCTAATGGCCCTGGAATAGCCGACATCATGAAAGTTTCAAAAAAATGTTTAAGTATGTGTGAACTTCTTTTTAAACTTTAAACACGTTTTTCTCAAAACAGTGTTTTTAAAGTCGGTGATCACTGTATCTCAAGAAAGGCTGAACCAATCGATCCGAAATTTTCACCAACCGTCTTAGATATATTCTACGGATTGATCGAAGGATTAAGATATCCGATAATTGTTATTAAATTTTTAAACCAATGTTCTGAAAAATTTTGGTCAAAAATTAAAATTTTTTTAAATTGTCGCCATTTTATCAAAAATTTAAATTTCATCTAGTCCTTCGATCAATCCCAGCATTCATCTATCCCCTATCAGAATCTATCTGGTTTTTTTATTTCTGATAAACCAAACCAGAGATGTCGATTTATGGCAATTATTACAAAATAAATCATCCCCCTTAAAATTAGAGAGGTTGTTAGATTTCTATTTGATACATTTCAGCACGAGCTATACCCAACATCTGTTCAAATTATGTAAATTGTTTCGCATTTTTATCGTTTTTTTTGCGAAGTTACAGTCTGCTTAAGCCAAAAACACATTTATCTGCTTAAACATTTTTAAATTTATTGAAGGACAACTAGATTGCTACTTCTAATTTGAATACAAACTGTGAAAAGACTACATAATTCATCATAGAATATTATTTAATTACAAGCATATGTAAATTTTTTGGGGGCATGTAATAACGCCCGCCAGCTTTTATGCCACTTTTTGAGTGCTTGATAACACTAGGATAAGTTATTTATGCACGAAATGAAAATATTCTGATAAAATCTATACGAATACATACACCCAGAGAAATCTAGCACGATTTGGCAAGACTAAAATCGGCTTCAATTTATTTTTTTTTTGTCTTGAATTTTCAAGAAGAAATCTGCTTGAAATCGAGAAGACTTGTGCGCTCGATTTGAGTTTGGTAGCAAGAGAGGTAAGGCGTTCAAAACGAGAGCATTTCGTTCTCTCGCTCTCTGGCTCTTTGTTCTAAAATGCTTACATTCAAGAAGATCTATTCTTGAATTCGAGAATAAATCATGCTTGAAATGAAGCCGACTAAATTTAAAACCGAGCAGATCGAGCTTCAAAATTCATGCTTAATTTCAGTATTTTCTTTTTGGATCCAAGAAGATTCTGTCTTGCCGAACTTCTGACACGAAATCTGCTTGATATCAAGCACGATCTGCTCGTTTTTTCTCTGAGTGTAGAATTTCATACAAAGCTCCCACCTTCAATCTTTTCAAAATTTCAGTATATATGTATATAATTTGGGATGCCGATTACGAAAACCATGATAAAAATTGCCGAAAATTTATTTTTCTAGATTAAAACCGTTAATAACCGGAAAATATATTGTTTTTGCAGATTTCTTAGAAGAATACACCTTCAAAAATGTTTCACTAAAAATGGAAGATATTGTGGAAACGCATGTAATTAATAAGTGAAGTTTTGTCAAAAGGACATGGATTTTGAGAAAAAGAAGAAAAACAGTCATACGCAAATGCCTGCAGGCGGAATTTTGTTCTCCTGCGGCGCCTTTCTAAAAATCTACAGAATATCTTATACATGTTTAAGGATGGTTTTCTTATTTTTGTTTCTCCTGTTTATCTGAATTTGCTTATTCTTACCTGAACCATTTATTCCTTTTCAAAATATTTCAAAAACCAGATAAGTTTTTATTGGTTTACATTGTTGACAAATTACAACTCTTTTATTATGCACACGTCAGTTGTGGACAAAGCAACAGAGTTACTACAAATATTAATATAGCACACATACCGCTAACTTCTATGGGTCAAACTCTTAGTTTTGAGCAATTGTTTCTGTTTTGAACCCTGTAATAATTTTACTTGTTTAGACTGATGCCATTTTAGGGCCTTGTTGTTAAAACATCAATGATTAATTAAGCCAAGCTTCGCTTGGTGGTCGTTATTTTTTTTATTTAGCAATTTCACTTTTGGAGCCACGCTTGCTTACTTTTCAATGAGAATTGTACATTTTTGTGATGTCGGGCGTTGTGACACTCTTAAACACCCGCGGGCGTTTGTACCGAAAGCATCAGCAAATAAGAAAAAAAAATTATGAAACGACGACTGCTGCTTCACTTTTCTCAGAAATCAAATATTGCTGCTGCTTAGACTGCGACTTTTGATTTTTTCAGAAGCAAAATCAGAAAAAATTAAACTTATTGCCTTTTTTAAAACTCTGCCAAGTTCTCGCAATTCTTCTGGTACACGAAATGAACACACTCGTTCTCGGTATTTGACAAGTGACATTTTTGCTCTATTACTGCATCAAAAGTTTTTGGCGTCAGTTGTTTGCAATCATGGAATGGGGCTCGCTCAAAAATCGAGTTGTTGAATTGGCCTGCAACAATCAAAAAATCAAAACGTCGCCCAGACCTGAATCCATTTGACTATAAACCGTGGTCCGTTTTCGAGGCTATTGCTTGCTCTACTTGACACCCTAATATTGAGTGTTTGAAGCACGCCCTTGTCCGAGAAGTGGACAATTTCCCAATGCATAAGGTGCGCACTTTGATAAAGGAGAGACTTCGGCGTTGCTGGAAGGCCCAAGGCGGCCAATTCAAATAGGTTGTTCTACGATTTGAGTGACCGAATAAAAAGAAGAAAAGGGTATTTCAAAATTTTAATTTGCTTTTGTAAGTCTGACTTCACTGATAAGAATATGCCAGAACTTCTTTGCATCAATTGCCATTATTTCCACAATTGAAAAATTGTTCCATTAGTATCTCCGTTTGATTTGTGGTTTCACCGATTTATATCTAAGATTTCCATTTATAAGGTTTACTTTTGATTGGATTATATATTGCATATATTGCAGCATATTTGCTGCAATTGGTAAACTCAAACGAAATGCTTGATTCGTGGAATCAGACGACGCACAGAGGAGCCTGTTGAACAAATGAGGTTGCAAAAATCAAAAAATGAAAGTGCGCCTACGAAATGTGGAATGAACGCATATTAAAGGAAATTCTTCAACGATTACAAATATGAAAAACCTTAATGAAAGAAGATATAACCCTTCAAAGTTGACCGACTTTAAAAAAAACGAGAAGGCAAAGCTAACTTCGACTGTGCCGAAGTTTTAATACACTTGAAAACCTTTACTCCAACTGATTTAACCGGTAAAATATATATAGGATATAGACATCAGATATTTAAAATTTTTAAATCATTGATAATAAAAATTTGATACCATTAAAAACTTTTCTTAGTAAAACACATTTTCCGGTCATATGGCTGCTATATGCTATAGTCATCCGATTTTGATCAATTTTTTCAAAATTATGTAAAAGCATATACAACTAATATATACCAAGATTGGGGACGCTACGATAGAAAACAAAAAAGTTTTTCTCACTAGAAGTAGTTTTTTGACCGAGCGTTTCTATGGGAGCTATATAATATAGTCATCCGATTTTGATAAATTTTTCCAGAATTATGTGGAAACATATAAAACTAAAATATACCAAGATTAGTGACGCTACGATGGAAAACAAAAAAGTTTTTCTTACTAGAACTAGTTTTTTGACCGAGCGTTTCTATGGCAGCTATATGCTATAGTGATCCGATTTTGATACATTTTTCCAGAATTATGTGGAAACATATAAAACTAAAATATACCAATATTAGTGACGCTACGATGGAACAAAAAAAAGTTTTTCTCACAAAATCTTATTTTCCGACCGATCGTTCCTATGGCAGCTATATAATATAGTCATCCGATCCGGCCGGTTCCGACATATTAGATGCATGCAGTAAAAAGAAGACTCTGTGGAAAATTTCAGCTCGATAGCTTTAAAACTGAGGGACTAGTTCGCGTAGAAACAGACAGACAGACAGACGGACAGACGTACAGACGGACAGACGGAATTGAACTCAGCTCGTCGTCCTGATCAAGAATATATATAGTTTATGTGGTCGGAAATGAATATTTCTATGCGTTACAAACTTCTGGGCAAAATTAATATACACTTTTCAAGTGTATAAAAACGAGAAGGCAAAGCTAACTTCGACTGTGCCGAAGTTTTAAATACACTTGAAAAACTTTACTCAAACTGATTGAACCGGTGAAATATATATAGAATATAGATATCAGATATTTAAAATTTTTAAATCATTGATAATAAAAATTTGATACCATAAAAAAAACTTTTCTTAGTAAACCACATTTTCCGACAGATCGGTCCTATGGCAGCTATATGCTATAGTCATCCGATTTTGATAAATTTTTTCAAAATTATGTGAAAGCATAGAAAATTAATATATACCAAGATTGGGGACGCTACGAAAGAAAACAAAAAAGTTTTTCTCGCTAGAAGTAGTTTTTTGACCGACCGTTTCTATTGGAGCTATATAAATACAGTCTTCCGATTTTGATAAATTTTTTCCTGTATTATATGAAAGCATATAAAACTGACATATACCAAGATTAGTGACACTACGATTGGAAAACAAAAAAGTTTTTTCAAACTAGAACTAGTTCTTAGACCGATCGTTCCTATGGCAGCTATATGATATAGTCATCCGATCTGGCCGGTTCCGACATATTAGTTGCGTGCAGTAAAAAGAAGACTGTGTGCAAAATTTCAGCTCGATAGCTTCAAAACTGATGGACTAGTTCGCGTAGAAACAGACAGACGGACGGACGGACAGACGGAATTGAACTCGGCTCGTCGTCCTGATCAAGAATATATATAGTTTATGTGGTCGGAAATGAATATTTCTATGCGTTACAAACTTCTGGGCATGTCTATATCAACTCGGCTGTTGATGCTGATCAAGAATATATATACTTTATGGGGTCGGAGATGCTTCCTTCTGCCTGTTACATTTGCACGAACTTAAGAGAACAGATTAACGATAGAAAAGTTCCCGCCCCCGCAATTTGAAAAATACCTTACATCTCCCACAATTTTGAAGATAGATTATTTGAACCCTCTAGACATATATTACTTATCGATTCGCCATACATTATTTTTCGATCAGATGAGCCATAGTAGAGTTGCCGCCCCCGCAATTTGGAAAAATCCTCATACCTCCCACAATTTGGGCATGTTGTGATCTAATAAAATATTTTTAATTAAACCCTGAGTAACGTGTATATCGAAGTCGAGCAAGGCCGACTTTAACTTACGCTCTCGTTTTAAACAACTTTACTATTTTTGAATTCTAGATACCTAAGGCAGTATTAAAATACCAAACAATATTTTTGTTTTGCCATCCCTGTTGCTGTCACAGGGGTGCAGAGTCAGCTATTTACTAATAGGTTGCCACGTGGCGTTTTTGCTGAAAACAAATTGTTGTTTTTAAAACATTTTCGAAACTGGCAAATACAGTTTGTTTAAAAATTAGAAAACAAAGATCAAGGTATTAAGATACAGCTTGAAAGATAAAATTATATGTCAGCTTTTGTTTTGTTATTGTTTTTAATGATGTTGTCGTGAAGTAAATTTTTTAAGGCCTAACCTAAAAGTAATTGTGTTTCGTGGAGCAGAAGTAGTAACTCCAGTCATATCAACTGCATTTGTAAATGTCATACTAAACTTCAATATGTATAGAACAAAAGGGAGTTAATAGATTTTGCGCATATTTGCGCCATATCAAAATAAATTGAAATGTTGCAGCCACTGTTTTTCATACCAGAACTAATTTTTGGACCGACCGTTTCTATGGCAGCTAGCATATAGCATATAGTCATCCGATTTTGATAAATTTTTCCAGAATTATGTGGAAGCATATAAAACTAATTTATCAGCTGTGCTCCCATTTTCACCTTACTTTGATTTGTCACGTGAAAGATGATTTTACAAATCAAATTGTGTTAGTTTATATAAAATGACATTAGATCGAGGTAACTAGAAGAGTCCAAAAAATTTTCGATTTGAAATCACTTTCTCGTTATTCGTAAAATTTGTTTAAATGTTCGGACTGATCAGTAGTCACAGATATGAGTGTTACTTTTCATAAAAAAAGAAATGTGAGAATGAATTAATTGTTCATCGAAATCGCAAAAGTAATGTGAAAATGGGAGCACGGCTGTATACCACGATTGGGGACGCTACGATAGAAAACAAAAAAGTTTTTCTTACAAGAACTAGTTTTTTGACCGATCGTTCCTATGGCAGCTATACGCTATAGTTATCCGATCCAGCCGATTCCAACAAATGTGCGGTCTATGTATATTTGAAGAATTTTTGCAAAGTTTGGTCAAGATAACTAAGGGAGGAGATAGCATAGAAACAGACGGACGGAGGGACAGGGCTAGATCGACTCGGCTGTTGATGCTGATTATTTGCACAAATTTAGTATAAACTTTTTACTCTACAAGTAACGGGTACAATTAAATTTCTTTCGCAGGAGGGCGAATTTGTATGGCAGGTAGGTGAAGGCGTGGTCCAATCAAGAAATAATTTTTTTCGAAATTAACATTTGTCCTTTAAAATATATGTCCAAAATTTCAATTCTGTAACTCTATTTTTGGACTTTATGGCAAAAAATGTGCGATTCCGACCACTGTACACTGGTAGCTATGGCTTGACCGGGTCTGGCCTTATTATTTTAACGTCTACAACAACTAAAAGCGATCGACTCTGACTTAGCATAAGTGTAACTAAACTATAAACTTAGATTTTTTAGAACATAAGCAGAATTACTAAATATTTTTAATAATACTCGATGTAAGCAAATATACGCTCAAAAGTATTGGCATTAAATTTATAGGTTACTAGAGCTGGCCTCATTCGGTAAAAGGTCATCAGTTTACATTTACAGCAATTTAAAAAAAGAAGGTTCGCTAAACACCAATCTTGAAACGAGTCTAAGTCAGCCTGTAGAAGTCTAAAGACATCTTCAGGCAGATAAGAAAAACTAAGTCTTACGTCATCCGCAAACATAAGAACCAGTTAGTTTAATATTGCCTGTGGAAGATCTCTATACGTTCTAGTTTTTAGATAAAATTGTTCTTCATTATTAAGAAAATTTTTCCTGCTTTTAACAAAAAATTTTTCTAAATTTAAGAAATTTTGTTTCTTCAATTGAAAATTTGTTTTTTGATTCAAAAGAAAATAGTTTCCTAAATTGAAGAAATCATTTTCTAATATTAATGGTTTTTTGACCTTTTTTTAAGAAAAATTTGCATTGTATTTTAGCAAAACTGACCACAATATTTATAAGTGTTTTTTCTTAAACTAAGGGCAGAGTAGCTAAGGCTGGAAATTATAGCCGAATTTCTAATTTCTTTTTTTTAGACTGTTGCCTGCCCCTACTGTGAGGTTGTGGGCTCGATCCCGCCCCGGAACATCTAAATAAAAAGTTTTTTCTTTAAAACTTTTACACACCTTTACAGCCAGCTGTGAAGCTTCTCAAAAACTTTGCCGTTTGGATTCGGCGGCCTTTCTCTTGAGCGAAAATTAAAAACACACACGAGCCAAGACATTGAGAGAAGCTCGGCTTGGCCCTTTGGGGCTGTCCAATAATCGATATTCAATCAGCGCTCCCTCTTTGTCAAACTTAAAATATTTTTCTAAATTACACAGGGCAACACATTGACCGACTTTGCGAGGTGCAGCGTTGTTGATCAAAAATTATGATTCATTGATGTGCAATGCACTGTGCACATCAGCTCTTGTTACCAAGATGTAGCGGAAAAATGGATTTCTAATTTTTGTGTCCTCGGGAATATCAATGATTCTGTAACAAATCAAACGCTCAATAATAAGACTCCATAATTATATAATTAGTTAAACATTGGGTTGCACCAAAAACACTGTTGCTAATCACTTGCATCACTTACAATTTACGAGGGAGCACAATGACAAAAATAGACTAACAGATTACTAACACCCCGGCTTGTTATTTTGGATATTCATAAAGAAATCCAATACGAATAAAACACTCAATTTGCATCATATATTCAAAATATTTATTGGAATCGATAAATTGACCTTTGCCATTTACGTTTTAAAGATAACTTCATGTAAATGTTGTCCGTTGATCCGTTTCAAATGGTCCATTCGGAAAGTTCAATTTTGCTGAACACAATTTTTCGATAAAACAGCGGATTTTCATGGAGCTGTTGTAAGGTCCATTCAAACTGAAAACTTTTCACTTTGACAGATGACGTTTGGACGCCATTATCAACCAGTGCTGCCAACCTAAAAAACTTAACTCTAGAAAAAATCACCCTTCGCGAACTAGTCCCTCAGTTTTAAAGCTATCGAGCTGCACAGAGTCTTCTTTTTACTGCACGCTGCTAATATGTCGAAACCGCCAGGATCCGATGACTACTTCTTATAGCTGCCATAGAACGGATCGGTTAGAAAATGAGTTTAAGTAGGAAGAACAATTTTGTTTTTAATTTTAGCGCTCTTAAACTTAGCAAGTTATGTTATGAATCTGTTTTGCAAAATTTGGTGAAAGTCGGGTAACAGAAAAAAGATTTTAGTTTTCAATGTAAGCGTTCATAATCTTTCCAATTATGAATATTATAAAAATCCAATTATGAATCGGCAAAATATTGGTAAAAATCGGATGTCTGTATTATATAGCGCCAATCGGTCGAAAATGGTTTAGTGAGAAAAGTTTTTTGATTTTGATGGTAGGGAGGTCGAGCGAGTTTGTCAAGTGTATTATATCTTCCGCACAGTGGAAGCTAGCTTTGCCTTCTTGTTTTAAGTCGGTGTTGTTTCTGTTATTGAGCTTTCAACTCACGATCTCACGAGAGATCTGATTTCTCTGACCCGAAAGCAATCGGATCATTCCATGTGAACACAGCCACCCAATTTTTTTTTTACTTTAAAAGATCACTATCAGCGGCTTAAAGTTCTTCACATCGAGAATATAATCCTATTTTTTTACATCCGCATTGTAGTGTGACTGATGGTGAAATGTGGTGGTTGCCTGTTTAAGCATACCACGTCCTAGGTGATGACGATCGTAAATGGTTAGCACTGGGGAATCTTTCGGCTAGGGCTCGTCGGATGGGAGGGATCTTTTGTCGAATCTTAGTTTGTCACACACAAGAGAGTTGTGCTAACCGGCCAAGAGATGTTAAATTATATGCCAAGTATTTAAATGATTTACTGTTTGGGAGTTAGGTGTTTTAACTCCATATTACCCGCCCTACCATGTTAACACTATTCAACAACAACTATTTGTGTTAACCCGAATCTCGATGATGCGCCTGTTCAATACCCCATTCCTTTAATTAACTATTTCTTTTCCATTTCAATTATTTCATTTAATATACAGAATAATATTTCAAGGCCAAAGGTCATTTCCAAAATTAACATATGACATATGGCTTCAAAAGATAAATTCATGTTCATTAGTAGTAGCATAAGTTTTGGTTTTAACAAAGAAAAAATAAAACTGTGTTTTTTTTTATGCCCAACAAGTAAGGATTGAGAGCATGATGTCAAACAGTTATGATATAGGAAAAATATACATATATTTATGGCTTTCGGGTGTTGAATAAATTTTTTTTTTAGTGTTTCAATTAGAAAAAATTAGGCGAGAAGTCAAAAACTTGGCGGAATTTCTAAGTCGACGATTGAAACTTTCGGGGGATTTCGTTTGAGCTGAGCGAAATTTACTATCCTTTTATAGGAAAGCTTAATCTTTTTTCACAGTAATAAAATTTTTTTTCGTCGTTTGGCATATGTGGGATATAATTAATTCATATGTGTTGCTGCAAGTTTGTATTACCCTGATTATAATTTTTTGGTTGTCTTACGTAGATCCATCACTGCATGCAGGCCTGTTGCAAAGATGCTCCAACCTGGTTTAAAGATATGATTAATAAGAAACGAAATTGCAGCACAAAAAATGAAAAACCCTTTTTAAACTTAATAAAATTCATTCTCTTGTTGGAAGATCATTTTCCTTAATCCTCTTGATGGTGTCTGTGATGTCGACCCGATTCCAAATTTAATGCTTCGTCGTAGCTTGGCCTCACTGTACCGCCCTATTTCCTTATAACCTCCAATAATTCTTTATGCATCAAAGTGCATTAAGATGATTCTCTCACAAGAGATGGTTATGATGGCCAAATCAAACAGGGATGGTGAAGAATGCTATGAGGGAAGTGTGGGTCCCCTTTTAGAAAACATAAAAAATTTCCATTAGCCATTTGTCAAGGTGAGGTTACATCACCGTTCTTTACCTTTTCGGGGGCTCAAAAAAAAGGAATGAAAAACTTCTAACTCTAAGGGTTTTGGAGCAGCAATATATTGCTGAAGATGAAGGTGCGTTTATTTTGCCGAAGAGTTTATTTGCAGTTGCACAATGTCCCACTGTACAGAAAAAAAAGGTTGGTTAGCAACACGCACAGTACCAAACCACATGGAGTTACCTTTCGGGGTTATGGAAGCGTTCAACGAATCAGCACTTGGCACTTTAATTAAATAGTTTTCTCACTTGGGCTATTGACTTAGGCCCAGCACTTGCACATTTTATATATTGATAAAGGTTAAATTTCTAAGCCATGTGTAGTTATTTCCACGTGTTCTTAATTAGGCTAAAGTTATGCTGACTGATTCGTTCGTCAGCATCAATGCCGCTGATAGTGCATTCGGCGTCGCAATGGTATTAGTGAGATAAAGTCTAGCTCACCAACAGACCAAGCTTACGATATCAATAAGATTATCTGCATTTACACTGTCGTGCATAAATGTGTGTACAGCTGTATACCATAATAAAATGGACCGTCACAGCATAACTAACAGTTTGCAAGATAAACGACAATGAACACAAAACATACAAATATTATAGCATCGTAACGGTGCATCCAATTTAAGAGACCCAATTTGTGATTCTACTATTTTAATGTCTTCTATTTGAGAAAAAATAAAAGGATCAAAAAAGTCTGTTCTTAAGTAGAGTTTCGGCAATCTTTATTGGTTTTTGTCTTTTTTTTTCAAGAAGAGACACCCGCAATTTTTATAAAATACGATTCTAGAAAAAACCTTACGATGGGACAATTAATTAATGCGTGAGGAAAATATTTTTCTTATATACCATTTTTTTAAATGTTTTTTGGACTCCTAATTTTAATTATGTCAAATCAAGTATGTTATTTTATAGCGACATTTTAATATCCGCCGCGGTTGACAATATTTGATATATTTATAAATTATTTTTACTTTATCGGATTTTTGCGACCTAATACCATTTAAATTATTTTAACTTCAAAAAAATTTTATTTTACAAAAATATTTTTTCTCTCGCATTAATTGATTGTCCCATCATGAGATTTTTTGTAAAATATGTATACGGATATCCTTCATGAAAATATCGGCTGGCCCTCTTTAAAAAAAAAGACAATAAACCATTAAAGATCGCCAAAACCCTACTTAAGACATAATTTTTTTAAACCCCTTATTTTTTCTCGGATAGAAGACGTGATAATAGTAACTTCACAATTTGGTTCGCTTAAATCGGATGCACCGTTGTGATGCAATAGTTTTTTAAAGTTTTATTTTCTTTGTCGTTGATCTCGCGATCTGTTAGTGGTGGGGATCTGAAAAAATAGGGTTATACGATAAGTTTTTTGTTATAACGGAACAAAAAATTTGGTGGCTGAGTTCTCATGGAATGACCCATATGTTTTGAATGTGTGTGCCGAGTCCGTGGGAGCGTAATGCGTTACTTTGAAATTGAATTTTGCCCCTACCAAAAAATTTTTCATACCGTATTTAAAGATCTTTCAACTTTTCTTTTATGCGTTACAAACATCTGTAGAAAATTATAATACTCTTCTAGATTTCAACATTCAATTTTCTGTTCCGTCCCTGCTTAAAACCAACGATCGCGTGCTGTGTTGAGGACTAGTTACTGAGTGAGCCTCTCTTTGCGACGTGCGTGGCGACGACACGGCACAGGCAACGATTATGATGATTAAAATTGATAAGCGAAATATTTTTATCATTTCTCAAATTAACATAAACCAAATGCGATTATCACACAATAAGCTCAGCGGTTGCTGTTGTTGGTGTTCCTTTTCTCTCTTTCTTGTTGTTTGCTTTTTATGCGCTTTTATGGCCGCCTCTGGCTCCGTCTTCTGGGTTATACCTGTACATATACACATATATGTTTAAGTTATGACTGGGACAGCATTTTGTGGTGTCAATGGCAGATTGCAGAGATGGAAGGGGGTAAAGGTAAATTTATGTGGATTTGCTCGTTGGGTCAAGTCACGTTAAGGAAGTTTTATTAAAGCCAAACTTAACCTATGGTTTCGGTGCGAACTAAAATGGTTTGAAGCGTCGCGACTGCTTGAGCAGTTCAATTTTTCGCTTGTCTTCTTCGAACTTTTGCCGCATCTCGACAATATTTTGCATTTTACTTTCGCGTATTTGGAAGGTATAAAAATTCTTGAGTTCCTTGGATTTTTTGTCTTTGGCCAGTTTGTTTTCGAGTCGACCAATGACTGATTCCTTCTGCTCGAAGCCAGCATTGCGTCCCTCCTTGCCCACAGTGACCCAGCCATCAGCATCGGCTTCGCTTGTTTTGGCTGCCTCCAGAGCGGCACGCTCTCTCCTATCGTGGTCAGCCATATAGTTGGCAATCTCCACTTTAGTTCTTTCTGGGTCAAGCAAGAATTTATTTTCATATTCCTCATGCCACAACTCCATGCCCATCTTTATGAGGCACTCCTGGCTGCTGCTGTTGAACAAATCCAAACTTTCGATTGATAAAGCCTTGCCCATGCTGCTGCTCTTCTCGAAAACCACATAGGCCACCTTGAAGATGAAAGGGGCCCGAGTATGGGAGTAGGGCTCATTTGTGCCTTCATACCATTGGATGGTCTCTTCTCGTCCCGGTTTGGCGGCAAATTGTACACTTTCTACAATTCCCGCTCTGCTAAAGAATGTCTGCAAGCTGGCCTCTGTTACATAGGGTGGAACATTCAGTAGAAACAGTGTGCGACCTTTGGGTTTGTTGGGATCCATCAGACGGATGAAGTGCTCCCGCATGTAAATGCTGTGACAATGTTTGGCCTCGGGTGACATACGTAGCGGCACCACTAATGGAAAAGATACTTATGCTTTATTTAAGTTGTGGAAAATGTGTGAATAGTGATAAATACCTTTGTAGCCTTCAATTTCTACCATTTTAATAATATTTTTTTATTATTTATAAATGTAAACACGTTTTTACTATCGATAAGTCTAAATGAATTATTTTTTCTTATCGAAAAGTAGAACGTAATATGCAAAAAGCGTAAGCGTAAAACATGGCCTGAGTGGGCAGTTCCGTCACATATGAAAATTTTTCCGACAGTCTGGCAACATTTCGATTGTGTAAAACTTGGCGCGATTTTTAAAATATCGTTCAGGTTTAG
This sequence comes from Lordiphosa mommai, assembly GCA_018904225.1. NCBI lineage: Eukaryota > Metazoa > Arthropoda > Insecta > Diptera > Drosophilidae > Lordiphosa > Lordiphosa mommai. The sequence goes on along the minus strand of JAEIFT010000255.1, from coordinate 23,007 downwards.
ATGCATCGTTTTATAAATCAATCGAACTTAACGGCTATCAATCATCAATTTGAGAGTGGTATAAAATAAATATATAAAAGTTGATTGATTCGACCGACAGGTAAAAAAATACATACATCAAATATAAAGGCAGCAGGACACGATTCACTTAACGCTCTCTTCGCATAGTTCGTCTACTGGCTGGTGGAATCACCTGCAGGTTAATTGGCATATATAGTTGCAGCGCTAGGATTGGGAGGAAAATAGCCGATTTACAGTACATTAATAATAAACGAACTAATTTTGATGCTTCAAATCAAGGAAGAAAGAACCTATATATGGGCATTTCCGCAGAAAGGTCTACCGAAAGTCATGACCAAAAAATTAAAGTTCATTTAAAGTACTTTCTTAGTTGATTTAGAGAAAGTAAATATGCAAAATAATTATAATTAAAGAGTTTAAAGCTTTCCTTAGTACAGATAGCGATATATCGGGCTTGAAAGTACAAATTTATGTTTTGGCCAGTTTTTCAGTGCATTTTCTCTTTTCGATTTTCAGCTCTTAGAGTCATTGAGCAATCCCACTCTTTTCGCAAAACTTTAGCAACAATTAAAATTGATTTTTTTGTTGCGTTAAATAATTTAAGAAAAATGATCTTCACTAAAAAATTGCCAGATGAAATTTAAATAACGCAACGTCAGTAACGTCAGGTCAGATATAAAAATCTAATAAAAAAAATCGCGAAATGATTTTTATATTTGGTAAATTGGAAAATATACTTATATTACTCTAAAAACTACTGAAAAAAGTTTCATACAAAAAAGAGTTTCTCAATTCGCAGAGTTTTGCAATTTTGTAATCCGAGTCAAAACCCACTTCCGTTTTAAGTAACGTAACGTCAGGGGATATTTTTATACACTTGCAAAGTGTATATTAATTTTGCCCAGAGGTTTGTAAAGCATAGAAATATTTATTTCCGACCCAATAAACTCTATGGGTGATTCCATGAAAAATTTACCACTCGGATTTTTTTGGGTTGAGATAATTTTGTTGCAATCTTTGTTGAAAAGTAGTGGGTATGCATTTTCATTCATTTTAAAATATGAGATTTGAAAAAATGTAATTCTTTATAATTGCTGGCTACGGAAAACCATTGGTAACAAAAATACGGAAAAAATCTGAAAACTGCGTCGGATCCTAAACTTCTAAATTACTCACTCTTTAAAATTATGCCGATTTTTTTTTGCCTACCAAATCTCGAAAATTTGAACACAAAAATTAATTCCCGCGAAAAGGTATCTTTTATCACTCATTTTTTTCTCAAAATTTCGTCTTGCATCCAGGAATTTACTGTATAATGCTGTACATGGTCACCTTAATAGTTTCGGAGTTATGAATATTTTACTCATTTGTTGCATTATCTCATCCTGATCGCCCTTGTCCCTCCTTAAAGAGCTCTTTAGGTAGATAAGGTAGTTTATAAGCGATATTTTGTCCTTTTTTTTGTCTTGTGTGTGGCGAAAACAAAGAAGAATCTTCTTCTAGCCCTAGCTAATATTTTTGTTCCTCTCGAATGCGTGGAGTAGCAGAGTGAAAGTGTAGCCAGTATTTGTCCTCTCCAAGGCCCATATGAGCATCGAATGGCGATAGCGTTTTTTTTTTGTTTTCGTTGAATACCTGTAAAGAGAGTAATTTTTAAGTAAATAATGTCAAAAATAAAAGATTTGTTAAATAGAACTTAACTTGCCAAACATATCAAAAATGAACTGCTAAGTTGTAATGGGCGGGGAAGGAAGAGCCATGGTTGCCGCCGTGGGTTAAAAATAATCCGTGGAGAAGCCAGAGCATAAGGGCAGCTGGAGGATAGGTCCGCTGCAGGTAGGGTGGGAGCGCCAGGGGTCCGGTAAGGAACCCATTCTGAAAAATCGGGACAATGTTTTTTTGTTGGTTAATTTGTTTATTTTTTGTAGTTCCTGCTGTTAGTGATGTGTGAATGTCTCTGTCAGTGATGTAAAATGTAGGGTTCTGTTGTTTGGAGGTGATTGTTCGGGCTGTAGGGCATGGGATGGAACCAACCCTGGGATCCGATGAGCCAGCCGGCGTAGCCCTTCGGGAAAAAAGCAGTTCCGTAACACATTTATTTATATTATTTGGAAAAGTGATTATTTGGTACTGTGTAATCGTATCGTCACCAATCTTGGTCCACATAATTCTGGAAAAATTGATCAAAATCGGATGACTATATGTGGCTATATATAGACTGTATATAGCTGCCATAGGACCGATCGGTCGGAAAATGTGTTTTACTAAAAAAAAGTTTGTTATGGTAACGTGATCAAATTTTGATTCGCAATGATTTAAAATTTTTATATATCTGATAGCTTTATCCTATATATATTCTACGGGTAAAATCAGTTGGAGTGAACTTTTGCAAGTGTATTAAAACTTCGGCGCAGTCGAAGTTAGCTTTGCCTTCTCGTTACTTAAATCTGTGAATCCTCTGGGTCGATTCTTGTAATTGTGTTTGTGCTATTTAATTGCTATCTAAATAAAAAAAAAATTTTAAAACAAAAGGTAAAAATTTGATTACATAAACAGTACTGATGTAGAAGACTATTCTTTCAATAAAGTATAAGAAATTCACAATCGGATGCTTGCATAAGAATATTAAAATAAAAATTTGAAATTTGGTTTGGCATAATTATTTTGACATGATAAGAAAATTGACATAATGAAAATGCTAAACGAGTTATTGATTCTAGACGCACTTTTCACGCTGAGCACGAATCTGGTTTCAGAGATCCTATATTTTTAATGGTCTCGCTGCCACTTGAACCTAAAAATTCAGAATATGTCTAATTTGGCCATTTTCACCATAGCCCTACGTCGTAGAATTTCGCTTATTTTGTATTTTGAATTTTTAACTGGCTTTGTTCTTACCACTGTCTTCATAATCCAGTTAATACATATATCATTTTAATAGTTTTAAATTCGTAATCGATCTGCACAATATGGCTGATTTATATGCAAATTAATGGAAAAGTTTGAAAATTCTGAACCATCGACTTGATTCCAGCCCATTTTTTAATTTCACAAGAGCGCTAGTGTATTTTTCAAATCGAAATTTACTCTATATTTGTGGCTGATGAATCAGGTTTCGATGATACCTTGTTTACTCAGGGTATTAAGCTTTTCTTTCAAAAAATCAGATGTATAAAATAAGCGATATTCTACGACACAGGGCTATGGTGAAAATGGCCAAACTTGCCATTTTCGTCATTTTTAGGTTCAATTTGAAGCTAAACCATTAAAGATATAGGATCTCTGAAACCAGATTCGGATTTTGCCTGAAAATCTAGAATCAATAATTCATTTAGCATTTCAGCTCCTAAATCGGGAATAAATCAATTTTCAAATGCTAATAAAATAATTATGCCGAACCGAATTTTAAATTTGTATTACAATTTTCTTATGCAAGCATCCGGTTTTGAACTTTTTATGCTTTATTGAAAGCTCTCTTCTGTACTTGTATGTCATAAAAATATCAACATTTTCAGATTTTTTGTTTCAAAGATATTATAAACGAGAGCGTAAGTTGAAGTCGGCCCTGCTCGACTTCGATATACCCGTTACTCAGGGTAAGGTTGCCCAAATTGTGGGAGATATGAGGAATTTTTCAAATTGCGGGGGCGTGAACTTTTCTATCGTTCATCTGATCAAGAAATGATGTAAGCCGGATCGGTAGGTAATGATGATTAAAATATATGTCTAGAAAGTTTTAACAATGTATTTTCAAAATTGTGGGAGATATGAGGTATTTTTCAAATTGCGGGGGCGGCAACTCTTCTATCGCTCGTCTGATCGGAAAATGATGTATGGCAGATCGATAGGTAATGATGATTAAAATATATGTCTAGAAGGTTCAAACAATCTATTTTCAAAATTGTGGGAGATATGAGGTTTTTTCATATTGCGGGGGCGGGAGGGGGCGTGGCAAAATTTTGAAACAAACTTGATCTGCGTGCAGAAGATACAAGTCTACACTGAAAAAATGGTAGCTCTAGCTCTTATAGTTCCTGAGATCTAGGTGTTCATACAGACGGACAGACAGACAGACAGACAGACAGACAGACAGACAGACAGACAGACAGACAGACGGACAGACGGACATGTCTATATCGACTCGGCTATTGATGCTGATCAAGAATATATATACTTTATGGGGTCGGAGATGCTTCCTTCTGCCTGTTACATACATTTGCACGAACTTAGTATACCCTTTTTACTCTACGAGTAACGGGTATAAAAATTTCTTGTGAAAATAATTGTGCCGACTTGTGTATATTTACCTTGTGGTATGCGAACTGTAGGCTGTTGCTCTGTTCACATATAGCTTCAGGAATATTTTACTTAATTAATGCCAAGATGCTGACAAATATATTTAAATCAACCACCACAGTGGGCAAAAAAAACTTAATAGTATTTAGATATGATATCCTTTTCTGAATTATTTAGGAACGATGTGATCAGTTCGAAAATGCACACTAAACAATTGTCTTTTGAGCCGTTCTCCAGATAATCTCCAATAAAACAAACGTGAATCTATTAAATGGGAATACAAACCTCGCTTATTTATATACGACTAAATAGCAGAAGGACGAGTCACTGTTGGAAGGGCACATATAAATGACCATAATAATAAATGTTGGCTGTATATGTATTTTTTTTTTATTTCGATGAAAATGAAATATTTTTTGCGTTATTTTAACTGTTCAGACGTAATAATATGTCCAATCAAATTAAAATGTAAAAATAAAGTGTGGGGTCATTTTATATCTTTCATTTGAAAGAAATAGTAAATATAGACTCAATTAGTATTAGAGATATAATTTGCGCTGCCTCTTAATTATGATTGATAGTATGAATGAGGATACTTAAGTACGAATGTAAATACTTTAGTCAAAACTATAGAACGCATTGGAAAACACATTTTCAAACAAGTAAGAAAGTCGGTCAAGCCCGACTGTAATATACTCTGTACCTGTTTGTACGTAACTGATAACTTTAAAGTGTGAGGTTTTTTCAAAATCTGGGGGTGGCAACTCTTTCGACTATCGTTCATCTGGTTGAAAAACGATGTAAGGAGGCTCGATAAGTTAAATTTGCATATAATTTCCTATTAACATAAACGTATCTATATTAGTCACGCAGGAATCACGCGTGATTTCTGACCGCAGGCCATCTCAATTGCATCGCTCCTCTCATACTTGGTCTTTGCCTTCTTACACAAATATCTATTGAAAAGAAGGGAGGGGGGAAACTGAAAGCGGCGCAGTCCAGTTAGCTAATGCCAATTCCAATTGGGAAATTACCAGTAAGCTGTTGCCCTCTCGCTCTCTCTTTCTCGTAAGTTCTACCATTGGCTGCGGTGTTGTTGTTGTCGTTTCATTAAAATTTCTTTTACATATAGCGCCACTATTGTTCATCTGATCGGAAAACGATGTATGGGGGCTTGATAAGAAATGATGACTAGAATATATGTCTAGAAGGTTCAAACAACCTAACTCCAAAATTGTGGAAGATATTAAGTGTTTTTCAATTTGCGGGGGAGGCAGGGGGCGTGGCAAAAATCAAAACTAAACTTGATCTGCCCGCAAGTATAAGAAATATATGTTCCATACACCTCAAACCTCTATCTCTTACCATCTCTGAGATCTCTTCGTTCATACGGACAGACGGACATGGCTATATCGACTCGGCTGTTGATGCTGATCAAGAATATATATACTTCATAGTGTCGGAGATGCTTCCTTCTGGCTGTTACATACATTTGCACAAACCCAATATACTCTGTGTACCTTCGGTACATAGTATAAAAATGCGAAAATGACAACCAACAGCCTACTAATTTCTGAGTGAAATAGTGTTGAATAAGCCTGAGCAAACATTGAGTCTATATTTACTAGTCTTTACTAGTCGTAGAGTAAAAAGGGTATACTAAGTTCGTGCAAATGTATGTAACAGGCAGAAGGAAGCATCTCCGACCCCATAAAGTATATATATTCTTGATCAGCATCAATAGCCGAGTCGATATAGACATGTCCGTCTGTCCGTCTGTCCGTCCGTCCGTCCGTCCGTATGAACACCTAGATCTCAGGAACTATAAGAGCTAGAGCTACCATTTTTTCAGTGTAGACTTGTATTGTCTGCACGCAGATCAAGTTTGTTTCAAATTTTTGCCACGCCCCCTCCCGCCCCCGCAATATGAAAAAAACATCATATCTCCCACAATTTTCAAAATAGATTGTTCGAACCTTCTAGACATAAACTTTATTCATCATTACCTATCGATCCGCCATACATCATTTCGTGATCAGATGAACGATAGAAAAGTTCCCGCCCACGCAATTTGAAAAAATCCTCATATCTCCCACAATTTTCAAAATAGATTGTTCGAACCTTCTAGACATATACTTTATTCATCATTACCTATCGATCCGCCATACATCATTTCGTGATCAGATGAACGATAGAAAAGTTCCCGCCCACGCAATTTGAAAAAATCCTCATTTCTCCCACAATTTTGAAAATAGATTGTTCGAACCTTCTAGACATATACTATCGATCCGCCTTACATTATTTCGTGATCAGATGAACGATAGAAAAGTTCCCGCCCCCGCAATTTGAAAAAATCCTCATATCTCCCACAATTTTTAAAATAGATTGATAAAACCTTCTAGACATATATTTTAATCATCATTACTTACCGATCCGCCATACACCGTTTCTTGATCGGATGAACGATAGAAAAGTTCCCGCCCACGCAATTTGAAAAATACCTCAAATCTCCCACAATTTTGAAAATGGATAGTTCGAGCCTTCCAGACATATATTTTAATCATCATTACCTATCGATCCGCCATACATCATTTTCCGATCGGATGAGCTGTAGTAGAGTTGCCACCCCCGCAAATTTCGAAAATATCTCATATCTCCCACAATTGTGAAGACAGATTATTCGAACCCTCTTGACATATATTTTAATCATCATTACCTACCGATCCGCCATACATCGTTTCTTGATCGGATGAACGATAGAAAAGTTCCCGCCCACGCAATTTGAAAAATACCGCAAATCTCCAACAATTTTGAAAATGGATAGTTCGAACCTTCTAGACATATATTTTAATCATCATTACCTATTGATCCGCCGTACATCATTTCCTGATCAGATGAGCTATAGTAGAGTTGCCACCCCCGCAGTTTGGAAAAAAAACTCATATCTTCCACAATTTGGGCATGTTGTGATCTAATAAAATATTCGTAAATAAACCTTACCCTGAGTAACGGGTATATCGAAGTCGAGCAGGGCCGACTTTAACTTAAGCTCTCGTTTAGAGTATGAAAATATACTCAGAACACAAGCTGTACCAGTACGATCTTTTCGGCTCCGAAAATATCGTTTTATGTACTCTGGTTCTCAAAATACACTACTCTATTGGTTTCGGTTCTGTTTCGGAGTCGAACGATATACGGTTCTGCGTGTAAAAAAACTTTAAAGAGTATAGGGTATATCGAAGTAAACTTTTTGCATATTTAAAATGCATATCTATTTTTTTTATTTCCTTTAAATTTTTACATCTTCGCGTCAGCTAAGCGAACATTTTTAATGAATTTCCACAAGGCAAACAAAATGTGAACACGTGGTCGCTGAAAAGAAATGTTGGCACTCAGTTTGATACTTACATTCGTGTAAGCTGCTCGAAAGTTCATAAATCTGTTTTTTTGCTGCGACTTTGGGGGTTGCACCACAACATGTACACTAATTAGTCAAGGATCTGGCATTAAATAGGAAATTCCCCAACCCGCAAACCTTAATAAAATGTGAAGCACGTGCCGCGCTGTGTCTTATTTAAAATTTTCAAAAAATGTTTTTGCGCATTAAGTGGGGCCTTATAAAAAATACATTTATAAATTATGCTCACGTACACAGCGAAAAGTAAAGGAAATACTTCATATTGGGGCTCAACTGGTAGGTCCTCAGGCAAATTGTCAAAGCTTTGTCCGTTTCGCATTCCAAAATTGTTTATCAAATTAACTTGTGCTTTTAGTACAAAATTTGCACATTTAATTACACTTGAGATTTGCTGCACAAAATCAAACCGCATTCAAATTGCAAATTGGGGATAGGGGCAGGGGTAGTAAGAGTATGCCCGGCAATCAAGGACACTCGGTTGATTAATGATTTACATTGTGTGTGCAATCTGTTTATTTCTCGAATTTCTACAATACCCAGAACAATTTTCACTTAAAACAATAAAAATTACAGAATTCAATTAATTAGCATCTATTCGCAGGACACAGGACGTGGTAGATAAACTTCCGCTTGGGTGGCTGTTAAATCAGCGCAGGACCAGGATTTTGGTTTGGTTGCACTTGCGGCCTGTGGGCAGTAGTTTTTGTTTTTGGACCATTTGACGGGCACACACTCACACACACATGACACATACGAGAGGGCACGATCCTGCCGCTGGACAGAGCAAAACAAAATCGTATGAAAACTAAAATACGTGCAAAGTTTACAAAAAACATTTTGGTTTTCGGCTTCGCCTGATGCCGCTTCCTGCTTCTGTTCCTGTTGTTTAATTATTTGCCGTTTAGCCATTCTGTTCTAGTCGAAAGAAGAACAAAAACTTTTTTCACAATTTGATTTCAGCTTATGCGATTTACTTGGTGGCTCGGCTGTTTTTGGTAAAGGAGATGGCCATTGACTTTTCTTGTTGTTCTTCTACTTTAAATTTGACTCGATCTCAATACTACGTAAACAATTTTTTAAAACCTTTTTATAATTAATTTTTTTTTACATTAACTCACAACAGTTGCTTCCGATCCGAAAAGGACCCAATTCCCTTACAATTTGTGTCGATTTTAAGACGGAAGCGGTTTGAAGAATACGTGAGAATAACAAATTTTAAGAGAACTCAATAATGTTAACTTTTGTGTCTGATAAAGCGCTTCTGATGTAGTTAGCAAATTTTTTCCCAGCCGTCTTGACAAATTAATATCGGAATTATTTCAACTGGCTTGAGTACTGCTTTTCCAAAGTATCTAGCTTTTAAATGGGTAAACGTGTGCAAAGTTAATTCCTGTTTCCATCGGAATGCAATGATACGGGGTGCTATCTGCATGCCCTAACAATTTCTTCATGAAAAAATTTTGCATTCCATCAACTTCTATAGAGTTGGGCGATACTTATACCCTATAGATTCCCCTTTAATGGGCTCGACAACTAACGCTTTTCCAGTTCTATCATTTTGACTAACCTTAGTCCACACTGTTTCAATATTGGTGCGATGAGTAAACTCTCCTCTCACTCCCCTCGTCACCACTTGCACTTATAGGCAATTCAACATTCCCATATTTCAGAATTCTTCATTTCGAATCCAGTGTAATGTCATGATAGTCCATACAATCCAGTCCGGTTATGATGTCTGTAATACCAGCAACGATAAAATTGTGCTCAAAATTAGCAATCCCAATTCCAAGCTTCCTTGTATTCTTGCCATTTTCCTGAGCGGCTTCACTTGTAGCTATTCGTAATTGCATACCTTTCAAAGGCTCTGAATTTTCTTTAAATAAGTCCATCTTAATTATTGAATCAGATGAACATGTGTCTAAGGTCAGCACAAATTCTCTTTCTTCCCTTTTGCCTCTGATAGTAAGATTTCTTGAGTTTCGCTCCAATTGTGAAAAGAGAATTATGGGGCAGTCCGTTGTTTGAGACGGCCCATACAACTCCGTGCCGACACGTTCTAGTTTAACAAATGCGTCTCGGGAATCGCCAGTCACGAGTCCGTGCTACTCCCTTGCCCGGGTGCCGATATCCGCTAAATAGACCCGGATTTTAAACCTTTTTTGTTAAACAAGCATATTCCGTAAAATACTCATTGCCCTCGGTTTTGTGCCAGATGTTTGTCATCGGTTACCTCTGCCTGCACAGCATGCGCTTTTGGCATATCAAAAGTTATGTTTTAATGGTCAACGCCTGACTGCTTCGTCGGACGTTCCTGAAACCATGGGTCGATGCGATTCCACATACCTGATACCGTTAACGAAAGCGTTAATCTTTTACCACTCCAGGCGATGAACTTCCCGCATATGTCTACCTCTATAACGTCGCTCTAAAGCTCGCTTTACAACTTCATACTTTGATTTATCCACATCAGGAATGGATTGCAGCACCTCAGCAGTAAGCCCTTTCAAAGACAGAACCAAAGCGATCAAAAATTCCTTGCTGCTGACATTTTAAATCTATACATAGATATTAAAGTGAATGTATGTATGTTCCTTATAGGCGTCTAAACCACTGACTTTATGAAATTTTCACTGCATGTTCATGTCGACCAGGAAAGATTCATTAGCGATTGCCCAAATCAGTGAACTGGTTCCGAACCCGCTGAACTGATTCAGGACCATAACTCAAAATTTTTTAAAGCTATGAACTTGAAATTTGGTGTGTAGGCTAGACATTTGTAGCCAGATATTTCACTGTTTTATGGACGGTGACATTATTTAAGATATGAACTTAAAACCTACGGTAATATGGAATTTGATATTTTTCTGATTACATATGGTATCCGTAACAGTTTGTGGAAAGCGATTTGAACTTGATCATAAACTCTCACATAAACTTTTTAGAAAGCTCTTGATTGTTATCGAAATTTCAGAAAATTGGGAACAAGAACTTTCGGGATTTTTGTATATCTTTCTAGAAAGCTCTTGAACGTAATACAAATTTCTAGAAAGTTGCAGATAAATATAGAACAAACTAGATCTCTCCGATTTTTATAGAATATTTAAGAAAGCTCTAGATGTATTTAATTCGTCATCACTGATTCCAATTGACGGAGATCGTCTTTCCTGCTTCTGACTTTTCCAGAAGTTTCTTCCATCTGTTTTGAAAATAATTTAAAATTGTACCTTTCTGTTTTATTTGCAATATTAGCTACTGCATTACTTTCATCCACCTACCATTCCAATTTCAACATCCTCAATCCCACTTCTGTCACCAATATTGCGATTTTTATCGTCCCTATCTCTAAATTGAGGAATGAAAAACTGAAAGTGTGTTTTTACCAAGAAGGGGTTTTACCTTTATTTTAAATATTTGTTCTCGTCTGTGTTGATGCAAGCAACTCGTAGCTAAAACTAAACTTTTCAAGTAGTGCCGGTTGGACGACCCATTTCTCGACCTACTTGATTTTTTAAAATTTTTAACAGTAATTTATATTTACAGGGAAAAAAAAGTGATCAAGATATTATATATTCTTTAAATAAAGTCTTAAATTATAAAATGGTTTATTTATAAATTTTGGCAAAAATGAAAGGCAGTAAAAACGGCACCTAAAAATTTCTTTAATAGGTTAGCCATTCCTTTGTATATCCATAATCATCAATCGAAATCTGCAAAAGAAAACAAACAAATGTAAACAAATTTTTATCGAATATATCTCTCCTTTCTTTACACTCAGGGAAAAATGCTGTGAAATTTTAATATTTTCACGTTGACTTAAATATTTTTGCCATTGATTTTGCGTTAAATATGGAATTCGTTAATCTGAAGTGCTTACACTTTAAATCGAATTTAAATATGAAAATAGTAAAATTTAATAGTTTTCATATTAAATATAAAAAGACAAAATTATTAAATTTAAAAAAAAAATATTAAATTTTAAATATTTCATAGTAATTATGAAATATATTCATATTAAATTTAAATAAATATTATATTTAACTTTAATATACTTTATAGTACTTTAAATTTTTTACATATTCAATATAAACACCATTTCATATTGAAATAAACATTTTCCAACTTTAATTTAAAAGTACCCCCCTCAAAATAAATATAGTTTCAATTTAATTTAGCAAGTTTTTTGGGGTCAAATAAGTTATGCATAACTGTAGAAACAGTACACACACAATACACAAATCAGGCTGTATAGATAACCATACAGCTGTTTCGGAAGGTTCCACTATTTTTATACTCTGTACCGAAGGTACACAGAGTATATTGGGTTTGTGCAAATGTATGTAACAGCCAGAAGGAGGCATCTCCGACCCTATAAAGTATATATATTCTTGATCAGCATCAACAGCCGAGTCGATATAGCCATGTCCGTCTGTCCGTCTGTCTGTCCGTATGAACGAAGAGATCTCAGAGATGGTAAGAGATAGAGGTTTGAGGTGTATGGAACATATATTTCTTATACTTGCAGGCAGATCAAGTTTAGTTTTAATTTTTGCCACGCCCCCTGCCTCCTCCGCAAATTAAAAAAAACGAAATAACTCCCACAATTTTCAAGATAGATAGTTCGAACATTCTAGACATATATTCTACTACTTATTTTGAATCGACCCGCCATACATCGTTTTTCGATCAGATGAATGATATTAGAGCTATACGTAAAAGAAAATAAAAACCAACGACAACAACAACACCACCGCACAACTTACTAGAAAGAGAGAGCGAGAAGGCAATAGCTAACTGGTAATTTCCCAATTGGACCTTGCTATGAGAGGAGCGATGTAATTGAGATGGCCTGCGGTCAGAAATCACGCGTGATTCCCGCATGACTGATATATATACGTTTATGTTAATAGGAAATTATATACAAATTTTATAATTTTACGAGTTATGTACTAGGGTAATTCTACTCATCATTACTTATCGGGCCCCCACACATCGTTTTTTAACCAGATGAACGATAGTCGAAAGAGTTGCCACCCCCAGATTTTGAAAAAACCTCACACTTTAAAGTTATCAGTTACATACAAAAAGGTACAGAGTATATTACAGTCGGGCTTGACCGACTTTCTTACTTGTTCATCATTGGTTTTCTGCCTGACGAACGACAGCCAATGACACGAATGCCATAACTGGTTGGGGAGCCCAAAACCAGCAATGTGCAAAAACCTTTAACAATTCAAAATTTTAAAATTAACATACAAAACTTTATTTTTAAGATTAAACCTATTAAAAGCAATATTACTCATATTTAAAAATAATATTTAACATAGTAAAGCAATACATATTTTCGTATATTTGAAATAAATATGATTTTACTTTAATCTGAATACAGCAATATTTAATTTTAAGTGAATTTCACTTTGATTTTACTATATTCATATTAAATTCAGTGGTTAAGTATGTTTTCAGTTAAATCAAAGCGCTTTCTATTGGACTTTAATACGTTTTATATTTGAAAACAGCATAGTAAAATTAACTATGATTGTATTAATTTTTACGATTTGCTTTTTCTCTGGGTGTAACTTCTCCAGCTGCAAATGCATTTTTAAAGCCAACCATCTATAGTTTTATTGGCCTGCTCTCAGTAATCCGTTTTTACCTATATCAATGCGTTCAAGTTTCAGTTTTAGCGTTTTTAGCCAATTGTGCGTTAAAACTTTCCCAATGATTTTTGTCGCATGCGTGATTTATGTGCGTCCACATTTGTGGCACGCCATTTGCGGCACACACAAGCCAAAGCCAAAGTCCAGCGAATCAAACAAATGTATTGTGCAATGGGTTGAATTCACAAAACCATTTCCATTTAAGGCGTCACGTGCCACAAATTTATTTGATTGCAACAATTTATCAGAGTTCTCAAATTGTGGGTTGTAATTGGAAAATTAAGAGCTTAAAAGATTGTTGGGGTATATTGTTTGTAAGATCTGACAAAAGCGTTTCCAACCATACTTTTTGGTTGTCCATTTTTGTTTTAAAATTCCGCAACTTAATTTCCCGAAATTAAAAGCGAGAATCTAAAACTCTCAGTGACAACAAATGCTGCTGCGCTCACCCAAACCTCAGCTAAACAAACAACCACAGCTGCCGCCATTAAACGCATTCCCCATGCGTCTGTCTGTATACCTCCACCTCATCATTGTCCACCACCACCTGTTCGTCCCCTTTGTTATTGTTGTTGTTCATTATGGTTGATTTAAATTTGACCAATAAATGTATGCAAAATGTTGGGCACTCAAAATGTGGCTCAACACAGACCCATTTGAGAAAAACAACGCAATATACATATACACATATTTTCAAAGTTACCCATGATTAATCGGTCAAACACTTTTGACTAACGTTATTTTCATTAATTATGCCTTGATTTGTTGAGCGAGGGGAGAGAGAAAGACGGAAACTTTTCGTCTGGTCCGCGCTTTCCTTCTCATTAGTGTCGTTGACATGCCACGCCCACTTAGATGGCGTTGCGGCGATAAGCTGCCCCAATCTTGTCGACAATGGAACCTTGGAGTTGCTTGCACAAAACTTGCACAAAAGGTTAAAAACTTTTCTCATTAATTATGGAAAGCAGCCAACAACACAAAAAAAATTGTTTGGTCAAAGAAAATTTGTCAAGAGCCTTCGTCTTGATGGGTCCTTCTATTGGCTATTTGTAATTTATGCGGCATTAATTTTTATTTACCAATTTATTAACCCCGAAGCAAGCCGAACGATGCCATTAGCGATAAGAGAGAGTTTTTTTTGGGGAAGTTTACCAGGTTGCGTTAAAAAGCGAAGAAAATTGGGAATTCTGCTCACCGAAGTTTCCTTATGCTCTTGCCAACTGATCAGAGCAAATGGGAGTGTTGTTAAGAGACCAAAATCATCGCACAATTAGGAATTGGTCATTTCGAGAAGTTCTTCAAAATGAATCCAATTGACTGAAGAAGACTGAGGAATTTGGTTAATTTTTATTTTTTTCTACTAAAAAATAAATAATTTCCCTAGTATATTCATAAACATAGCATACTTGGAAGGGAAAAAATCTTGATTTTTTATTTGTGCATAAACGTAGTAATAGTCTCTGAGATCGACGCGTTCAAACAGACAGATGAACGGATGTACAGACAGACGGACATGGCTAAATCAAATCTGTTGACTTTGATCAATAATATAAAATATATGCCTAAGGCCTTAATTTAATAGGTTCGGAAATGATTTCGAATATTTTCCTAAATGTTCTACGGGGTATAAAATAACTCATCATAGTACAAGCTAGTGTCAAATTGATATCTTAAAAAATATTGTTTTATTAGTTTTGAAATTATCATGATAATTAATAATTAAAAATGATGACTCAATAGTACACCCAGAGAAAACGCAAACCGGAAAAATTAATAAAATCATAGTTAATTTTACTATGCGTTTTTCATATAGAAAATGTATTAAAGTCCAATAGAAAGCGCTTTGACTTAACTGAAAACATACTTAACCACCGAAGTTAATATGAATATAGTAAAATCAAAGTAAAATTAACTTAAAATTAAATATTGCTGTATTCAGATTAAAGTAAAATCTTATTTATTTCAAATATTCGCAAATAAGTATTGCTTAACTATGTTAATTATTATTTTTAAATATGAGTAATATTGCTTTTAATAGGTTTTATCTTAAAAATAAAGTTTAGTATGTTAATTTTAAAATTTTGAATGGTTAAAGGTTTTTGCACGTTGCTGGTTTTGGACTTCCCAACCAGTTATGGCATTCGTGTCATTGGCTGTAGTTCGTCAGGCAGAAAACCAATGTTGAATGGTTATCCAATGCTGTATGGTTATCCATACAGCCTCATTGTGTATTGTGTGTTTACTGTTTCTACAGTTATGCATAACTCATTTGACCCCTAAAACTTTGGCCAGCTAAAAACTTGCTAGATTAAATTAAAAGTATATTTATTTTGAGTGGGATACTTTTAAATTAAAGTGCAAAAAAATCTATTTCTATAAAAATTTGTGTTTATATTAAATATGTAAGGCTGGGTTCACACTGTTCGACGCATGAGACATGACAATCTAGTTAGCCTTTATGTTGTATTGTTTTAATTGTCAAATAACAAATTATTCTCAATGAAAACAAGACAACATAAGGGCCTACTAGATTATCATGTCTCATGCGTCGAACAGTGTGAACTCAGCCTAACTGTTTCAATTTAAAATGAGCACACCTCATTTTGAAATAAAATGTTTTTGAAATTAATAAGAAATATTGTTGTTTTCGTTATGAAACATATTTAAAATAAATATAATAGGAATTTTATATTAAATATGAAAACTATGAAATTTTACTACTTTCATATTAAATTTCGATATAAAGTGTAAGCACTTTAGATTTACGAATTCCATATTTAACGCTAAATTTCACAGCATTTTTCCCTGAGTGTACTTCTAATGAGAAAAATTACACAGTGTAACAAATCAAAAAAATTTTAATATACTTTTCACGGGACCCAGTGCAGATTGTGGGGCTGGTTGAGTATAGCATTTCCTTATACTTGGTTTGTCCAATACACCCCCAAAATCTAAAGTTATGGCCCAAAACCAGATTCTTGCCTTTTTTCCTCCATTAAGTTGAAATAATTCGCGCATTGACCGTCCGATTGTTTCAAACCTTGACAATTCTGATAGCAACGCAATGAATCTAATATAAGTCAAGTACCAACCACATATATTCAAGATTTGTCCAATCTACAAAAAAATTAAGATTATATTCTTGGTTTAAGATTTTTCCATCTTTGTCGAGTTTTGACACTGTTTGGTATCGATTTTAGGATTATGATCGAGATTTTTTCGCTGTGTACGATAATTCAAGTACATTTAACGAATAACTTGATTGCAGTCTTGGGTGCCCTTTTTTAATTATCTGCTTAGCATGACAATTTCGATAAACCCGTCCACAACAAGGGTATTCAACCAGAAAAACGTCCCCCAGTCATTTATCACTGATAATTCGTATAAGGAAATGGAAACCCAATGTCAGAAAAAACCAATTTAAAGTAAATTAGCGCAATGCCAATGCTTGTTAAACTCGATGGGGGGATGAAACCACAGCTGGTAGTGGGGAGAAGTCAACAGAAGCAGGTGCGTGTCCTTTAGGCCAAACAAATGTGTGGAATACTCGACTTGGCCAACTTTACACACACCCACCTACCCACACACACACATGTATGCGGTGGCCTTTAATTCCCTATCAGATCACGTACGGGCGCGTGTTTAGCTGCGAGAAGAGAGAAGTCTTGAGGCTCAGCCAAAATAGTGCAGACGTTGCGCCTTGGAATTTATTGCACGTGGTAAGTTGGTTAGACTCCGACTGGAACTGGGGATGGGGTTTGGACTGCAGATTAGACGCCCTGATAGACACAAAATGGTTTTTTCCTCGAGTTCAACTTTAGACATGGACAAAAATTTATTGCAAAGAGAGAGAAAGAAAAGAAGGATTGTGTGTGTAAGTGTGTGTGCCTCGTTTTGTTTGAATGAAGTTGCCTACTTTGAGGCGTTGTAACTTGATCGGAATCTAAGTTAGTTTGTGGCTGGCAAATGGCTCCAGGCAGTTGGAAATTCAAAGTTGTTTTGATTGATGCATGAATGAATGAAAACGAGGCCTTGGTTTGCGAATGTGAGATTGAGCAATGTGATTCGAAATGATACTCCGAAATAGGTTAAATGGTAAGTAATGCTAAGTTCATTATTACGTTTATATAAGCATGTTTTAACATGATAAAGTACTTCTTTGCTATGGTAATAAGAAGGTATAATGAAGCAAATTATTTTAGTATATTTTTTCAAAACAACCAAATATTAATTAAACTAAATATATAATGAGAAACGAAAATTTTAAAATACTTCGAAAGCTCACCTTCAGAAATCCAAATAAATTAAGTCTTAAAAAACATATATCTAATTCGGGACAGCAAACCTAAATAATTTTTGCGGAAGTCCAGTCCGCGGGTATGATCCAAAATTAAGCAATGGTTATTATACACTTGCAAAGTGTATATTAATTTTGCCCAGAAGTTTGCAACGCATAGAAATATTCATTTCCGACCCTATTAACTATATATATTCTTCATCAGGACAACGAACTGAGTTCAATTCCGTCCGTCCGTCTGTGTGTTTCTACTCGAACTAGTCCCTCAGTTTTAAAGCAATCGAGCTAAAACTTATCAGAGTCTACTTTTTGCTGCACGCAACTAATATGTCGGAACCGGCCGGATCGGACAACTTATATTATAGCTGCCATAGGAATGTTCGGGCTGAAAAATAGTTCTAGTGAATTTTTGTATCTATTTGTTTCATATTCCACATAATTATGGAAAAATTTATCAAATTCGGATGACTATAGCATAGAGCCGCCATAGGACCGATCGTTCGAAAAATGTGTTTTACTAAGAAAAGTATTTTTTATGGTACACAAAAAAAAATGTAATAAAGACATTTTCTATCTTTGGCTAAAAAAAACTGATCAAATTAATTTATCATTTTGCTTTTCGTTTTTACCACTGAGAAGAGTCTGTGTAAAAAACACTCGTCTACTGGTAGCTATGACTTGTACGGGACAGGGCCACCACCTCCGTTTTTCCTGTCGATCTATCAAACGAGAGAGACCTTAATTCCATTATGGGTTTTATGGCCACACCGCGTCATTTTGATAAAACCTTCCAGAATTGTGAGGAACCATATGAAACTAATATATACGAAGATTGATGATGCTACGATGAAAAACAAAAGAGCTAGTCATCCGATCAGGCCGGTTCCGACATATTAGTTGCTTGCAGCAAAAAGTAGCCTCTGTGCAAAGTTTTAGCTCGATTGCTTTAAAACTAGTTCGCGTAGAAACAGACAGACGGACAGACAGACGGACAGACAGACGGACAGACAGACGGACAGACAGACAGACGGACAGACAGACGGACAGACAGACGGACAGACAGACAGACAGACAAACGGACAGACAGACGGACAGACAGACGGTCAGACAGACGGACGGACAGACGGACGGACAGACGGAATTGAACTCAGCTCGTCGATCTGATCAAGAATATATATAGTTTATGGGGTCGGAAGTGAATATATCTATGAGTTACAAACTTCTGGGCAAAATTAATGTACACTTTGCAAGTGTATAAAAAAAATAGAAACTCTAAAAACAACCAAAAAATCCAACATAAAAAAATTCTTCGGCTTCGACTTGCAAGTGTGCTCTCAAAAGTTGTATTATTATAGTTGTATCAATAGTATTTCACTTTAAAATCATAATGTAAAAAATTTTGAAAATCAAAAGTGGAAGTCCGTTTAAAGTTAAAAGAAAAAATTATTGGGTTAAAAACAAGAAGGGAAATTGGCGAATTTACCAATGAATAATTCAGGGATGCAATCCGGTTCTGAACCGAACCGAACTAAACCGTCCCGAACCGCAAATTCGTGCTCGTAAACCGAACCGCGAACCGAACCAGCGTCTGTTGGAAAATGCTGATCCAAACCAAAAACCGCAAAGGAAAACGGTTCGGCTCGGTTCATTTTATTGACGAAGTTATGAAGTTAAGTGCCTACCTTAAAACAAATATATTTGTAATTTTAGGAAATTGTATTTGGAAAATCAAAGACACGAAAAGGCTTGCATCGCTTTAACTTTTCTCTTCTCTAAAAATGATTTTCTTAAGACTTTCGAAGGAATTTACGCATCCTTTAAAGGTGCTCACGTGTTTGTCATAATGAAGAGCTTTACTAAGTACCTCTTTAAGAACAGCAATCTGAGTAAGTTCATCTTCTACAATTGTCAGGTCTTTTCTAAATATGTCTGTCATAATTTTTTATTCGTTTCTTTGAATATTCTTCCGTTCTTCCGAATTCAATAGATGCTCGGCGTTCTCGATGTGTATCCGATGTCTACTGCATTCATTCTCATAAAGATAGTACTAAAACTTATGCATGGCGTCTCCAAATCCGACTTTTAAAATTTTTCAAATGTGTTTAAAGTAGTAAATTGGAAAATAATATAGAAAAGTTAAAATTTCCTTAATAGAAATTATAATGTTTGATAACTGAGAGTGAACCACTGAACTGAACCGAAACCGTGGTTCAGCTTGACCAAAAAACCATGTGATGAACCGAACAAGTGGTTTAAAACCTCCATGAACCTTTGAACCGATCCAGACTCAATTCTCGAGCGGCTTGCATCCCTAGAACAATTTAGAAATTTCCAACTTTTTTTTTCGGCACAGTCGAAGTAAGCTTTGCCTTCTCGTTTTTGATGTATTTTGGAATGCTCAAAAATGAAATTCAAAATTTTTTGAGTTTGAATTTTTTTAGTTTTTCGGTAGGTACTCTTACATTTAAAGCTATATCTCGAGTTAGAAAATGTAGACAAGCAAGATATTACTTATATACTTAAAGGGTTTGCAATTTCAAATAATTTTATTGCAGATCTTTTTCCAATCGGTATAGTATTTTAAATGCTACAAGCAAAAATTAAAAAAAACAATTTTAAAACAGAACTTAATTACACAATTTACCTTTTTAAAAGTACTATTCATAAGAACAGAAGAAAAACACATTAAAATTTTTCGGCTTCAACCTTTAACAGTTTTTAAAAATCAAACTTTTTTCACGTTTTAGAGAAAAAAATATATTTTTGAAAGCATATTTGCTTGTAAAATTCAAACTACTAAATTAATTGGACATAGATCTTCAACTAGATAATTATAAATTGCATAACCTTTTATCTTTTACCTTGCTTGACCCCATCTAAAGTTAGTAACACGAGATATGACTTAAAAAGTAAGAGTACCTACCGAAAAAACTAACGAAAACTCGAACTTAAAAATTTTTGAATTTATTTTTAAGTTCAGCATTCCAAAATACTTTAAAAAAAATTCCGGCTTCAATGGATAATATTTTTTTTAAATTTTATAAGCTAGTGTAATCAAAAGAAAAAACAGCTGTGTGTACCCGTGCTGCCAACCTATATTTAGTGCCTTTCCAACCCTGACCGTACCACAATTGCACTCAGTACCTGAGTTCAAAATCCATCTACAATACATGAGAAATAGGAATATGAGAAAACGGCCCTTAGAGATGTCTAATATTTTTATTCGAAAAGTGCAAGTAAAAAAAATTGGTTTTCGGATCGACCTTATCCGATGAACCAATCAAAAATTTTAGTTTTTTCCAAATTCCAAAAATTATCCGCACTATCAATAGAACTGTATTTGGGGAAAAAATATAGGAATACAAGTTTAAGCATCTTACAACCTCCAGGCACTTTTCTCTCTCTAAATCTGCCTTTAAATCAGACGTCGTCGCTAAAGTCACAGTTGTCCGAACACATTCGGCGAATTCAGACAGACTCGAGCCGAATACATGCCGAGACCTTCGCCATGAGACTAAATATATATACGATATAGAGTCAGAGTCGCTTTGCGGCTCTAAGAATCTCCGAACTGGAAGGGTATATAAACTTCGGCCTAGCCGATATTAAAAGGGAATATGAAAATGTATTTTCTCTAGGCCTAGAGAGCAGTTAACTTTGGTTATGAGAATATCAATCATCCATTCTTTTTTTTTAAATTCAAGTTGTATTAGTTTCCCATAATTTTAAACACTCTGGTCCGAACTTTCTTCCGTCATCCAGCTTCATTCCTATGTGAGCGCTTGGCAATGCATAATTCAAACACAAAACTAAAACAATTGACACAAAATTCATGCGGGAACTGAAAGCCAAAGTTGAGACCTAAAACAAAACACAAGTCAAGTCACAAGCTGTTTCACAAATCTCCTAGGATTTTTATTGGCAAGTTGTGTTGAGAAATCTTTTTAAACATTTTCATCTCATGCTTCATTTTGTAGCTTAGGGGGGCGGTTGCTTAAATTTTCTTATGGTTTAACTTTGTGATGTTTGGAGCAAGATTAGCAGATGTGTTCCTTCCCCTCAAACTAACAGTTGGACCTTTACTGACGTGACATTGTTCAGTATAATCTACTTTCAAGTAGCCACAAGCAACACCCTGGTCCATGTAATCTCAGCTATGAGTGTATGTGTGTGTCCTGGCAAAGGACAAACTGTAATTTTATGCAAAAGAAAATGCTGCATGGTAAGCTTTTTCTTTCAAGATAATGTGCACAATTTTTGACATTTTCTCAGAATTACTTTATGTATGTGTTTTGCCAAATGAAAAAGTCACAAAAACAGAGATGAAAACTTTTGACAGCAAAAGGGAAGAGAAAATTTACAACAGCTTAAAACAAAAATTTATTACAATTTTATTGTTTTTCAAACGTACCATCAAATTAACAAGAAAAATTCAAATTAATTTTACTTTTACTTTTTATACAATACACATAAACTCAGCCATAAACGGAAAAGACTTTTATAGGAAAAATTAGGTATAAAACCTAAGAAACAGTTTCAAATGTTCAGCAGTTCGAGACTTAAAGATGAAGTTGACAGTCGTTTTCAGTTGTTTGGGTAAGCTGAAATTCTCATGTTGATTTTTTTATTGATTCGGAATCCAACTATAATTTCCTTACAGTTCTCACGCTGGTCCTAGCCTGGAGTCCAAGTGATCCCATGCCCTCGTTACTATCCTATATCTACAAAAATCAAAAGCAACGCAATTTGGCTAAAGTTCAGCTTCTACCTCAAACAGTCAACTTTGTGGGACCACGACAGGCCAACTCCATTGAAGAGGAGCAGTATGATAGCTATAATGATGACAATAATGATTACGAAGATGATTCCTACGAATGGCGTTGATACATACATAGATACACACACACACACACTCGCTTTAGCATTTATTTAACTGCAATCTGTTAATTAAATTTGTATTTTTTTTTTAAATTCAACTTGTCGCAGTGCCGCCCCGCCATGCGGCTTTTACTTTGGCTTGGTATTCATTGAAAAACCCGCAACTAATTAGGACACGAGGCAAGCACAGCAAGGCGAGTTGCACGTAAATGTGGTCCGTGCTTGGCTTTGGGGCCAGGCCTGGCCTGGCCTAACCGAGATAAGCTGAATGGATAGAGGAAAGCAGAGAGGCTGCCTTCCAGACAGCAGGCACCAGAGTAAATAAACAGCCAGACACATGAACAAATTAACAGTATGGCATTCATTTCAAAGAAAATACATATGCACATAAGATGAGCAGAAAAAAGGTTTAAATATTGAATACTGGATCATTTTTAAGG